>CM019276.1:1205677-1241275 GCA_009746105.1 Rhododendron williamsianum | reverse complement strand
ACAAACAAAAACAAACCCACATCTTCAAAAGTTTCCCTAATCTTCCCCAACATTCCATCAACAACTCAATTACACAAACAAAAACAAACCCACATAGTAAAAGGACACAAAGATAAAAACCCATGTCAAAAAAACAACATATAATTCCCCAATTAAGTTTTTTTACCAGCACAAGTTTTCTCCTTCATGAGCTTGTAGATGAGGACGGAGATTCCAATGGAGTGAACAGCCTCTGCGGCGACGAAAAGGTTGTCGTGATCGTGCACGATAACTCGAAGCAACACCAGCGCAGCCATACCGGTGACGACGGCGAGGAAAGCCTTCACCTTTGGCGGCTGTCTCCTGACCCATACTGATACGGCGTGGATCGGCCTCTTTGTTGACCTCATCGTGTCTTTTTCTCTTCTCGAAGCGGTGGTCTGCGGTGGCGAGAAAGTGATCGAKAATGGAACGGTCTTGATTTGGAGAGAAAATGTGTTTGCCTGGGAGTCTCGGACCAGGAGTCTTGTCGATCTCTTGACTACGGTTATCCCGGATGCTATAATTATTAAAAATTAGTAATAATCAAAAAGTTTTGTCGTATCATATTTTGATTATTCATTTAAGAGTTTGTTAAGGTTCGATGTCTACAATACCATAATCAAAATTGGATAACCAAAAYTTGTCACATCATTTTTTCAAACTACAAAAAACTAAAAACTGTGAACAGTAAAAAAAAAAATTCTAAAAATAGTTTTGAAACTAATAAAAACTACTCGTATTTACTAGAAATAGAAAATAGTTTTTTAGATTTTTTTTATTGGAAAAAAACTATTTTTAAAASACTGTTTTCTAAAAAAAATAGTAATTTTTTTTTTTTTTGAAAATATTGTTCGAAAAGAAAAAGAGAGGAAAATGGATAAAATACTTTTGTATTATGATTGGTATAATTGATTGAGAATATGTATGGTTTATAAAATTTGATTATTGTCAAAAGGTTGTATTATGATTGGTATAATTGATTGAGAATATGTATGGTTTATAAAATTTGATTATTGTCAAAAGGTTGTTAGTTTTGGTTATCCAAAACCCAAAATTTGATTATTTTTAAGGGGTTGTTAAGTTTGATTATAGCATTTTGAGCCATATTTTGCATCAATATTGTTAACTTTAAAAACTTTTTTACTTTTGTTTATAGCATTGTGGGGGTGTTTCCACGAACAAAAACCACAAAAAACTTAATGCATTTTACCATTTCGTTTCCACTAACAAAAAAGTTTTAGTATTTTACTATCTCGTTTTCACTAACAAAAAATTTGTCAACAAAAACTTTTTTGTTACAGTAACTCTACTCACAAACCCATCCAACAACTTATTCACTACCAAAAACAACTTGAAATTTCTCAGCAACTTATTCACTACCGGAAACACCTAATAATATCTCAACCACAAATAAAAATCTACAAATTTTTCACTACCAGRAACACCCCTAAGGCTGTGTTTGGGTTTCTGAAAAAGTTTTGCTTTTTTCGGGCGAGTGTTTTTGTCTGGATGTTTTGTCAGTCTTTTATCAAGAGTTTTCATTTGAAAAAAAAGGAGATGGATCGTAGTTGGGGAAAAAATCCTCAAAGGATTAAACGATATCGACACAAATCAAAGTGAAGTAGGGAACRGATCCAAACATAGATGTGCCTAGAACCGTTTAATGTGTATGAACATTTATTATACGAAACTCGAGTTTATCGAATGATTCCGAACACTTTTGTATCTGGTATATTTGTGGGGAATTGATATTTAAATTTCCTTTTTTGTTATCCATACTCTTTTTTCTTCTTTTTTTTAGTATTGAAAGTGTATGTATTTTTTTTTGTTAAAAGACAAAAAAAGATAGTATGAATAACAAAAAAAAAATGAATATCAATTCCCATATTTGTGCGGAATGTGCTCTTTTGTTTGTTTCGTTAGCATTACTCARAAAAAGGTGATATCTGCAAATTTCTAGAATTATTTTAATAAACGTTTTACTGGAGGAAAATGTATTGAAAATAAAAAGTTTCTGAAATAATGGTTTCCAAACATCCTATATAAGAGATTAAATTATTTTCATCTTAGCTGGGAAACCCATGATTTCCGTTATCTATTGTGGATTTACCAGACGTTCATTGCATTAATMTGAAACGTTCACCTTATAAGATTCGCAGTGTAGTGTACCTACGCAAAAAATCAATCTTATCGAACATCGATAGAGGCATATACAAAATTAAATTTTGGATTACAAAATAGACGGTCATGGACAATTTAACATGACAGAATCAGACTTTTTATTTTACAAACCAAAATTCAATTTTTGATATAGTTATCGATATTCAATAAAGCTGGTTTTTTGCCTAGATATACTTCTCTGTGGGTCAAAAAGATAAACGGTTCAAATTACTACAATGAGTACATGGTGGGACCCACAAATAGCAGTGATGGAAATAGTGGATTGTCCAGGTGGAAAGGATCTAATCTCTAAAAACATTAAGCACAGCCYAATTGTGGTTCTTGGTGATAAAATAGATTTAGACAGTAATTCTGTCATTTATTAGATGAAGTGGAGTCTTATCTTTGAGTATTGTGATCGATCAAATCAAGGTTTTTCCCACCTCAAAACATTTTTCTCCTTATCCTGTCCCTTTTTTAATGAGAAAATTCCAATCCATTTCCATTACCACCATTTGCCTATTAYTCCTTTTTAGGAATTGGGGATAGTGTTGTGCAGTGGTGTGCGCACCTCTGAGCTGTCGGATCATGCATTCGACGGCTCGAATCTCATCTTGGCAATGAACGTTTCACGATCATTGGTTGCCGAGATAAGATCTGAGCCATCGGATGCACAATTTGACGACTCGGAGGTGCACAGCATAGTGCACCGCACTTCACAACACCAACCCAAAGTCCCCTTTATGGACCCTTTGACAGTGATCTTGTTTCCAAAAATGAAATTCTCCTTTTTCCTTAATCTGAATGAGCGTTCTAYCCGTGCTATGCACGAAAGCAAGAAAATATTCTATCATGTTTAATGTTATTTGTAGTTTAATGYTATTTACCCCCATTACGGATGATTTATCATTAAATGTATACTTTTTAATGAGAGAATGTTTGAACATGAGAAAGTTTGAAAGTTTTTTTTTTTTTTGTTGAGGTTTTCTGTTCAACTTTTACTATTTTTAAAATTGCAGGAAAAAAGAAAAATAAATTAATTTAATTTTATGAGGAGAATGCTACATATAAGAGAGAATTTAAAAAAAGAGCTTGATTTTATTTTCGGAAACTACATTTGCTTAGAATATGGTATAGTATATGGATTTACCATCGAGGAAACCCATGAATAATTTCATGGCACTCTCATCACCCAATTTCCATACAAGACAAGTGAGGGCAAATATGAAGGTAAAGAATCAACAGACTGCACAGTGCACATACTCCGTGAAATGAATTCCGAAAGCAAAATTGAAGGGCAAAAAGTAGGAAAAGTTTACACTTCTTTTTTTTTTTTGGGTAAAAAAGTTTACACTTCTTTCCTTTTCATAAGCACCTATTCTGTTCTTGAATATGTTGTCATTTCTTTTCTCACTACTTTTTTTTGAACGGCGAATTTCTTTTCTCACTACTAGTTAGATCTCAGGATTCTGCACTTAGAAYTCATAATTCTGCAGCTGTTTCTCTCTGGACCCCGAATGCCCAGCTGAAATTTGAAGAGCGGAGYTCGATGAGGGAAGATAAAAGACTAATGAAAACTAAAGAGTCCATGAAGATGATCTTTTCAGAACAGGCTTCATCTGTTTGTCTTCCTCCAGAGCTACCATACCCAAATGGGATGGATCTTCCAACATCATTTTTGCCACCAAATAACCAGCAATGGACCAGGTTTGGAATTTTCGAGCCTGTTTCCCTATGTATCGACCAAGTTTCCCATCATAATATTCAGGCCAATTGTCTTTTGACAACCTAGTTTCAGCGAGTTCAATGGCGCGTCTTGCAACTTGTGGTCTCCCTGTCTTAATACATGCGGCTGTGAGTAGCCATAGAAGCACTGCAGCCACAACAGTTTAAACAACGTAAACATCAGAAAATATTTACGCAGGAAAATGAAAACAGAATTGTTTCAGTATTCAACATYTTTGGTAAATTATCACCAGGATAGTATAAACTCTATGGAAAGTTGGAGCTTAAGCAGAAAAGAGTTTTAGACGGGGAAGTAAGGATCTCTTCACCAAATTAAAGGAGACGCCGCTAAATACAAACTTCAACCAAATTACATAAAAGAGCAAGAAACACTGTCCATGACAATAGTTCTCCTCCGTCTAAGGGGATTCCATTCTTGATTTCTYGAGATTGGAGGACATTGTACAATTTGTGGGAAGAGTTTCTTCTGGTGATTTTATTATGGCATTGTCTTTGACAGGCTTATCTTAAATATGATTATTTAGTGYTCTCCGTTAAGACACTGGTAGCTAGTTTTTTCGGTTTTCCAAAAGGTCCATTAGTAAATTTGAGSCAAATAGCAATTTTGCAACAAAATAACTTATAAATTAGAATGAAGAAGCATACCTGGCCAAGACCCTCCATTATGATAACTCCACCTGGTATTCTTCGGATCACATCCTGTTACAATCCGCCATTCATGGCTTTCAATGGCTGGATAACAAACTTTTAGTGGCATTTCTCCCACCAATTCTTGCCAACGTGATTCTATTAGATCCATGATTGCAGTAGATTGTTCAGGAGTTGCTAAGGATGATAATATGGCCATACAATTTCCCAAGCAAAACCAACGGAAATCCATATTTGATGGGCCAACGTTACCAAGGAAGTAGCCCCCATGTTTTGGCATAAAATCAAACACCCATTCAGGGAGAGAATCAGGCATTACATTGAATTTGTTGACTGCGGTGTGCGAGTACTCCTCTGTCTTATATCGATAGATGTCATTAAGCTGCTTCAAGTCTAGCCAAAAGTAACTTCTCATGTGAAAGCTCAAGGCATGAAGACGCTTAGCAATTCGTTCTACGAACGCCTTCCCCTCGGCATCTTGCTTTAGTAAAAGTAAAGCACATCTCAAAGCCATGAAGAAGAGTGCTTGTATTTCAATCGGGTACCCGTATACACCCTGAGAACAAATTCACAAGAATATGTAGGTCTAAGAAAGCTAAATGTAGAACAAAGAAACATAAATTTATAGTAAAAGAAGTAGTAGAAGTAGCAGTTATAAACCAAGTTGCTCTGTAATCTTGCATTTTCATGTCAATAGTTTCTCTTTTGAGAATAAACGGAGCTGACTGATAGCACATTCTGAAAACAGGGTTCATCCCAGCTGACTAGATGTTCTCATGCATAAGAAAAGGAAATGTTCAACTCTTTATTGGAAGTGTAGATAAGATATTTAAAAAARCCGTAGTAAATTCATGAATGTCCAATTGGTGAGCAGTAGTCTCTATCTTTGGGCCCACTTAAACTCCAGGGGCAACCCTCCCAKCCTCTAACGAACACCCTTCACATATAATAATCTAGGTATTGACAGAACTGCTTAGGGCAGGAAATATGTCTGACACTTTTTTCACATCATTAGTAAAGCCAAATTCAAGCAGCCTGTAGTCTAATAAGCATTTAAACTTTATCGTCCAATAAGACAAAAACCACTAGCAACATGCCGTGACTATAAGACGGACAGTCGCATGGCATTTGTCAACTTCCCRTTTGGTTAGATTCAGATGTAACCAGATTCAGTCATACTGTTGAGCATTAAYGCACCTTCAATGGTTTTTTGCCAAAGCAATCCAACTATTTCTTCCAAAGAAAAGTTCAATGACAAATTATCTCAAATCTACATGGTTCACGACAACGTCGACAAGCCTAAGTGCTAGAAAATGTCCCACAAATTCTTCTCCACACCAACATCAAAAGACACATAAGAAGCATCTGAGACAAGCAGTAGGTAGTAAGAGATGTGTCCAGCAAATAATTACATCAAGAAACTGCAGGAAACTCACCATTCTGCGATCAATCATAGAGCATCCATCAGCACAAAGAAGAGTTGGGAATGTGTCGAATCCCTCCGAAAGACATAAACTCAGTATCAGGCGCATGCCCTTCTGGCATTCAGGTTTTTCAGCCAAAGAAGTGTCTCCAGTAGACTTTGTGTAMGCACGGAGCAATATAATCCACCAGAAGCCAGAATCAACTGGTGCAACTCTTCCTATTGCACTTTCACCAAAATCTGCCATTAAAGTTTCAGTATTCCTTTTTGGATCGTGGAGTACTTTGAAACTAGCTGGCATCACTCCTTCTCCCAGCTGGAACTGATCAATCTTTTTCTCCCAAGAYTGAAGACGAAGAGTCTTCACAAGAAAATTCTTAACTACTTCAGGTTCCCCCTTCATCAAGAAAACCAATGCACTTGGAACAAAGTCTCTCACRAACACCTAAGCAGATAAATAAAGTTAGAGGTCACTGTATCTAATCTACTGCCCCAAGTAATAATGTTACAAAACTTAAGAAAAAAAAGATGACCACATAAACAGCTGCTTTACCTAATGCAATAGAGAGGAACAACCAAAYATATGTTTTCAGAATCTTATGTATGCTTTTATCCATGGAAACAAAATAAACTATCTCAATGTAGAACCAAAGGGACCGTTCACCTGATTTGAGCATGGGATTGAACTAAAAATTGAACARGACCATCCTATGTTTGGTTGAAACTTTTCGATTAGGAATATGAAATCCCACAAAAATACAAGATATGCAATGATATAGTGTATGAGGTACTTTAATCCCATCACTATTAGTACAGTCAAATAAATGGTCTAYGTGGTACAAAATGTAAGCATGTATGATCAATTGTCTGTCTATGTTCTTCTTGGACAAAAACAATCGATAAAAAGACGCCCAGAAGAAAGAACTGTTAAGTTTCTCCCCCCRTGATAAACTTAACCAGATGCTGGAAATTATGCAACAAATCCAAATATGCTGCATGTAGTAGCTTGGAATAACCAATTCCTTAAAAAAAGACTTTTGCACAACATATTGTGCCAGGGTGCTTGGGGATTCACCTGATCATAGTTAAGGTTTTCATCAGAGCTGTCCAATGCTGCAATTGTCCCAACTGGTCGACCGCGAAAGAACACTAACGAACGCCTCAATGCATCCAAAGCCTCCGTGACCATTGGATGAGTCTCAAACCCATTTGGTGTTATTGGGGTGTGAACTCCAGTGTCAAAATGGTCCATGAATCTGGAAGAGTTGTCCACATTTCTAAATAAGGGGTGAGGAGACAACCCAATAGTCAATTCACTGAGTGACCTTTCATCACATGATCTCTGTCTCTCTGTATTCAAATTCAACGGCCTTGGCTTATCAGATAACCTYGAGAAGCATTCATCAAATCCGTCCACAGTAATTGAAGAATCAATACTTGCATTACCATTTTGTGCCACATCCACATAGAGCATAGACATTCCTGAAGTTAGAAATTTGTGAACTACTGGTATATTGTTTGTGATTCAAATGTTCGAAACCTGCATTTTAATCAAGAAATATTCAGTCAGTTATCAAGGGAAAAAAAAATACTCGTTATGTAGTTGAATAGATAAATACGATATTCAGCAGCAGTAACAAACAAACTCTGTTTCTCCGAAACAGATCGGCTGAAACTCAAAAGAAGTTCAAGATAAAATAAAATAAAATAAAAAGCATTACAATAACACAGTTTGGTTAACAAGTAACAGAAGAAAATTGAATCCCAAGGGGTTGGTCAAGTGGTCTTGGCTCCGGACTTAGGAGTTGCTCCCTCCTAAGGTTTCAAGTTTGAATCTACTTGCCACCAACTCTTGGGGCCACCTCACCCCACGCATACAGGGGCACGCTCCTAAGCTAGTTTTCACACTATCTTAAAAGAAAGATAACTGTCGATACATTTCTAAGCGTGTGAAACRGCTGTGGAAGAAGCTATAGGGATTAGTCCGAGGTGCACGTAAGCTGACTCGGACACCTTGCATTACCCAACAAAAAAAGAAAAGAAAAGAAAATTGGGCAAGAATTCTGAGATACGAGAAGGATTATAGGAATAGTGATTGGTTACTGAGAAACGTGAGGAAAACTTGATGTGAAACCTGCCTTTGTAATAGTGTTCAGTTCAAACCCAAGGGTTTGGCCAAGTAATAGAACGAGAAAAGCAGTAAGTTTATCGTGAGGTTCCATGTTCGAATCGACAAAGGTAAAACATTCCAAACCGGGGCCATGAAAGGATTCTCCCCATGTTTAACTTCAGGTCCCAGAATTAATCGAGATGTGCGCAAGCTAGCCCAGACATCACGTTCTAAAAATAGTAGTGTTCAGTTCAATAATCTTGAAAATCGTTGTCATCAAGAGAATATTAAACCCATTTCGTAAAATAACACTGTTTGGTTAACGAGAAACAGGATTCCGAAACTTTTGAAACCCTCAAATAGATCTTGAGAATCAGTCCATAACAACGGGAAAGCATTTGAGCTAAAACAAAATTATTGAACAAGAAAACAAAGAGAACACTCTCGAGGTCGAGTCGTGTTGTTATGAAGGCATGCAAGAATCAACATCAACGAAAGAACGTAAAGCGAAGAAAATCAAGATTGGAGTGAACTTACTACGTGTACCAGCTGTGTGAAATACTGAAATGTGAATGAATGCGAGACGCTATCAACAATTAATATACTAATTGGGGAAATAAGGCGGCGGGGCCAGATATCGAAGGGGTGGGCCCGTTTAAATGAACCTCGGTGTGTGATTGGTGTAGAAACAAGGCTTGACACCTACGTATAGAAATACAAATGTATTACGTACATGTATAGATTTGTGCCCTATACCTGGAACTCATGAGAGAGAGAGAGAGAGAGAGAGAGAGAGAGAGAGAGAGAGAGCAGTGATTCCACATTCATGGGGTGCGCAGTGTGGGTTTTTGATCACGGAGAGTGTGCTGGGTGGTTAGTGTGCAGGTGAAAAGTGACGAGTGTGAAAGCTTATATACTATATAAGGAAAGGACTGGGTTTTTGTTATTTGCATTTTTAATTTGAACATGAAAAAGACACGGGTGCGTTTACGCTATACTATTGAATTACATGTTAGTGACAATAGTCAAGTTGTTTTCGCTAGATGGTATTTTAGGTGGTATATGAGAAAAATGACCTGCCTAAGAATCGAGAAACATGAATTTTGGTCCATTTAATTTAGCGAAAATGTCCTTGGGTGTGAGCCCTTTTTTTTTTCTTGCCCTTTTTTATGCCAAAAATGAAAGAGCACTTCAGAGAGTATTGCCTCGTGACATCAGAGATTCAAAATACTTTCCGCAAAGGATCTGACCGCATCAATATCGGAATCGAATCTAAGGTCCTATTTTTTTTTATTTTTTTTTAAGGCAACATTTGGAGCAAAGGTCTTACCTGTGTTGGGCCTTTTCCGTAGGAAGTTTTGATGGAAAAGAAGGGTTGTTTTGAGTCCATCAGTGGGCCGAAATGACTGGATTTGGGCCCTTTCCCGAAGAAAAATTCTGTCTACGAGGGCTGTTTTCGGTCCATCGTGGTGGATAATTTCCAAAAGTATAATTGTCCTCTGTGTTTTAGACTTTTAGCCAAATGTTTATGAAGATGTTTTTTTTTCCAATATTATATTCATCAACAGGAGTTAACGGAGAGTTAGTAGGTTAGTGTATAGAGGATTTCAGAGATTATTTATAGATCTGAATCCCAAACGCCCACGAGTGGGTTCGAATCCTGGCCTCTCATGAATTTTGGTCCATTTAATTAAGCGAAAACGTCCTTGGGTGTGAGCCCTTTTTTTTTCTTGCCCTTTTTTATGCCAAAAATGAAAGAGCACGTCAGAGAGTATTGCCTCGTGATTCTGACGTATTGCCTCGTGACATCAGAGATTCAAAATACTTTCCGCAAAGGACCTCGTGATTCTGACGTATTGCCTCGTGACATCAGAGATTCAAATACTTTCCGCAAAGGATCTGACCGCATCAATATCGGAATCGAATCTAAGGTCCTATTTTTTTTSATTTTTTTTTAAGGCAACATTTGGAGCTAAGGTCTTACCTGTATTGGGCCTTTTCCGAAGGAGGTTTTGATGGAAGAAGGGTTGTTTTGAGTCCATCAGTGGRCCGAAATGACTGGATTTGGGCCCTTTCCCGAAGATGAGGCCCAAGAAAAATTCTGTCTATGAGGGCTGTTTTCGGTCCATCGTGGTGGATAATTTCCAAAAGTATAAATGGCACCCCTATTTGTAGTGCTGCTTTTCCCGCTTGGTGTGCTCATTCAAGGAGAGAGAAAAACGGGAAAAGAAATCAAGAAGAATATTCAATCTAATCAAGAAAAGAGTTCAGAAGCTTCTTTGTTCGTTCGTTCAACCGTTCAACCTGTCCTTTTGAAATGGGGAAGAAATCAGGAGTTTTTATTTGGGCTACTACCATGTTCTTCTTGGCTCTCGGCTTCACAGCAATATTTTGCGTAGTCGCTGGCATCTTCCTTCCAGAGGTCAAATTTGAGATTAAGACCAGGCTTGCCTCCTTCTGCCCACCCCCCAAAGCCCCTTCTTGCGATTGCCCGTCAATATCTGAGAACCCATCAACTCTCAAGTACAGTGTCCCCAAAAAGGATTTCTCCAAGAAAACATCAACTTCCAAGAACAGTGTCCCAGTCTCCGATAAAGTGAACTATCAGGCAGTGGATAAAGCAGCAATGGATTTTGCCAAAGGACAAGCAATGGGACTGGTGTCTCTTATCGTCGCCGTTTCTTACATTTCCATACCGTTTCTTGTTGAGTTCGTAATGTTCTACGGTGAAAAAATTAACCACTGGTGCATCCAGAATAACGACGCGACGGACCAGTTCAAGATTTATTGCCAAAGTGTACAGTTTGCCCTGCATTATTTGGGCAAAGGCAATCCTTATGCTCTTATGGCTTCGTGCATGTGGGTCATGGGCACACTCAACATGTGCGCTGCCTTCACCAACCAGAGGCTGGTTCGGGAAGTTGCCGTAGGTTCGATCACAGTATCTTTTGCAACTACAGTAGATCTGTTCATCAACAGCTCGCCCTGCTATGCGGTGGTCAATGGTATCGTTTGCGCCTATAGCATCATCTTATGGGTAAGATATGGCTGAATTCTTTATGCATACGTGAGTTAAGCAATCAACCAAACACCCCAGGAAACAGCTACCAACACAAATTTATTTATTTTTTGCTCGGCATCCAACACTAAAATTTACCAAGGCACAAAGAGATAAATTGCACACATCATAGATCCATTTAAAAACGATGTATCCATGTCCCATACCTCTATTGCCTTGCTCGGCGCAACACGGATGACATTCACCAAATTACCCCTAAACAACCCCGTCCATCCTTCATTCTTCATGATATCCTGAAACACTTCCGTCGACGAGTGTCCACAACTCCCCACCATCAAATGCGTCATCATCGTCTCCAACGGAGTAACTGATGTCATCGATACCGCACTCGCGGTTGCCCTGCTGATCAACCTCCTCAGCGATGGATTCCCAACCTTAATTTTCAATCTAAGACCACCCTTCTTCTTCTTCATCAAAATCCCCTCATCCTCTATCTCCTTCACTTCACCAGCTCCCAACACTTCTGGAACCCCAACAAGCTGAAAAAACCAGACTGAGGCAACATGTATTTAGAGTACAAACTCAAATACAGATTATTGCGTGAAATAAGGAAAACATTAATAAAGAGTAAAATTGGAAGAACAATTGGAAAGAACAATTGGAAGAAAAAGCTGACGAGGGCTTGGGTTCTTTTATTTGTTCTAACATTATGTATTTATGTTCTTTTCTTACCAGAGTTTGCCAGACGCGCCTCTCTATCGTTACATCCCACCACACGAGGCGATCTTTGGGCAACGCGCTGAGAGGGCACAGAGCCCAATACCATTGCAGCCAATACAATTTCAGAGCCCAATACCATTGCAGCCAATACAATTGCAGCCAATACAATTGCAGCCAATACCATTGCAGCCAATATCATTGCAGCCCAATACCACTACGGCTTCAGGAGCTTCAGCATATCCCTAGGAGAGAGAGAGACATTTCATTTGATTGGTTGGTGCGTGAGAGATCTAGACTCTAGAGAGATTGTGTGAGTGTGATGCAGTACATTTTACTCTTAGTATTATATGACATTGCTGTGGTTTGTTGGATTGATGTTAAACACTTTACTATGCTGAGTTTGTCTATTGGCCTGAAGGTTGGTCTTGAAACTATATTGACAGTTCAGAAATGTAAATGTCAGTAGTTTGATTGGAGAAAAAATGAAAGATGATAGGGAGTAAGTTAGTTTACAACTAACAGCCCTTTGGATGGTGAGAAAGGGTGAGATAAGAAAGGGGAGCCCTTTCTCACCAAATCCCACCATTTTGGTGAGATTGGGTGACAAAGGAAGGAGCCAATCAAAACATTTTACTTTTGTGTTTTTTTCTCCTTTTCTCACCAAAATAGTCAATCCAAATGAGTGATTTGGCTACAAAATCCTTTCTTTTCTTTTTTCTTGAAATCACTCCATCCAAAGGGGCCGAGTGTGTGTGCGTGTGTGTCCATATGAGCTTCAAGGAACTAGCCAAACAAAAGGGATGGAAATAATCCAAACCCCATTCTCTTTCTCTCGTCCCATACACACATACAAACAAATCTAAACATATACTATATGGATCAACGATCAATAAAAATATGATCAGATCAGAGATCAACAAAAATATGAACAGATCGGACATCGGAAACACACAAAACCAAAGGGTTGTCGAGTATTACCGATTCGAGCCAGAGTTGTGCAGTCGCGGATAAATCGGTACGAAGTAAGAGCTCTTCTAAAGAGTTTAGATCGAGTTGCTGAAGAAACAGCTGGGAGGGCGCCATGCCTGCTGAAGCAGCGCAGATGAGAGAGAGAGAGAGAGAGAGAGAGAGAGGTGATGAATCTCTCATAACGAAAAAGGAAATGAGGCAGAAAATGCTTTTTCAACGCCTCGTATATGAGAACCAGCAGGGGAATTTATGGCTCAGAGGAAAACCCAATTTCCTTTATCCCAAGGAAAGACGCGCCAAAGCCATGCGAATATACGAAAATACCCCAACACATCGAGCGGAATTACAATATCAAGCCATGCGAATATACGTAATTGCCCCCACTCGAAACCCTACATACTCTCCAATCCAGGGGCAAAATTGGGAAATTAGGACAGAATATGACGAGCCTCCCATTTCAGTATTTCACCAATTCTTTGTTGTTAGCAGTTAGCCTGGTTGGCAAGACGAATGGGACGCAAATCCTGGCCCGCGGTCACAAGTTCGAACCACACCCCATGCAGGCTGATGACAATCTTGAACCAGAATTGGCTAATTGTCACAATTCTTTGCAAAGTAGCCAATTCTAGTTCACGATTCTTCAAAGTGAATTCACGAAAACTGTTTTGAGGAACTCGGGCACACTAAAATTGTAATAGTTGCATCACGGAGCTGTTGGTGGGTTGTTAATGCGGGCTTAAAGTGAGATAATCCAAATCCATGAAGCTAAAGCACTCGTTTTAGGGAAAATGACGGCCAATGACGTGTTTTAATAATTAATACTCGTCAAGGACAAGCTAAGAACATTTGTTAATACTGAAAATATTCTTAGCGGGTATTAATTATCAAAACACGTTCTAAGCCGTCATTTTCCCTACTTTGTTTTGGGCAAATTCAAATTGATCATAATTTCAATTTTAATCAAGTGCAAATACAGGTATAGCTTACACATACAAGTTGTAATTTGAAGATAGTTTTACGTTTACGCTCAAGCTAACGCTCACGATTTATGTAACTTAGGGAACAACCATAAGTCAAGTGAAAAAAGCAACCTGCCTTTACGGGCGCACAAGTTTAACCTTTCAAGTGACAAAGATTACCTTTGCATCCTATCATTACGAGATTGTCTAGAAACACAACAACATGTACAACGATTTACCTACGTGATTTATCATTACGAGAAAGTCTAGGAACACAATAACATGTACAACGATTTACCGATGTGGCAATGTTTGATTATCAACTTGACGTATTACAACTACCGATGAGATACTAGCATCATACGTATGTTTTGCAAATTTGTTGTGTTCTTAGACTTCCACAAAATTTTATCTTATTTTTTSAAAAACACACTCCAAGTGTGTGACCATCCCGTTCCAATATGGTAAGCTGCGTTGCCTRTTCGCAATGATTTTACTCGCTAAATAAAAATATTACTCTATCATCTTATCGTGGTAAAAAAGAAGAAGTAATAGTATCAAAATAATAATAATAATTTTTACGCTTCTCTTTAATCTTCATGCACTTTCTTTTGCTATTATTCATATGAAATTATTAAACTATTTTTACTTCTATATCATTTTTTACATGTGAGAAATGGTAAATTAATAATTTCTCATAAATAAAGATAAAAAAAAAAGTGCAAATGAATAGAAGGGGGTGTGAAAATAATTTCACAATCATATTCATATGGGGAAAAATTTTCACTATCGAGTAGGTATCATGTGGTCCGTTCGGCACATCCGAGCCGTCAATTGCATTTTTGAACGGCTCAGATTTAGAGAGAGTATGTTGGGATGAGAGGAAAGAAAAAATTTCAATCCGAGACGTCTAAAAATATATTAAACGATTCGAATGTGCCGAGCGGTTACACGTGAGATATAACACCCGGCATCCAAAATTTTCTCGCTGGAACTTTTACGGTGGCACCAAACCTAGCGCCGGGTTTATGCTCGCCGCAATACCTAACCTGGCGCGGTTAACTGAACTCCTAAACCCCTAGCCCAACTCGCAAAACCCTTGGCAATGGCCGATTCTGAACCAGAATCACAACACAGAACTACGACGACGAGGAAGAATAAGACGATGAAGAGGAAGCTAAGAAGCGCCTCCGAAAAGGGAAGCGATGAGCAAAGACCTTCCAAAGCCCCTCGCCTCGACCGCTCAGAGAAAAAGAAAGAGAGAAAGAAACCAATACAAGAAGTTCTCCCAGAACAGGGAGAACCAGTCGAAAACATCGAGGAYGGCCACCCTTGGAGGAATCTTCAGCTAATTTTGTCTCTTCAGAACAAAGACATCGATATTCAAAAGTTAGTTTYTCTCTCCAACACATTTCTTACTCCAATATATGTGTTATCGTGTACGATTGTATGCACGGCTTAGTTGTTAAGAGTTGTTTCTTTTTGTTCAAAGGAAATTGAGAAAAACACGAAATCATGACATACAAAGTTGTAGCTGTCTTTTATATTTSGACTTGGGCTCCATGTAGAAAGATGTGGATCTTAATGAAGAATTTTGATGTACAGTAATATGTTAGCAGAAGCAAAAGAGGTTTAGCTATAGGTGGTTTGCAAAACAAGAGTGGGAGATGGATTTTGGTAAAAGAGATGTACTCATTACAGTGGGATCCATAAGTAACTATACAATTCTTAGCAAGGGAGATTTTAAACCACACAGTGAACAGTCACTTCAAATCCATCGTGATGTCAAATAATTTCCTTTGAAATCCACGTCTCCCCAAAACCGAGCCTTTGTTTTTTTGTGTATCGGTTGTTGATTGTTGGTCGGTCACTTTTTTTAGTTACTGATGAATGTCGGGATTCCATGCAGAAAGGTGGAACTAGCATTTGGTTTTGTGAAATCGAGAGAGAGCAAACAAGGGGATGACGATGCTGAAGGTTTAGAGGCGATTAGCATTCATAGGGTAATGGTTTTCCTCACCAATTGGGTCCAGTCATTGTTGATTTCTTCAGAGAAGAAAATTAGGGCTGAAGGGTATAAGCCTCAGTTTGGAATTGTAGGGTCGTGTTGGGACTATAGAAGCTGGGAAATTTTCAGGTACTGTTTGGAGGAGTCTTTGAAAATGCAGGTTTCATTGAACGTTTCAAGAGACTTCCTACGGGTTATACACTTCATTGCAAAGGATGCATTGTCCAAACTGAATGTTGTTTCACATTTGGAAGGAACAATTTTGAATGGTATAGACTTTGAGTTGTACAGGATTGTTGTTAGTTGTGTTTCCTTGGTATTCTCATCCCATAGTGGAATTCTAAATGAAAACTTGGACCTGTGGATTATGACCGCTGATACAGTCCTGGAGCTCGTTAAGAAATTTTTTRATCAAAATCTTGAGGGTGGCAATGCGGATTCATTTTTCCTACAGTTTTCATGTGCTGTGCTTGAGCCATTCGTCAAGTTTTTGAGGGTCCACCCTACTCGGAAAAATGGTTTCCGTGACTTCATAGATAAGCTCCTTGAGCCTCTGTTGCATTTGTTGGGTGTCTTGCACCTTCAAGTTGATGGKAGTTATTCTGGTTGGACACGAAATTTGCTGAAGCTTATCGAAGAAGTCTTTTGTTATGGGTTGTTCCACCCTGCTCATATGGATGGTTTTCTGAGCTTGCCAAGTACTGGCAAGTATGTGACATTTGATGATGGAAAACCAAGAGATTCAAAAATCATTATTAAAAGTTATCACAGGCACCTTTTTGATAAACTGGAAAAGGTTTTGGCAGGGAAGAATATATCGGCATCAAGTGGTGTTGGAGATATGTTTCACTTGTTCGTCTCTTCTGTTAAAAACCAAAAGGGAGCTTCAGTTAGGGAAGGTTTGAGGCAGTTGGAAAATGATTTTGCTGGTCATATGCCTAATAAATCAGAAGAGAACATTAATTTAGTTTCGGAAAAGAGTCATGGCTCAACATGTTTGAAAGCAGAAACCAGGAAGTCACTTATTGACTTCTTTGTACAGATTATGGAACCTTTGTTGCAAGAGTTTAACAGCTATATTCAAAATGAACTGGAGGTGGGACCTGCATTGTTCGATGTAAGGGACACACTCAGTTCTACCAACAAAATACTTGTTAGCTTTATGCACGATAAGTTGTACATACGGAACGAGGATATCTCTGAAGGAGCTTTTTTTAATTTCTTGAAAGGGGTCTACGATATGGTTTTGTCTTTTCTTCCAAAAATACTGCACCTGTGGCAATCAACAGTTGATGGGGACAAGATAACAAAGCTGCGGATGTTTAGTTCGGTAGCCACAGAGCTTGTTATTGCTGTACGTCACTTGGTAAAAATTGAATACAAGGTTCTTGGGAATGACTTGGAAAGCTTATGGCTTATGGTGTTCTCATTTRCTTCCCTTAGCCTCTCTTTGCCTGATTCACCAGATCAACACAAATTGATTTCAGAGATACTTGGTCTTGGTTGCCAACTGGTTAATCTTTATAGCGAACTTCGACAGGTTAGTGTTATGCTTTCTGATTAGGTTACTCGKTACCTTAAAACTTTTGTAGGAGGTAGAAATTYGTAACAGTTGTTCTATTTACTTGTATAATATGGGTTGACTTATACTAAGTGYTATCTCTTTCTTGGAGATTTTTTTTGGTTGCATTCCACTCGGAAACTCTTTATCATAATGTAGGTTTTTATGGATCRGTAATTATTTGTCTGCTTCTTACATATTGAACTATTGTAGGTAAATGATGTTATTTGGGCACTRTGTAAAGCGGTGAGGCGTTTGGTACTACATGCCGGTTACGGAGAAATGATCAACACTAATGCACCTTTGTTATGTCGTGAAGCACATGCAAAGTCAGTGAGTTTGGTATTATGCTCACAAGAGTTCAGGCTTGCCATTCGTGATGCTATTGTGTCCATTCCAGAAGGGCAAGTTAGCGGCTGTGTTCAGCAGTTAAAAACAGATATCTCAGAATGCCTGGAATGGGTTAAAGCTACTTATTCATTGTCTGCTCAAAATGAACTTGGCAAACTGGATCCACATAGTAGCGGGCTTTATTTTGATGTGCAAGTAGAACTTCTGGGAAGATGTTTGTCTGATRTGCATACACTAGTTCTGGATTCACTGACCATAACATCTGGTAACAGTAATCTCATAAGCGTTTCTGTGAAGGATCTGATGACAGTGTTACGGCCTAGTATGAATAGTCTGGTTGCAGTACAGCCAGATAGTGTAAATGAGTTTCTCTTTACATTTACAGGGAAAAAACTCAGTGATAGTGGGACTGGATGCAATAATTATTTATTATCCACTCAGTGGATTCTTCTGTTTTTCTTTCGTCTATACCTATCCTGCCGAAGCGTATATAGGCAAGCACTAAGCCTTGTGGGCTCAGATACATCGAGAAAGATGTCTGAGCTGATGGGTGACTCACTCACAGCCCACGCTGGGAAAGATTGGTTGGAGAAGACTGATTGGATTTCTGGAGGCTATTTTTCTTGGATTTTCCAGCCTTCAGCTTCTCTTTCCACCATTTTACAGTCTGTTTCAGACTTTTGTCTTGAAGGCAATATGGTACATTGTGCCCCTTTGGTTTATGTGTTGAACACCATGGCTATTCAGAGGCTTGTTGATTTGAATAGGCTGATAAAGTCTTTTGAGTATCTACTGAAAAGGAAAGAATATCTGAAGTTGATGAATGATGTTGGGTCGTCACCAGGTAGTAAAAACAGCAAAAAGTTGAAGAAGTGTATCCGATGTTTGAGGCAAGAGGCAGCAGAACTAAGCAACTTTGTGATGGGATACCTCCCATTTCTGGCCAAAGACCAAATGTCCAACTCTTCACCTGATGACCCGACTTATAAAACTTTGGATGGCCAAGCACTGTGTCAATATGACCAGTGGGATTTTGAGATTGGTGCTTTAAATGAAAAGTCATTGCCTTCTGCACTTTGGTGGATTATTTGCCAAAATATTGATGTTTGGTGCGCTCATGCTGCTAAGAAGAAGTTGAAAATGTTTCTCTCACTTCTATTCCAGAGTTCTCTTCTGCGAGTTGGCAGCAGTTTTGAYGACTTTGCAAAGCAGAAAAGTGATGGACATGGCCATCTGAAGAACATCACGGCACGCCAAATCTCATTGGAACTTCTCCGAGACACTGTTCTCTATGAGCAAACGGTTAGGATACATTCTTATACACTCATCCATACTACATGTATGCCTCTCAATGCATGTCTAATAAACTTATGTTGGAGGTTCTCAGAGCCACTCCCCTCAATTTGCACCTATAAGTTATAACTGTTACAAATCGTCACTCTTTTTGTCCCCTCTGCCGTGTGTGTGTAGGTTACATATATTGTGTGTTCTATGCTCTCTGCATTCTTGCTATTTCTCAGTTTATACACTAATGCATTACGTGGTGTTCATTCTACCTTTTGCACTAGTTTGTTCGCAGGCTTATGGCGTCGAGGTTTTGCCGTATCTTGGAGAAGTCAATCATATCAATATTCACTAATGTTGGAGAGATTGATTTGAAGTCATCGCCCAATTTGCTCGAGGTTTCAAGGGTGTGCGGCAATTCATCAACCTTTTGTTCTGCCTACAAGCATGTTATGAATGACTCTACTTCAGTCGCAGAACCCATCTCTTCTTCATCTAAGAGGCCGCCATCCTTTCTTTCACATAGCGTGGGTTTCGCTGATTGTCAAAATTTGCTCAGCTTTTTGTGTTGGATGCCAAAAGCATGTTTAAGTTCTAAATCATTTTCTCTATGTGCAACCTACATTCTCAACATTGAGAGGTAGCCTCTCTCTCTCTCTCTCTCTCTCTCTCTCTCTTACACACACCCACACCCACACACACACATGCACACAGTCGCACCTAGGCAACACAATTCCTTTTACTTCTTGATGCAAAGTTCCACTGATTCAATTGCTACGATGTGGTTCAGGCTTGTAGTTGGCAGCTTATTAGATTGTCATGGTGCTTTGTACTCCCAAAATGTCTCTGAGCTCTTCAAATTGATACTGTCTTGTCGGAGGGCCCTTAAAAATCTAACGGTGGCATCTTGTGAAGAGAAGATGGGAAGCAGTCAATCCTCCCTCGCTCTAACAATCTTCCAGAGTTCATCTATTTTATGGCTTCTAGAATCGTTGTCTGCCGTGATTTTGCCTCAACATGCAGTTTCCGAAAATAGAGCTACCCAAGAGATTGCYTTTTCTTTGATGGATCACACATCATATGTTTTTCTGACACTAAGCAAATATCAGTTTATACATGCGGTTCACTTACCTATGAATGTGGAGAAGCCTTGCGAAGAACAAAATAATTGTCCTGTTGTCCACGAAGGGTGTACTTCGGACCTGAAGGGCATMGATGCATGGAAAACTCTGGTCCTTATAGCTGAGACTTTGAAGGATCGGATGAAGAGAGAACTTGTCTCTAAAAGAGGCMTTTGTGATACAAAAATGCMAGTTCATCTAAGTTTTCTTGAACTTATGAACTTATCTTCACTTATTTCTTGCTCTCAAGGTTTTATGTGGGGGTTGGCAGCTGCCTTGGACCACATAGATATAAACAATAGAAAAGTTAAAGCAAAATTATYGAGACAGAAACATGAACCTATGGACAAACTAATCTGTTGCATAGATGTGTTTGCAGAGTTTGTAAATTATTTTGTTGGAGCGTTGCTTATTGAGGATGGCCAATTGCCAGGTAATTTCTGGGATGGTCAGAATCTTCCCATGTCAGCTAGCAGTGATGATACACTGGGGGTGAAGGAGTCCTTTTTGTATGAAAAAGAGAATCAGAACTGTGGAGCTGTGAGGAAGTGCTCTGCATCTTCATCCGACAACAACGATTGCTCTGATAAAAGTGATTGGAAGAAAAGGTTCCACTCAGAAAATGCAGATTTCGGGGACAGTATTCTTGCCAAGTGTGATTCTTTTGATCTCTGTGGGTTAAACAAGTCTATGTTGAATGGCTTTTTAAGAGGTGAAAATCCCGAAGCTGCATTTTTTCTCAGACAGCTTTTTATTGCTTCTTCAGCACTTCTGAGGCTAAATTTGCAGATCAAATGTGCTTCCTTRTCGATAAGCTCAGTTCCAATTTTTGTGGGCATTTCCCAGGTTTTGTTAGCGGAATTGGCAAACAAGGTTGAAGTTCCGTCGCCATTGTCCCTTGTTTGCTTAGATGGCATCGTTAAGTTTCTTGAAGAGATTGGGAGTCATCTTCATCTAAWCAATCCCACCGTTTCTAGGAATTTGTATGTCAAKATGGTAGAATTACACTTAGTGGCCATAGGAAAATGCATTGTTTTACAAGGAAAGAGAGCCAGTTTAGCGTCTCATGATGCAGAGTCAAGTGCCAAGACATTAAGTGGCCACATGGGATTATCTGAATACACACTTTCCTGTGGGCCATACTGCTTAGACGAATTAAAAGCTAGGTTGAGGACGTCATTCAAAGGGTTTGTCAAGAAACCATCAGAGTTGCATCTGTTAGATGCTATTCAGTCATTGGAGAGAGCACTAGTTGGAGTGCGGTTAGGATGCACAATAAACTATGAGATATGTACAGGAAGTTCAGATGGGGGAAAGGTTTCCTCGATTGTGGCAGCTGGCATTGACTGCACAGATTTGGTTCTTGAATTTGTTACAGGTATTATTTGGTTGCCTTTTGTAGGTGGAGTTTGTCGCAAATGAATTTGATGCTTCTATACATTCTTTGTTACATTTACAATGCATTTGACCCGATCACATTTTGGAGTTCAAATGTGGGATATATTATATTCTGAACCTAATATAAAGGCCTTCATTCTTTGAAAATTGTGATCTTTATCTTTTGTTTACTGCACCACTGTTCTGATTGTTTACTTGCCTTTTAGGACGCAAACGTTCGAGTGTTGTTAAAAGTCACGTTCGGAGCTTAGTTGCCTGCCTGTTCAACATCATTCTGCATTTGCAGGGTCCATCGATTTTTTAYGGGAATATCATCACTAGTAAAGGTGATGCTGATCCTGATCCAGGATCAGTCATTCTCATGTGTGTTGAGATATTAACAAAGGTTTTTGGAAGACATGCTATGTACCAATTGGATTCCTCGCAAGTTGGGCAGTCCTTGCGAATACCAGCGGCTTTATTTCAGAATTTTTTCCAGCTTAGAATTTCTGAAGCTCCTTCTGCAGAATCTGCACCTAATTCTCTGATGTTCTTGGATGGTCGAGATACTGAGATTGTAGAAGTCATGAGTTCCTGTGTTGTGGACCGACGGTTCTTGATTGACCTATTTGCTGCATGTTGCCGGTTACTGAGTACTGTTCTTAAGCATTACAAAAGGTGTGCTTCCTGTTTGTTTTTGAAACAAAATAACACAACTATTTTATTTATATGCAAGCTTGGTGCTTTCGTTTATGGGGGAACTTCATATTCCAAGTTACATGAGAACTTAGAGATTAGTCTCACAAGTGTCGATGTTATATTGAGGCCCAATAGAATGACCAGTTTGCCCCTCCCCACCATGACCGAACCACGGCCGGCATCAACCCAACTAGGGCCAACTAGCTGACCACTGTTGTTCACACAGATACGAACTGTTGCCATGACTCATTTCCTGCTACCACATTCCACCACAATCATCATCTCTCTTTACTCCCCTCTTTGTATCCCTCAGTACTGTTCTTAAGGATTACAAAAGATATGCTTCCTTTTGGTTTGAAACATAATAACAAACCCAGTTCATTGACAGATAAATTTTTGCTTTCTGTTTTTCCTGCTTCCCCTACCCATGTCCCAATAATTTTGCTTTCCATCTCTCTCCTCTCTACGTTACTGATTGTTGGTATATGCAGCGAGACGGAGCATTGTGTTGCTCTACTTGAAGATTCAGCTTCTGTTCTMCTTCATTGTTTGGAGATGGTAGATCCTGCTGCAGCAGTCAGAAAATGTTATTTCACATGGGAAGTACCAGAGGCAGTGAAGTGTGCTTCCTTTCTTCGACGAATTTATGAGGAGGTTTGTGTTATTTTGTTCTTTGATTTGAATGGACATGCTTCACTTTCAAACACATTCAAATCACCTTAGACATGGGTCTGATGTAGCCTGCAAGGACTATTGTTAGAAACAGCTGATCGAACATGATTATAGTGTTTCTGTCAGTTTTGCTGGAAACTTTTAAGAGAGATCCATCTTTTGCATGCAATCTATAGCCACTAGAAGGATTATGGACTAGGCTCCAGCTGGCTTCCTTTCAAGGGTAATCTCCCACAAACTGTTGGCACYGGCGCTAGAGTTCACAGGGTACCTTGTGCACAGTAGGGCTGGTCTTCTGTTGTGTCATCTCATCTCTTCATTCTATACTCCTACCAACAAAACGAAAAACAATCAGGGTAACTACTCCAAGTGACCACAATTGGTGTTGATGTGGGACAAAGAATTGGACGATGTACACCATCTTGRGAGTTGTCCTCAAAACAAGATTACTGTGTGTAAAGAATGGGAACTTTACCGCTGAACGTTTCTCATGTGGATGTTACCAACTTACCGCAGACTTACTGGTTTGACCAATGGACAATTACACCTTTGTATGATTATCCCRTTCTATATGTGAAGTTTAGTTACTTACCAGACTAAATTGTATGGTTTGGGAAGACTTTCATAACTAGTTCCCCCAACCCCAAGAAACCCCCCCTCCCAAGAAACAAAATTTCGTAATGGCTGTCTGAAGATTTGGTTTCACATTCTAGATCTAGTTCCCRTTTGTTTTGATTTGTTTACTCGCTTTTTTTCAGATGAGGCAGCAGAAGGATGTTTTCGGCCGACATTGTTCTCTGTTTTTATCTAATTACATATGGACTTATTCAGGATTTGGTCCCCTTAAAACAGGCATCAGAAGGTTTGTGTCTGGCATCTTGTTGTTAACGGCATAGTACAATCTCAAGGTTTATTCCTCTTGCCACTTAATCACTACACCTAAACATTATACTTCTTAATTTGCAGGGAAGTAGATGAGGCTTTGAGACCGGGTGTGTATGCTCTGATAGATGCTTGCTCAGCGGATGATCTTCAACACCTTCATACCATATTTGGAGGTAAGCAATATCGATTTCATGTGGGGTCCAGAGAACTGTTGAGGACATTTTGGTTTCGTTTGGCTCACAACTTTTTTTCCTTTAAATTCCTTTGCAGAGGGTCCTTGTAGAAGCACTCTGGCAACTCTGCAACATGATTATAAACTGAATTTCCAATATGGAGGAAAAGTGTGATCGAGGTTTTTTCCCTCTGATATGGGATTCTTCCTTTGAAAATCCTCGAAGGCAAGGTTGTCTATTTTCGATCTTTTGAAATTCCGATGCGATGTGAACGTCAGAGCGACATTAGATATTTACTTCAGGCTAAACTCCACGTGGTAAAACTGAAGCTGTACCTTATGATCAAAAGTTACCAAAAGGGAGATATTCAGCTCAGTCAGCAAGTTATACAGTAGTATGAAGGGAAATGATTTTGCCACTCCCTTTTTTTTAACGCCACTCCCCTGACACTGACATTAAMAAAAAAGGGAGTAGCAAAATCAGCAGCCAGTATGAATTGGGGAAATTGTATAAAAGCTGTAATTTCTGCAAACTACTGTTGTCAGAAAGTATAGTTTATTCTTCTTTAGACGTCTTTCCATGGTGATATCTGAACTACGCTGCTGTTCGACCAGATGATACGAAAGCATTTATGGGTTTCTTTAACACYTTTGTCTAATTTGGCAGATTCCTTTGCAAATTAGAACACCTCAGTCAACTGTTTATGAAGTTATGTATTGCTTGAAGTTTGTTCACATTCTGGGTTAATGCTATAGCTTACAGTTATAGCTGTTTCTCCGGGGAAAAAGAAGTTCACGACCTGTGGAGGTAGAATGGGCCTTCTACCTCCACGCGGTTTCCCTTTGATTTGGCCCTTTAAAATTTTCTCATTGATTATGGAAATTAGTGCTTCAAAATCTCACACGTAATCATGTTAGCTGTTGGGTCTTAATCTTTGGGACCCCATATAACTTCTCCACGTTAACATATTTAYTTTTGCTATTAAATTTAGTGGTAATCCTTAAGTGGCATTCTAGCGAAAGTATGATAGGGTTATTGGGAAGGCTGTTGATTTTGCCACTCCTTTTTTTGTTAACGTCACACCCCTGCAAGTGTATTTTTGCATCAAAAATACACTTGCAGGAGAGTGGCGTTAACAAAAAARGGAGTGGCAAAATCATTTTCCTATTGGGAATTGATAACCATGGCTATAAGAAGCTCTACCACTGGTTTATAATTTAATCAAAAGTATTTATTAGTGAATATATAGAAAGAAAAGTTTGCCAGTTTTTTTTTTTTTTGAAAAAAAGTTTGCCAGTTTACAATAGGCTGCTGATTTTGTCACTCTCTTTTTTGTTAACGTCACTTCCCTGCAAGTGTGTTTTTTGTGTAAAAATACATTTGTAGGGGAGTGCCGTTAACCAAAAAAAAAAAGAGTGATAAAATCATTTCCCTTTACAATAAGACTTTAAAGTGGAATTCTTCATAGGTAGTAGGTAAACAACTTTTCCTTTATTCGGTAATCTTAATTCCTGGACATGCTGACTGAGATTCATACCAATTACTGTATTAGGTAAACCCTTGCAACATTAGCTTGCAATATTGTGATATTGCTAATTGGAAAATTCCATGATAAACGCCCTTACTTGGGCACGTACGATATTCACTCCTGAATCCTTTAAACTCATACTGTACCATTCTGTGTAGAAACTCATACGGAGTAACAATTACTCCATATAGTAAAAATTTATACTCCCTCCGTCTCCTTTTTTTAGAGTTCAGTATTTCATTTTTTGYTATTCCTTAATAAGTGTCCATTTTGTAAAGTTAGTGGGTAAAAGTTAGTATATTTTCTATTTTGCCCATAAAAATAGATTCCATTTTGAAAAGTTAGTGAGTAAAAGTGTAATGATGATGTCTCCATAGAGGGTAAATAGGAAAAGTAAAGGTAAAAGTTGATGTGAAAAATGTAATGATGATGTTTCCTTAATAAGTTGGAGTTACAAACTGGGACACTTAAAAAAGGACGGAGGGAGTAACAATTGCATAGAAATACAAAGGCATGTCTTAAAAAGTTAGGCAAAAAAAAAATAGAAATGCTGTGTTACTAAAAATCAATATTGTGAATTTATGTCCAAATGTTAACGAATAGCTATCCAAAAGTTATAAATTCTTGCTGGCGTTGTGAGTTTTTAGTCAAAGGGAAATGAGCTAAATGTAATTCGAATGGTGCATATTGTTCACACCCAAATGAAGATGTATATTGTATATCTCACTTCAGGTTTGTGGATGRTTTCGTGTCCTAATCATTCCCTTTTAAGAGTTCATTGAGAACATTAATTGCATGAGAATTATACTGGCCACATATTAATCGAATCATGATTGCATTATCTGATAAATAGATTTTGATTCAGTGTGTCAATATTATGATAATTTTTAAGAGTTTGTTGGGAACATTAATTGTGCCAAATTAATTCGGTCACATATACCAATCAACTCATAACCACAATGAATTTATCTTGAGATAAAATGCATTCTGATCCAATATGCCTTCCTATCTTTTTTAAGATGAATGAATGCATCTTCAAATCATAATTACCAATATGTGATTGATGCAGGAAGAATCATGAAGAATATTGGTTTATTTTTACCAAYAACTTAGATTTATAATAAGGATGTAAGCCTGTTAGCTATGAGAGATGAGTTGATTAATTTTTTAAAGTTTTATCTAGAGAGAGTACCTCGTGTTTTCCTATAATTCTGGAAACCTTAGGTTTCAACTCGTGACACGGGAAACTCTTGTCTTGTTCATATTTCTATGTTGCGTCAGTGATCAACATATAATTTTTCGTGAAATTGATGTTCTTAGCAAGCTCTAAAAAAGAAACAATTCCGATTATCAAAGTAAGCCCGGAAACGGCCTAAAGTGGACGGTCCAGTCCCTCCAAGCCAATTCCATTCCACTGCTGAACTACCAAAGTAAGAAATCAACGGCTCTGAAACACCCAACACAACCTAATCCACTAGTCCTCTGTCCTACCACATCACACACGTTTTGCCTATAAAATTCATCAGGGCCTTCGTTTCTCAAAACCCTCTCCACTTTGTCCAAAACCTAGAAACAAAAAAGTTCACTTTATTAATGGCATATGGAAGAGACAGAAGCTCTATCTTTGAAGGGTTCACTCTAAGTCCTCTTCCATACCCAGTTCTCCTAATCCTAGCAGTGATTTTCATCTTCCTTGGCCTGCAATGGTATGCTTCCTATGAGGAAGTTTTAGAGACCACAGAACARAGCTTGGGTTGGGTTCTTTTCCTCATTCCAGTGGTTATAGTGATTGTTGTGAGGTGGTTGTCCTCTCTGGAAAATCCAGATTGGCTGTTTTCGTCCGTGGGTTCGGTTGACCGGAGGCGTCGCACCAACTACTTGACGTCGGAGGGAAGCTCCCCGTGGGCCGTGGCGGCCGTGATCTTGCTGCTGCTTGTGATGGTGCAGTACCGGTCTGCCTTTCTTGATAGTTGGTTTCCCTTTTTTAGTTCTTAATTACAAGGTTTGATGATTGATGGACTGTATGTTTTTGTTGGGTTTTCTTATGAGCAGTAGTAGTCGTCAAATCACATGTACCAAAATGTCCATGTACATATTTTTCCATGCCTTCTTCGATCGTTATGCGTCTGTCTGAAATTGCTCGAAAACAGAGGTAATTCGGTATAGGTGACCCGGGGCTGCAGTAGTAGGTATAAGTGTGAATAGGGTTTATGGTTAACGTATCTTCTGTATTCAAATTCCTGTCTTTTGTAATATTAGAATCGTGTACTTTCAAAATTTTCATTATATGATGATAACTTAGTTGAAAGTATACTGTGACAAGGGGATACAAATTTTAGAGGAGCGATGAAACATGGACTATCTTGTATCGTCTGGTAGAGAAGAGATTTGAGACGATGTAAATGTTTGATTCTTCCTTGTCTCTACCAGATGATCAGAATAGGCGTCGAAAATCAACGTAAATTAGGTAAGGCTTACTCATGTTTGTTCTAAATATACTTAAGAGATGGTGTTGTGGAATTTGATCAAGTCTAGGGTTCTTGTTTGATGAAAWTAGTGGGATGTTAACTTTCTTGATTGTATTTCTAACCTTATTAGAGTTTTTTCCARTATAATTAGTGCTTCAATTACTCATGATAATTGTGGGTTAAAAGCAATAGTAGTATCTAATTTGAGTGGTTCAAGGCAACTAGTGAGTCATTAGATTGATGGAGCCCATGACTGGCACTAATGCTTGCTTTTCATTGAATATTTGCCATGCTTTCATGATTAGCCCCTTTATTTGAAATTCGAAATGCCTATGATCAAGCGGTTAAACACTTCAAAATGGATAAAATTAACTTTTTTTTTTTACTACTATTATTGCACTTTCATTTGGAATCCGGTCTCTTAATCTCTTTTGCTTAAAGAAATCCCTCTCTTTTTTCACCAAAGACCCTTTTTTTTTTTTTTTCCTGAATCAAAGTTACTACTTCTTTCAGACCACTCACAAGGGAAAAATTATTYTGCACCTCCACCACAGGCACCCGCATCACACAAGTGTGAAGTGTGTGGACACACACAGTTAACAAGTAATTATTCACTATCATGGACAAAACCCGGAATACAATTGTGAGATTCTTTATTGTTTTCTGACACCGTTCAAAGACATAATTATGTGGGTTCACACACTTGTGTAGTGCTGAGGTGCCCGGAGCGGTGTCTGCAGAGTGAACAATGTTTCCTTAAAGAGGGGTAACAAAACATATAATAGGATAATAGTAATAATTAGAGCAATGATAGACTAAAACCAAAAGTTTAGACAAATTGTCCTAATCCAAAAGGATGATGATTATTCCTATTAGTTTATTTACTGAAAATGCTCCAGATATTAAGCCTGACATCAACCAATAATACTAAAATGGTTATTCAACCATTGGTGTTGACCCTTTTTTGGGGGTCCAATGAAGTTTGATGAATGTAAAGAAGTAGTGGAACTCTGTCGACTGTGGTGGGGTCATAGCATGAGACGGTGAGTTAAATCTGACAACSCCACTTTAACCCAATCTTCTTCAAACCTAACCTCTGGCATCGTGGTCCAATAAGATTTCAGCACGSGACCCCCATCGCTAGAAGCAGGAGTTGTCGGCATCACCCKGCCATGTTCGGTTTGRRAYYTGAGGAAGTTTTTTRCGGTAATAAATGKAGGGAGATAGATGGAGAAATAAGAATAATAATTAAAAAGATAATTTATTAAAAATCATGCRCAGAAAGAAAAGGTTGGGTCTAAGTCCCCTAAACGAACATATATGGTCGCATGTATGGGTGTTGCTTGGGTATTTTGTAAGAGGGACCGGCAAGGGGAATAGTCGAGGTGTGGATAGTTGCCCGGGCGTTCCTGTCCGTTGAAAAAAAGGAGAAAAAGAGTTTACACCTTAAATTTGGTGGAAATTTCSGTGGCAGAAATCAACGATGTCATTTCATATACTTCGTTTTAATGGAAAATCATCGAATTAAATAGTGAAATCATCATCTCAACCACCAGGGTTCTTGATTCTTTCCTTTTGTCTTTTCAATTAGCAGTGGTGTGTGGAAAAACTGAGAGAATGGAACGCGACATCTTACGGTCATGTGTGGAGCTGTGAAACAAAGGAGTTTATTCGAGTATGACTCGTTACATCGTAAACTATAACACATAATATTAAAGCTCGTTAATTTTCTGAGCTCGACTTCTAGCTTGGTTCATGATGAACTTGATGATAACTTGTTTGATATTCGCTTGGAATACTACAATTCGAAGGTGTTTTTGTTATGGAACTTCGTTAAGTATTTAAAGCCATGGGAACAAAATTTAATTTAAACAAAATACGAGGTTCAACTCGTAAACATTTATCTCACTTGCGATTACAAGAAACGTGGATCCCTTACGATTACAAGAAACGCGGATCCCTTACGATTACAAGAAACGCGGATCTTCACATTCATATGTAAAACATAAGGTAACAAACTCTTTTTACCACATATTTAGTTTTCATATACCTACTTATTCATATACCACATATTTAGTTTTCTAAACAAAAAAGATGTAAGATCAGAACACATAAGTTTTTCAACCTAATGACGTTTACCTAGCTGATAAGCGGGTGAATACAGAACATTATCCTCACTTGAGATTGGTTAAAACAATGGGATAGTTCCCACTTAAAAGAGTGAACCCCATAGTGTTAGCCAATCGCAAATAAGAATAATCATTCACCCACCTATCAGGTAGGTAAACGCGCTTGTTTCCGAATTTCTTGGGCTAATCTCACCTTCATGCGGATCCAAACCACTTAGAATGAAACGAGGACTGGTAAGAAACCAACAACAAAAGCACCACCACCAAGATGGCAACACCCCAAGGTGAGCCCCCACTTTGTTGGGCCGGGCCATGCTCAGGTCGCAAAGCCCGTAAGCCGAACCTCAAACTGAATAATGCTGGAAGAACGACAAAGATGAGCAATACAGGCAGCATGACGAGGAACAGATGAAAGTTGACCATGGTGTGTTGCATCTGKGCCTTATAGTTTGTATATTGGGAGAGTGACAACAAGAAGATGACAATGGCGAAAACAGCTAGCAGTGGGAGCGGTGGGGTGGAGACGGAGGTCAGAGTCTGAATTGTCCACCCCTGTTTCCACTCTGGACCTCTCCTCTTTGGGTACAACCATTCCATCTCTGATCTCTCTCTCTCTCTCTCTCTCTCTCTGTCTCTCTCTCTCTCTAGTTCATTAATGGTTTATATAAGTGATGATATATAGGCTGGGTTGGCTTTACGATCATGGGTGACTTTAGCATATATGCTTTGAGTATGGATTCCTCCTAACCTACTTTATTTTGTACTAATGCCTACTCAAGAAGCTGATTCCTCTATATCGGAAACTTTTGGTTTGTTCCCTGAAGATAGAGTAGAGGCTTGAGTAAACAGGACGAGAGTATCACTGCCATAAAGTATACAAAAACCAAACTAAGCCTTTCCTATAACCATAATGGAAATATGAAGGAAAACCCAAGAGAATTGCTCACATGATCAGTTCACCAATCTATCCATCCAAATTAGCAACAAATTAATGAAAGCACCCGGGCAATTAGCCGACCCTTCCTACTTCAAAAACATAGTCAAAAAACTAATCTCTGAATAGAAGCTTCGACAAGCTCGTGGATTGATACTAAACCATTATGCAAGGTCAGGTGGGAAAAGGGGTTTCGATACGAAGCCAAGCCAAGTGGATGAATGCCCGATAATAATTCGGGGTAAAACAAGTGTCAGGCTTAAAACAAGATCCCATAATCCACAGTAAAGAGTCCACTTGTAAAGTAGGAGTATGACACAAACCATGTTCATAGATGCTAAAAACATGCGGTGCCTAATTTTCATAGTCTCATGGGGAATCAGCCAAGTATCAAACTTGATCATATATGCCAACCAGTTGACATTATTCTACAACTAAACCCTTGTAGTTCAAACAGTATGAAGCAATCCAATGATACTGATTGTTTCTTATTTTTTCAATCTTTATGCAGGCAAAAATGCGAAATGATCAAAATGCCACCTAACTGAACTAGCTCATAAGTGTATCGCGTGATGCTCTCATCCACCTAAGCCATTTACTTGCCGAGGTGCCGAARACACCATGAGTGATCAAGCAGYAACCTTCTTGGAAGTTACAGCATTGACAATGGTTGCAAACTCAGGACCCTGCACAATATAAAACCAAAATTTGAAGTTTTAACTACTAATATACGAACAGAACTTTGGGGAATGAAAGATCCCAAATCTTTCCTTGGTTTATTTTTTTGCCACCAGTGACAACATTGATAATACTCTCCACACGGCTAACGCGCGAGCGCGCACACAAAAATTCGCTGTAAGTTCCCGTTTCAAACATGAAATGTGTTACTAATAAACTGTAATAACTATGCCTAACCTGCTGAGTTCCCGTTTCAAAAATCTTTCTCTGCACTCTTATTTAAACCAATAAAGAAAGACAAACCATTGGAAAACACAAGAAAAAAAATGAGAGCGAGTATTCAGAACTACTATACATTATAGAGGACTATACCTTTAAGGAAGCACCACCAACAAGGAATCCATCAATATCTTCTTCTTTTGCAAGCTCAGCACAGTTGCCACCATTCACAGATCCTGCAAAATAGATTTCAATTGCAGTTAATGACTATGGGCAGCAGATGAAAATTTTAACAAATCTAGCAGTCTAGGAGCATTCAGATGATTAGTTAGCACAATGTACAGGACATGAAATGCAGAGGTCCGTTTTCGGGGAGATAAACTTGCTTGCTGGTAAGTAGGAATGTGGCCCATCACGAGTAGAGAGAGAGAGACAGACAGACGGACGGACATACAGAGAAGATATCACATTTCTCTGTATTAGTCATTTTGTGTGTTTGCAGATGACAGTAGAGTATATAATATACATACAATACACTATGGTATGGATGCTTTGTAAGGCTATGGGATCCTTCCTCATGTCTTCTAATTAATTAAGGATAAAAATTATGCATAACAAACTAAAACTACCAAAAGAAGCTTGATTCCGATCTCTATGCACTTGCACTGGTTCGGAGAGCCATTGAGACAACTCTGGGCTTATGTTCGGCCCTATATAGGTTGGCGGGCGAGCTAATCACAAGATAGTTYGGGAAACATAGTGTAAAAAGAAGAATACCTCCGTAGATAATACGAGTCTTAGAAGCAACTTCTGCTGAAACATTCTTTTTAAGCCAATCACGAACAGCCACATGTACTTCCTGAGCTTGCTGTGGGGTCGCCACYTTACCAGTTCCAATTGCCCATACAGGCTCATATGCTATTACTACATTATCCCAACTGGGCACAGCATCTGCACATCATGAACATGAGCTATATGGYAAAATCATGGCAGAACCTCTTYTGGTTTTCAAAAAGCCCAAAGAGGTGAATTTCAGAGAAGAGAGACACAACCAAGGAAGCTTGCCTGCGAAAGCCTTCATTTGCTGGAAACAAACGTCAAATGTTTTTCCTTCTTCTCTCTCCTTTAACAGTTCTCCAATGCAGGCTATCACTCCGAGACCCTGGCTCAAGGTATAAGCAGCCTTCTTTCCTATAAACTGAAGGTGAGAGTACTTCAGTCATGAAATGACTACATACCCTCGGTTTATGCTAAATTTTAATCAATAACACAGGGACTTCTATCTTTTGAATGTTTAAAAGGTCGGGACTCAGTTATAGCAACTCTTACCTGATCATCTTCACCAATAACGTGTCTCCGCTCAGAATGCCCAAWAATAACCCATTTGCAGCCGATATCTTTCAGTTGTTCCACACTGAAAACATAAAGTGAATCTGGAAATCTGACTTCTTTCTCGAGCCTATTCTAAAAAAGCTGATAAACAATCTAGGGTACCATAACAATCTTTGTGGTAAGTGCAGCTTCATATATCAGAAAATAGAGTACCAAAACAATCTTTTGTCATATATCAGAAAATGGGGCGGGTGGGGGGTGTCTCCCAAGCAGATAAGAAGAAAAGGGGTACCACACCAACCATGAATGAGAAAATGTAAAGGGAATGTGGATCACATTGCAAACAAGAAGAAACAGTCTAACCTGATTTCTCCAGTGAAAGCCCCACCTTTTCCAATCCAAGAATTTTGAGCAGATATCTCAATCCGATCTGTCAGCGAGTTCTTTACCTGATCGATGTAAATAAAGGGAGGCGCAACGACAACATCTGTAGAATCAATAAAATTGAAAGTTTGATACTGTTGGGATTTACCACTWAAAATATAAATAAAGCACGATCATCCAAATAAATACTGCAACTACTAGACTAATATGGTATAGGGATATATAGTACTGTAATRCATAYCCCYGGACCRAACGAAGAAAGTTATGAAAGTTTTTTTGGTTTCTGGTAAATTACAAGGATTAAGGACATGAAAGTTACAACTCGTGTGGTGTTAGTAAGGTACTACTACGGTGTAAAGACTAATGGTAATACACTAATACTAATACATGAAATATATAGTCTATGTGGTTTTTTGTTACGAGTCTTTAGAATGAGCAAAGTTACACRACTTTGTGGTGTTACAAACTATTGATCACCTAATCAATGAAATTGAAAACAAGTTAGTTGATTCTTTTGATAAACTCACTCCAACTACTGTTTGTTTTGCTTAACTATGACATGGAGAACACTCCTCAAATYTCAATAGCAACATAATTCATGCTCAGCTTGCGGAAAAATAGATAACACTTGTCCTYGTCCCAATGCTGTAGACTTTCAAACAATCATGCAGACTAAAAAGCATGTACTTCAATGAACTGTAGTCTAACAAACTTGGGCACTATGAGATACTAATTGCTTGTACCTTAAGTAAATACAAAAGTTCACTTATTGATTAATTGATATGTGTGAAGATAATTTATTTTGTGCAAGGGTAAACAATGACTCACCAACATCCGGCTCCAATTTCACACTATTCAGGTCTGAGACAAGCTTACTGATAGATTCTTTTGTGCCATTCTAYAAGAAAGTTGTAAGAAAAGTCTATCAATAAACAAACATAACACTATGAGTAAAGCAACAAGTATCAAACAAATATACAGCACATTCATAAAAATAGTGAGTAAAACAACAAATATACAGCACATCCATAATATCCAACAAATAGGGAGTAAAGAAAGGTAAATATACGAAGTCTGAAAGTGTGCCACAAAAATCGACAAATAAAACTATGATGCTCAGTAATTGCAGAGTGTAGTCTGTAAACTTCRCATGGTACAATTACTGCACAATGCTAACGGAATCTTGGAACAAAGTTGAAACTAAGTGGATAGGAAATTCCAAGTGAAAGGTTGGTACTTGGTAGCATACAACAGTATTACATTAMTGATACAACGTGAGGGCTTCAAGTTCACTTCACAACGAGAGTATTTCTTATCAAGGAAAACTTCACATCATCTTCTTGACCTAGTCTTGTTGGCACAGGTCATATTATGTTTGTAAATGGACAGTGTTTTAAAAAAAAAASGTTTCTAGTAAGTATCATGGTGCATTCATTGATTGTTAAAGGTGCCACTGCACTCCTTTCCTTCGATCTTTACAGAGACTTYGTAAAACTTCTACTAAAAATGTTGGCTTTTGAAATTACTATCCCTATCGTAGAAATATCACTCGTCGTCTTCACTTCCAATTAAATAAAAATTTCGGCTTTTGAAATTTCTATTCCTATTACACCTTGGTTTGCAAAAAACCCAGAAATTATTCTCCAAATCAATTAAGAAAGACAATAATACATCAAACACATCACTAAAACCGTAAACGCAAATGACTGAATGGAAACGGGAAAAAGATACTTACACACTTCCAGTTGCCACCAACAAAGAACTGCAAGCAAACGGAAACGAAATAAGAAAACAAACCAACAAAAAATTGAATTCGAACAATAAATTGCGAGAATGTGTAAGTTATAAGAGCAATTAAAAGTTGTGTTTGGATCTTCGACTTTATCGAGGGAAAAGAAAAGGAAAGAAATTTACGAAAAGCTACAAATAAAAATCAATCTTTTCCGATCCGAAACTCCCTCCACAATCCAAGATCTAAACACATCCCAAACAAAGTTCATACAAGTATTTAATTCGATGA
>CM019276.1:1181209-1200801 GCA_009746105.1 Rhododendron williamsianum | reverse complement strand
ATTCCATTGTCACACACAGCACAAGGAGTCTGCTACTGTTCTATTTGAGTTGGGCAAGTGGAGTAAAAAAGATGCAGAAAAAAGGAGATACAACCCGGGTTTTCACTTCATCCCCTTGATCAGTAATCGGAGTTCTGACCACCAGCTACACCATTTGATGAGCTATCCTGTGCACTACGATGGCGAAACCTAGCTACTTGAGGAGCTCTCATCCGTGATGCTGTACGTTTTCCTTCCTCTGCAATTTCTTGGATTGCCACGGTCCAGATAAATACATCCTGCAAATAATTTATGCATGCCAACCACATCAAGCAAAGCCATTGCTCGGTAATTTCTTACTTTTTCCCCTCTTCTTCTACTTCTCTTTGCCACATGGGGACTGTTCCAACAAGTCTGTCCCCTGCAAGGCTACAAGTAAACATACAATACTACAACTAACTTCATCTGCTGTCGATCCAGGTGCCTTGAGCTCCAGCTCGTCGTGACATCATTAGAGGCCTCACTTCTACTTCTTTCACCCTTGCTTTTCCCTCGGGTCCATGACGACCATATGCCTTGTTTATCCAATCCCGTTTGCTTGGAAAGTGTAACCTACTGCCCCGCTGCATGGGTGGAGATAGACACTGGGTGGATTGTTGTTCCATACTGGTATTAGGAGTTACCTATGGAACAAAAGTTGACCAACGGTTGAGGATAACACTAGGATTTGATTCCCAATGAAGGGAAAATCATATCAAATTCGATCTAGTGTGCACGAATATCAGCCAAATTTTAATCAAGAAGGTATAAGAGGAAGAAGGCACCAAACACTGAATTTAAGGAAGATCTTACGTACAAAACATTCCAACTGCCGTATGAAACATAGTTTGGATTTGAATCTACTATATATGTTGTTAATTGAAAAGCAACTATGCTAGACTAGACAGATAAATACAAAAAACACTTATTATAAACACTGATCGGCTGGAAATGGCATCATTACCACGACTACTTAGGGCTGAGGGTGGTATCAGATAATGGCAAGATTGCTATCTATAGTGTACATAATACAAGGGTGTAGAGCCCATCTGTAGTGGGCCGGAATTACCAAAAGGGTCAAAACGATATAAAACCAGAGACTTACGAATCTAATTGTTTTGTGCTTTGAGCATCGCGTTCGGCTACCGAGGGTACTCAGTTCACCAACTCAGGCAGTTCTGTTTACTTCGGGTGGAAAAATCATCTTTACGTTCGGATGACTTCACGCTCGGGAGTATTATCTCTTCGGGAAAATCATTATGTTTGACAGAAACAGTTCCTCGAGGATGGTCTCTCTTCGACAATAGCATCGCTCGGCGGTCATAGTGCTTGTCTTCGGTTACTCTATGGTCAAAATGGTGTCAGAAACGAAAGTGACGTCCCTATCCGATGTGACGGCTCTGACATTGACTTCGTCATCCATGTGGGGCGGTGGAGTCGTAAATATCTCTGACATGTGATGTCAACCGAACAAACACGACACGTGGAGGCGGTCTAATTGCTTTTACACTCTCAGGTCGCCTATAAATAGAGGGCTACCCCCCAAACAGGTCTCTCTCTGATACACTCTCTCTCTCTACATATTTCTCTAAAAGCTTTCTCATTTACTTCTCCTCCACCTACTGACTAGGTTGTCGGAGCTTCTACCCGTAGGAACACCCCCATTCGGTTTGCAGGTACGAAGGAGCGCTTTGTTCATCCTCTCACCCCTCGGACAAAAGACGGAAAAGACTAAAGGTGGAATTAACCCCTCCACACCATCCATACTTAACAAAAGACAAGTTGTTGCAATGGTTGAGATTACTTTGATCCAATGGTTTATGCTTATTCTTCTCCTTTCAGTAAAGTACAAAAGACAAGTTGTTGAAATGGTTGAGATTACTTTTGATCCAATGGTTTAGGTTTATTTTCCTCCTTTCAGTAAAGCGCTCACACGCTTTGCACATATTACACAATTGCCCTGTGGGTTTATTTACTCATAACAACTGTACATTAATGTTTGTGTAATTTGAAGAATATATATGAGCATTCTGGGGACACAAACAAAAACATAAAAAAAAAAAAAACCACTCCATCTCAACCATTGAAACTAATGGTTGAGATTAGAAGTTCACAAAAAATTAATTCTGGCCGCGAAGAATTACTCCTGGCCGCGAAAAATTATTCATGGCCACAAAGAATTACTCTTGACCGCAAAGCATTACACCTGACCGCCAATAATTACTCCTGCCACAAAGAATTACTCCTGGCCGCCAAGAATTACACATGGACGCTAAGAATTACTCTTGGCCGCTAATAATTACACCTAGCCGCAAAGAATTACTCTTGGCCGCAAAGGCAAAGAATTACTCTTGGCCGCAAAGAATTGCGGCCAAGAGTAATTATTTGCGGCCATGTGTAATTCTTGGCGGCCAAGAGCAATTTTTAGCGGCCAACAGTAATTATTCGCGGTCAAGAGTAATTCTTCATGGCCAAGAGTAATTCTTTTCGGCCAATAGTAATTTTTCGCGGCCAAGAGTAATTCTTTGCGACCTCATCCTTCAATAAATTTTTAAAGGATAATTAGTAATCATATCCTTCCATTCGAATTGGATTTTCTTTGACATTATCTTTTTACATCAACATTGGTTTATTGGCTCACTCAATTGAATACCAATATCAAAACCCTCCAAATCTCATTTGAATTTTCAATAAGAAACTACATTATGGAAATTGTCAAGATTCATTGAAAATTTTCACTCCATGATATATTTGTGGGATGATTTGAATTTGAAGAAAAAATAAAATCGCGAGTCCAGAATTTATTTGCGTGTATTGATCGTTCGAGCCGTGCCTGAATACACTAGTCAATAATGAATCGCACCACAATACTTGAGACGAAAGGCAAAAGTTTACGTGCGTTTTTTCGTAATGAGTTGTAAGGTAGCATTTTTTTTTGGGTACAAAACAAGGGTAAGTAACTAAGGGGGTGTTCCAGTTTTGTAAAAAAGAAAGTTTTAGAAAAGGAAGGTAATTTCAAGCTCAAAAATCATGTGTTTAATTTCCTACCAATATGGATTTTGTTTGATAAATTTCATTGAGATCTTTTAAACGGTGTAAAAAAAATTAAAAATATATTTTTCATTTTCATTATATTTGAACTTGAAATTATCTTCTTTTTAAAAAAGAAAGTTTAAAAGAAAGCGGAACGACACCTAAGAAACAAATAAGAAATAGTTGGGTTTGGGCCAGAAACAATGACGGTCGAAGAATGGGATCGTTTTTCCTAGTATGCCCCAGCGGAAGAATACACCAGCCCACCACGTACAAGATTCAATCAATGGACGAATGGAAATTATGGAACTTTCGGGACGAAATGCAAAATCTCTCCAAGGCATCCTTTGTGGCTCGTTAAAATCTAAAAATGATGCTAAAAGACCTTGATAATGGATTAAGCACTCTCATCCGATTAATCAATCGATGCATATCAGAAGCTTGAAGAATAGCAAAAGCAACTTATAAGGCTTGGATAGAGATTTCCTCTGGCACCTCTAACATGTGTTCGTGATAGGTACGTCATCTAAGATGAAGGGAGTGATTAATTTAGTGTTGCGCCAACGTTCTAAGACACGGGAATACAACTCCACTTCCAATCCTCTCTTTTCGTTACTTGCCTTGTAGTAGTTCTCMTTGATTGTAACCATACAACATTATAACCCATGATACCCAAATTGTCAAAAGATCCCAACTATGATGGACATTTTGACCACCAATGACCATGGTTAGCCTAGTGGTCAAAACCTGGGACTGAGGGGTTTGCTTCATCCAAGGATCTTAGGAATACAATACGTAGTTCTATTCTTTGAAGTTTCATGGTATCAAAGCTCAGATTGCAAGAGGTCTTGGGTTCAAGTCTCTCCGTCTGCATTTGTTCCCCGGTTGCATTATACTTCTCCCCTTCGATTATACTTCTCCCCTTCGTATTCTGCTTCGTTCTGTCTATGAAAATTTGCATCTCCACATGCAAGACGGGGTTGCACGTGAGGGAGGGTGTTAGATAGCTTGATATACGTTGTTGGGCCCATCTCCTAATAGCTTAAGCTTTTGGGAGAGTTGATAACTTAACCAGTGGCGGCTCCAGGAATTTGTAATAGGGTATTTAGAAATTACCTTAACTCTACTAGCTAATATATTAACTAATAATATATGTACAAAATCTCATATAGTTGTATAAATAATATGGTCAAAAAATATTTTTATTCTTAAAAACTTAAAAATATATAATATGTTTTTTAACAAAAAATTAATTTTTTTGAAAGTTGTATTTTGTAGTAGACAGTGTTTCGAGAATGGAGGGAGTAAAATTTTAGTATTTTACAGTTGTCCTAAATTAGTTTTCATATTTTTTTGCCAACGTTTAAACATCATATTAATCTACTAAAACCCTTGTGAAATAAATTGTAGCGAGTACGTTGGGGTTGACCTTCTCAAAAATATGTTCTTAGGATGACATGATGAGATTTTCTATCATAGTCTTAAATTTGAAGAAATATTATTCAAGTGAACGGGGTTTGCAATGTAGTTGAATTTTTTTTAAAGCTTTGTCCATAATTTTGTAAGCTAACTAGACAAAAAAAGGTTATTGTCATGAATGCGAAATTAACACATTTAGACCATTGACAATAAAGATGGAGAGAGAACGCAGAGTATAATACTTACACCAGTATATTCTTCTTTTCACTTTCTTTTTACATTTTTTTTAATGATTATGAGCTTTATTTGATGTAATGTGTTAAATGTTCAAATATAAATTACTTGGATTGATGAGCTGTAATTGGGTTGTGATTGAGTGTTCAATTAGTTTTGGGTTAGGTGTTCAAGACTTTTAGAATTGGGTGTTCATTGATATTTACGATAGGTGTTCAAAGAAAAGCTAGCTCATAATTTTTACATATATTCTAAACAAAAAAAATTTGTTCGGGTGTTCAGTTGACTATGGAACCAAAAACATTGAGCCGCCTCTGGTCTTAAGTTCGAAACTTCGTAGGTGCTATCAACTCTTTTGGGACCAGTGCATACGAAACTTTATTCTGACTTTAATTGGAATCCCCGCAAGTGGATGATGAGATTAGTTGAGGTACGCGTAAGCTAACCTGGCGCATAAGCTAGTCCGGACACCTGAGTTATAAAAAAAACAAACAGTAATTTGACTACCCCGCAGGTACGTACAAGCCTACAACATTTCCAATGATTCCAATTTGTCACGAAGTAGATCTATAAAGCATTTTAGACAAGAAAATCAATGGTAGCCGTACAAATGGAATGAGCAAACCTCGAATCCGGAAAGTATAGAGTAGCCGGAAGAAGGTTCCACAAACCACGTCGCCGGGGTTTCATTGATAATTCGAATCTTGAACATGCGAGGTTTTTAAAATGACGTTAACTGGTCGTTTGTGAACTTGTTTCATGTTTATTTCTTAATCAAAACTGTTCAAGTTATAGAGCTTTTGAAGATGATAAATCCTGTAAATGATGAGTATATGTTAGTAGAATAATGATTAGTATATAATCAGAAATGATCGGAGTGAAATTACTTTTTTGAAAATAGATTTGATCACGTTGGATCAAACCCAATAATATACCAGTACATAGTAAGGGGTACATACCCCGCATATGTATTGTTTTGGAATCCATCTAGAGTCTCAAAAAAAAAATGATCGAACCGTTCATTTTGTCCAAAATACATATAGGATCTGTAAAAAATAAATTAAATCGGATATTGGTAAATGTATTTATGTAACATCCAAGTATCCAACTATGCTGACATGACATGAAGTTAGGAGCAAAGTTGAATATGTAATAAGCGTCTTTACCGATATTTGATTTAGCTGATTTTTTAAGAAAAACCCTAAAACAAATATTTCATACAATATAAGCGATTCCGATCATCTTTTTAGGATCCCAAGACGGGTACCTAAGCAATACGTAAGCAGGGTATTGTACCCATGTACTCATAGTAGAGCTGATTCCACTACGGAATAAAATTCACTCCGAGAGAGAGAGAGAGTATACGCGGGTGAAAATTATAAACCCTGAATTTATTTTTTTTCTAACCGGCGTTCGCAGTTTGTCCCCCTCTCTGCAACTCGCGCAGCTCAAGTTCTGCCGCTTCTGGTTTGAYATTTCGTTCGATCAATCGAACCAGAGGTAGAGAACGATGTCGGGTATGGGAGACGGGTACGTGGGCACGGCCCAAGACGCGGTGAGGATCCGGAGGCTCGAGAAGCAGAGAGAAGCCGAGAGGAGGAAAATCCAGGAGCTCAAAAACAAGACTGCTTCTACCCAAGGCCAACCGGGTCTCCTCCAATTCGGGTCCAGTACCTCCGAGGTTCGCATCCCCCAATCCCACTCTAACTTCCTAGGGCTTTTCAATACTCTCCGTTGCCCTTTTATCTATTAGCAAATCTAGGGTTTTTTTTATATACTTTCGCGTTGGACGAATTCAAGCGTGTCTATTTAGTTTATACTTCACTTAAGTTTGTTTTGTGAAAWTGGATTTCAGTTGTAATGTTTTGTTTTCTTTGGAAAATGTTAAACCTTCTTGTGACAATGATAAGTCTGCGAAAAATTTCCCTTTTTTTGTTATCACACATTTTTGCAGTGGCGACTAGAGGGATTTTATTCACAGACATAAATTCCACCTATTGTTAGCCGAAATAACATATTGAATGTAATGGTAGTTTGTTTGGACAAAAAGAACTCGCGAATACATGAGCTTCTACGATTAGATTCAACAAGGGTTGATGGTTTTAAATAGTTGCACAGCAAAATGACTCATTGCCAATCGTGTCAAAGAACATTTTTTTTTGGTACTCAACCAATAAATCATTTGTCAGTTGATCACCTTCAGTTCCTCAAGTGCCCGTCAGGCCCATCAGGCGGTTAAACGTTTTCCAAAGTCCAAACACATGTTTCTATTAATGGAACGTTAAGTAAAAGACAGCAATGCCTGCAAGTCTCAAGCTTTTGAAGTTTGTGTTGCCACCGATACACCATTGTTCAGGAGAGAGAAAATTGTATGTAGAAACTTAAATTAATTTTCAACAGCTGACCCTACCCAGCCTTAAGGTGGTGTCGTCCCTTTTTTTTTTATTTGAAGGATGGTAGTGTTTAATGTTATAATTTTGACTAGTATTGTGTGATTTAATTTGTTCTTCAGATTCTCGAGACTGCGTTCAAGAAGGAAACCGTTGGTCTTGTTACTAGGGAGGAATATGTTGAGAAGGTAGCAGTTTTAATTTTTGTGAGTAAGCTTTAGCTGTTTGCTTGCTAGTTGAAGAATTGTGCTTTACTAAGGGTTGTGTTTTGTGCTTTAAATATGTGCTGTAGAGGGTTAATATTCGGACCAAAATTGAAGAAGAAGAGAAGGAGAAACTTCAGAAGCTACAACAAGAGTGAGTACAAAAGACAAGACATTTGTAAACTTGAGATACTAAGTTTTTCTGTGGCATCTTAGGTACTATTTTTGATTTTTAATTTACTTTGGATTCCCTCTTTTTGCTTAATTTGAAGGGAGGAGGAGCTTCAAGTTCAAAAGAGGCAAAAGCGGAAGGTAAAGGGAAACCCCCGATTATCTTTCTCTGAAGATATTGAAAATGGAAGCGAGGAGGAAGATGAGGATAACAGTGAGTATTGTATCAACTTAATGCAACCTTGAATCTTTTGTTTTAAAGTGGTTTAAATTATASGCTAGCTGCCTAGGATGTTGGGACTTGGGGTTATCCGGATGGTAGTTGCTGGTGGGAATGGCTTCTATATTTCTGGGAGATGGGGAGTGAAGGATAGGATGAGATTGAGGGAGGATTAGGTGTGGTTGAGGTTATGATTGGGTGACTCAATCACATTGTTATATAAGTTACAATAGGGGTAAATAAGATTGGATTTTAAGAAGTCCTTTGGAGTTGCAACCATTTGGTGGCATTGGGTACGTAAAATATGTTTTAGTTAGATCTGGTGTTTTAATGGCAAATTGGTCATTTTGGAAATTCTATATGACGTCAAACATGATTTGATACTGGACTGTTCGCGGGCTGGTGCTTTTGTAAACTTGGCCCTTGGGAAAATAAGGGATTACTGTAGTTGTTAGCTTAGTWATATATACTTCTATGTGAACTAAAATCTATCGTCTGGTTCTCTTCTTCCTAATACTAAAGATGCATGTTTATCATATCACTTTGCAGAAAGTAGAGAACCAAAGAAGCTTGCACTTGGAAAGTTTGGCAAAGATCCCACTGTAGAAACTAGCTTTTTGCCTGACAGGTACGGACTCTCTCTCTCCCTCTCCCTCTCCCTCTCCCTCTCTCTCTCTCTCTCTCTCTCTCTCTCTCTCTTGTATAAGCAAGGTTGCCTTTTTGTATTCTCTCCCTCATCTTGATTTGGGCTTAACATTTTCCTTGGGGTTGTGAAGCACTCTTACAGTGAGAGGGAAGCAGAGGAACAAGCGGAGCGTGAAAGGCTGCGGAAACAGTGGCTTCGTGAGCAGGAACAGATTCGAAGTAATTCTGCTTTTCCAGTCCTGTTGTGACTATGTAATTTCTGGATGAACTGAATGTCATGATTTTTTTTCTGCATATGTTTTGTTTCAGACGAGCCTCTTGAAATCACTTACAGTTACTGGGATGGAGCAGGCCATAGGCGAGTTCTCCAGGTAGTTTTCGCTATCTACTTCCACTATATTTTGYGGATCTATTTTCTTCAACCCTCCCCCAGAGATCAGTACTTCAGCATTTTTCTTGGCACTCATGAGTCTGTTTTTCAGCTTCGCAAAGGAGATACAATCGGAGAGTTTCTCCGAGCTGTTCAGCAGCAACTTGCCCCTGAGTTTCGAGAGATTCGAACAACTTCAGTGGAGAACYTGCTTTATGTAAAGGAAGATCTTATTATTCCTCATGTGAGATATATGAATATGCTTATCTGTGGTCGTATTTTGTATTCGGCCGTTGGATCTGTGCTAACTATTGCATCATTTTCTATTTTCATTGGGCTTCCAGCAACACAGTTTCTATGAGCTGATTGTCAACAAGGCAAGGGGGAAAAGTGGGCCGGTAATCCTCATCTTTAGTTTACTTCAGTTTGCCTTTATATTGTTGTAAAACAGAAAGTGTGAAAAGCAAACTATGCTTTTTCGTTGTTTTCTTTTTGTTTTTTCAAAGATGGTAGAATTGTTAAGATGGCCCTTCAAAAAGGTTGCTAGTTTTCGATGAACTTGAGTCACAGAAGGGTTGCTAGTTTTACTGTCAGTTCATCTTTTGCATGCAGCTTGCTTGTACTTTTTTTTAAAAATATGTAATTTCTTTGTTTCTGTTTTTGGTCAGCTTTTCCATTTTGATGTGCATGAGGACGTGCGAACAATTGCTGATGCAACCATTGAGAAGGACGAGGTATGGGATTTACACATTTGCTTCTGTATTCATCGTCCAGAATCCTGCATATGGTGGAGTAAGTTCATAGATTTAAAACTTGSAAGAGTTGGGAGTGAACACACTTCATTAACTGGTGGGCTCTGACTTCGTACTAACAAATGATAACAATTAAATTTCAAGTACTGAAAATTTGTGATATTTAACRTCTAATGAAAACTTTTCAAGATAAACCTGTTAGTTGAGAATGGATCTAAATTCTACATTTCTCGAAATGTATTTTAGCATTCTGTGAAAGTCAAGTCTTTTATATTTTAAATTAAAATTCGTTTTCAGTCGGTCAGTTTAAGCTTTAGGTGGTTTGGTGATTATTCGTTATCAAACTCGCCTAATTGGAGGACTTTGAATGTGTACCATTTTTATTACATAATTCTGCTATCAAACGGGGTCTTACTATTTGGTTTATGAGATTACATGCCATTTGCTTCTTGGGAATATGATTGGACGTATATGGGCAGTGCAATACAGAGGCTTTATCTTTTACTACCAGGTGGAAACTGCCATTTAGAAACTTTACTGATCTGATGCATCCAAGTGTTTAACCTTCTTGTAATTCAACTTCAAGTGAAAGTCTGATCTTGGAACTTCTTAATATCATAACAAGATGTCTGAAAACCACGCATCATCCTGCATCAGTATCTTTGGATCCATTTACATGGTTCTTGACCTTCTATGAAGAAACCATCCCAAAAACAAGGCGCATCTATGCATGTGTATTTGTGTATGTCTTTTTTTTTTTTTTTTATAACTCAGGTGACCGGGCCAGCTTACGCGCACCTTGAGTCCTCGACTAATCCTGGGGAACCAATCCCACTGCCCACTTTCAGGGGTCCCAATGAAAGCCAGATCAAAGCTCTTTATGGACTGGCCCCAAAGGAATTGATAGCACCTAAACCTGAAACCTTAGGAGGGAACAAACCCTTAAGTCCTAAGCCTTGACCACTTGGCCAACCCCTTGGGTTGTGTGTTTGTGCATATGATTGGCCAGAGTCCTTGCATTAGGTTTGCACATTGCTATTGCATTTTCGAACTACATACTAATTTCTCACCTGCTTGTTTACAGTCCCATGCTGGTAAAGTTGTTGAGAGACACTGGTATGAAAAGAACAAGCACATCTTCCCTGCTTCAAGATGGGAGGTACATGCTCTCTCTCTCTCTCTGTTTGTGTGGGTGTGGGTGGAAGTGATTACAGCATCTGACCCTACGATCACAGTCATTTGTGCTGCATTTAGGGTCATGTGTGATGTGATCACACTATCTATATTCTACATGCTTTGGCCACTGATGATTCGTGATCGCTCATATTTTTTTCTGGCTGTTACTTTCTTCAAAATACTGCAGATATATGATCCAACAAGGAAGTGGGAGCGGTACACAATCCATGGGGATTAAGTAACCAAATGCAACGCTGTATTGCTGCTTTTATGAGCTGAAACCGTTGCCATCAGCCAAGGATTTATATGTACTTGGTAGAGAAATGCAAGCATTTGTGACCAGCTTCAAGTAGCTATTTATGTGACGGTTTCCTATGMAATACCTTGCATCAGTAGAACATGTTGAGGCAGTTCCCTTTTTTTTTTCTTTTTTTTTAACTGTAATAGTTTGGGCTGAATTGGAATTTACTTGGTCACTTCAGAGTTGCTTGTGATTTGGGAATTTACTTGGTCACTTCAGAGTAGCTATTTATGTCCCCCCTCCCTTCTCTACCCGTCAAATAGGCCGCTAGGGTTTTGAAACCACAAGGCATGCCTGATAATTCCTCCTTTTCAGATTTTAAAGCTCCCATAATGACTAAGGAAGAACCTGAAACAAAAAACTGAGTAGAATTTTCCCCAGATTATGAAAATGTAAAACAAATTCTAGGTTCCATAAAATCAAAGGAGTTAATCCATTTTCCACCTCTAAATCCAACACCACCTTATGATATGGACCCACCAAAGAGAACTCCTATTTGGTAACAAACAAACATTACGTTACCCGGTTAATGCGTTCATAAAGAGCCAGAACTCAATAGACGAGCAAGATGACGGAAAAATTAGACCGAAATCTCATAAAACATGACTTTAAAACTATACCTAAAAATTTACAATAGAAATTAAGAAAAGAAACAATGCCGAAAAGACACCAAAAAAGTTTGTCAAAGGAGCCTTTTCATCTCAGTAATCACTTTTTCCTCTGAAGATACGATCCTACGAACTTAGCAGCCAGACGACGACGTTTCTGTTCAATAAATCTCCGTTCACAAACTCTGACATTTTCCTCCATTTTCTGTTTAAGTGCCAGACGCCGTGTTTGGCTTCGCGTCTGATAACTCTCATTCACGCCTTGCATTACGCAGCAAACCGAAGCACAGCAACGACCCTGCTTCTTCTTCATCCGCCTGAGCCCCGGCGTCTCTCTCTCTCTCTCTCTSGAAAATGAGGATTGGTTTCTTCCTCAGTATCCTAGCTTTTCTCCTCCTCTCCTCTCCCTCCCTCCAAGGTTCGCATCTCAGATTTAGATCCAATTCTTACGCATGCAGATTTAATTTTTCATTTTTTCTGTGTATTACGTACTTGTATGTCCCGTAAATTTTCACCATCTACTTTTGTGTGGCTGCATTTTCAACCTCAGCCTCCCTTGCGATCCCTGACGTCTATTCCTTCTCGTTTGATTTACAAATTAGCATATTTGATGACGTTTACTGGTTGATTTGCTGCTTCATTTTATCCGGCCGTGGATTCTTATCATTGTTTTATTAACCTGTTATATCTGATCGATTCATGTTTAGTATGGGCAATTCGTACTCGATAGAGATTGGAGATGTTCGTGGTCGGCATGATTGAAAAGTATCTTATTTTACCTGAGAATTGAAAGCAGTACTTGCTTGCTAAAGCTAAATTGAGTTAATGTACTCCCTCTGTCCCATAATTTTATTCCATCTTTTCATTTTKGGATGTTCCATKAGGGACGGGTTTGGTGGTGACAAAAACGTATTTAAAGATTTTGTATACTAAACACTATATTTTTTTTTTGGTTTTGACAATGTACCAAGCTTGGTTTATTTTGTTTTATTGTGCTGTCTGTGTGAATTTTCATTTACTTTGGCTTCGTTCCAATGATCCAATGCGGACATTGTTACAAAGAACATTATCTAGAAAAATATATAAAATTAGTACATTTTTGAATCCAGAGGTTCACTTGAACCCCCTCAAATCCAAGTAGAGCCGCCCCTCTGTCCCGTAACAGATTATTTTGACAAGTCAAAGAGAAAAAGGTGATAGATTTCCTTTTATTTGTCCTTGCTATTTTAACGTGGAGTAATAGATTGTATTTTCCAAATAAAGGGCTATTTTGGTGATTTGTTCTTTTTGAGGTGTAATGATGATGTCTCCTTAAATAGTTAGATTCCCATAAGGGACTAAAATTATGGGACAGATGGAATATTACTTTATCGTCATACTGCATTATCGTTGGTTTATTTTGTTTTGATGTTTGACTTGATAGGTGCTTGTTGATTTTGTCTTGATGTTTGACTTGATGGGTTCTTGTTGTCATAGTTGTACATATTTTAATCCTGGAAGTACTTAACTCYGTGATGGTTATTTTAGAGTAGTAGCTTACATAGTTGATGTGTAACTTAACTAGTATGTGTTTGCTCGATAGTTGCTAGGTCTCAAGAAGTTGCTGACGTTGCTGAAGCTGCTATAGAAGCAGGTGATCTTGGGATTGTAGGTGATGATGTCCAAGATTTTGCGGACGGGAATTTTAGTCCAGCTCCGGGAGTAGAAACAGTCTGCGTTTTCCCAAAAAATCCTTCACGATGTGAGAATGATGGAATTTTGTTAAAACATGCTGTGTTTTCATTTGACATCATTTGTATTCTTTTTCTTATTTAAAGTTTCATTCTCCTTTTTTTTCAGTTTTAAAAATAGTTTCTTTCTTTATGCAGCGGTGATTGCAGGGGAAGAGAGTGAACTCTTGGTTGGAATGAAAAATGAGGGTAATCATTTGTTGTCTGCTAGTGTTATTTCTTTCTTATTAAGCTACTGGGATTGTTGTCTGATATCACCATTATAGTAAAATTCCTATAGCTTATTGTGGCAGTGTGTGACTTTGTGCTCCTTGATATSATAGTTCATTTTTCTTCCTAGTCTTTCTTTTGAGTGTAGTCTGTTAGAGAGCTGATCTCACTTGCTACTTTTGGATTGTGGCAATAGGGGAAACAAATGTGGATATTATTGCGATCAAGGCCAGTGTTCATCTTTCTTATGATCATCGTCTTGTGGTTCAAAACCTTTCTGCACAGGTATTATTGCCTTACTGACTTGTCTTCGTGGCTTCTACATGATAAATGGCATTAACCCAAACCCATTTACAACTATATACAACTTATTATATGCTTTTATTATAATTTCATCTTCTTAGTAGTTGGTTCTCCTGCAAATAGTAGGATCTAGGGTTAAATGCTCTCTTTTTTCTGTTAAGTATGTCATGCCAACAGAATCCTTGGAAGCATTAGGTTGACTAAGATTTTGTTTGGTTGCATAACGTATAAAAACGTATTTGGGTGGGCTGATGGTGAAGGATGTCTTAGGGAATGGTGATAAAACGTGATATATCRAGCAGGACCAATGTAGATCATGCTTGACTAGAAAATGATTGAGTTTATGGTGAGGCATGTATGCAATTGCAATCAATYGAGGCTTAGAGAGAAGAGCATGGTTGCCGTAGCAGAGTGAGGATCCCAGCTACACAATTTTTCAGATGGTGATGATGCAAAGGCATCATGGAACAGTTCATAGAGGTCTCTTTCTATTGGTGGTTTGAGGTATACATTTTAGTTGGTGATTCACATTGGGGTATTTCTAGTTTGAGTTAAATAGAGAAAGGCGCATAGTGGATATGTGCATATCGATATACTTACCTTAGAGCCATAGAGGACCATTTCTTTTGAAGTGTCTGTCTTAAACTTCAAATGACCATGTATGTATATTTTTTGAGATTTGAGATTCCCATAGCAAGACCATGATTATGGTACTGTTCGTAACTTCAAATGAGGATTCTCTAMTTGTTTCATTTGAAGACTTTGATCTAGGTTCTTTAGTATACCATCTATTCTCATATATGTGAGTTTTATGCTGTTGTTTCACCCTTAGTTTTGAATTTTCCTCCCTGTTATGAGTTATCTCATGTAAACTTTTTCAACTGAAGAAACTATGCCTTTTCAACTTTTTGGAGTTCTTGCAGGATGCTATCATGTGTTTTTTCGGTCTTACCTATATTCAAATTTGCCCCCCTGTCTTTTCGGTCTTACCTATATTCAAATTTGCCTCCCTTCCTTTCTGTACTTAGACTTAGTTTTGAACATTTGTTTGCTCTACTTCATTTTCTCGTTATGAATGTTTGCTGTAATTTGGCTCAGTTGTTTGCTATATGTTTGTGTTCCTTAGGGTTTCAACAATGCTTCAGTTCCTCCCTCAGCTCAAGCTACTTTTCCATACATATTTGGTGTCAGCAAATTTTTGCAGGTATGTCCATTGCTCTGGATTTTCACGCATGCTGTTTGGAAAAATAGTGTAGCTGTGGTTTTCATTTCAGATGCCCATTGATTTTTCCGCGAGCCTAGGCAGTCACAGTAATTCTTTTTGCTGCAGCCTGGAACATTTGATCTTGTGGGCACCGTTATCTATGAGATAGACCAGAACCCGTACCAGAGCACATTCTACAATGGTACCTTTGAAGTTACTGAAGCTAGTGGCCCTCTYAGTGTTGAGTCAGTTTTCCTGTTTTTCCTTGGAATTGGCCTTGTTGGCCTTCTTGGAATATGGATTCGTAGTCAGATACAGCACCTTTCCAAGGTAATTACATGCCCTCTTCCATATACTCCATCTTATGCTATTAAGTAATAGATCTAAGATGTTATCGCAGTTTGTGGTTTAGTTGTAATTTGACAATCTTTTAGATTTGCCCTACTACTTCTTGAACATTTTACAATGCAAATGATATCATGTACTTTTGTTCACATTTGGAAGGAAATCATTGAAGTGATGTAGTGTCTTTTTTTTCTATGACCCACCCATTGTTCCATTTTGTGGTGTGGCACTGTAGCTTAGTAGCAAGGAGCTCCTAAAGTGGTGCCGCTGCCACCTTAGGAGTGTGCTCCTACGCTTCCAACTACGGAGCTTGACGGGAGCCCTCTCCTTACGAAGATGGAAGCTTTTGTACAATTATTGTATATAATAGCAGTGATTTTATCACTTGGCTTTATTAATTAGTCTTTGATGAACTCATATATCTTGTCCAAGTCATGATATCTTGAAAAGAAAACCATATAATGTAACACTAGCCCATTTCTTGCACTTATGGTTATGGTGTATTGGCCCATAATTTTCCTGCATAAAATGATTGTACTTTCRAAGTGTATATTTTATGCTACATTGTGTGCGCTCCTTTCACGCTCCCCAACGTTGGGAGCTTCTATATTCTTCCGCTCCCGCTCCCGCTCCGTGCACCCAAGTGTTGTACTGTGCACCCAATTTGAGGGAATCATTTTTTGTAYTATAGGCCTTCACAGATATCTTCTATTCTTTTTGAGTTCTTTTCTAGGTTGATATAGATACTATTAAGGATAGTACTCCCTCCGTCTTACTTTATTGATCCCTGTTGGGTATTCCAACTTATTAGGGGAACATCATCATTGAACTTGTCATATTATTTCCTTTTGCTTTTTACCCCTCAAACATCATAATTACATGTACTTCATTTCAAAAAGTAAGGTAAAAGAGTAACTTCATCACTTTTTGCCCATTACTTTTCAATTGGGACAATYTTTTTGGGACGGTAAAAAATGCTAACTAGGACAAAAAATCCAGGACAGAGTGAGTAGTAATATTCGAATACTTTTACACACATCCTCTTTAACGAATGTTTTATGATACTGAATCTAGAGATGGGCAGATTTTATTCATCTTCTTTTCTCTCCCCATGACTTGATATTTCATTTTGTTTTTTCCTCCTTGAATTGAAATGGTATAACCTTTTTCAAATTGATGTATATCATAATCAGAAAACTAAGAGGCAACCTAAGGTGGAAGTTGGAACCAAGACAACTGATGCCTCAATGGACGAGTGGTTGCAGGTATGTTGTTTTATGCATCTTCAAACTCAACTACTCAAAGTTTTTTTCCCTTTACCTCAGTTGCTTTTTGCAATCTTCTGTTTTCATGTATGAACATGTTAAATACATCATCTCCTTCAGTTATGAGTTCTCTATAAAATGTTTGGTATTTGCGATAAAAGACGGGTGTTTAAACTGAATATTCAACTTGATGTCTTTTATTTGGTGACTGATTACTCTCTCTCTCTCTCTCTCTCTCTCTCTCTCAGGGAACTGCATATACTCAATCACTGGCCAACAAATCAAAAAAGAAGAAGTAGATCAGGCTTGGACGAAGAATTATGATGAGGCGTAGATTCTTGTAACACAAAGTAGCCGTGTCGAAACGCCTAAATGGCAAAGTTGTTAAAAAAACTAGGCCAGGAAACGCCTCAGGTAGTATGAGGAAGAGAAACTCATTACATTTCATTTTTTCTTCAAGACAGCCAAGAGTTGAACCTTTCTAGAGCAAAATCAGCGGAATTTGACTTAGGGAAGATACAATTTTGTAAAATTAAATTAAGGATTGTCATTTAGATATTTACTGTTTTCGCCCTGTCAATTGGATCCTTCTTGCCTTATTTTTGTGGATAATCCTTTTGGTCATTGAATTTGCCTAGTGTGTGTGCTGCTTAGTGGTGTTTATGATATGGTGGTGGTGRAGGATGTAAATCAAACAAGGTGATATCTTTGAGTTTGTGGAGAATAGGAAGAAAGAGCTCCATTTAGCATTGACAATAATATCCAAAATGAATTTACTTTGTTACAGGATCAACTTTTATTTTGTTGTTYCGAAAGGTTAGGGRTGTTCGGACTAGCTTACGCACACATTCACTATTTTCCTCTCCCGTCTAGTCAAAGGCAGGCCATMCACACCGGGATCAGGGRATTCACAAGATAATTCTCTCTCGTCGGCCTGGCTCGAAGAGGTTGCCAAGTTTCGAATTYAGAATGTCTRATTGTCTGGGTTTACAACTCATCGATGTTGCCCACTTGTGCTATAAATTTGTTACTGGATCAACTTTTATTTTGTTGTTTCGACCGTTAGGGGTGTTCGGGCCAGCTTATGCACACCTTGACTATTTCCCTTCCCTCTCCGGTCAAAGGCAGGCAGGCCGTCCACACCGGGATCAGGGGAATGAAATTTCTCTCYCGTCGGCTTGGCTTGAAGAGGTTGCCAAGTTTCGAATTCAAAATGTCCGACTTGTCTGGGTTTACAACTCATCGATGTTGCCACCTGTGCTACTCCTTTGGGGTTTACGGGATCAGCTTCACGCAACTTGTAAATACCAATTCCAATTGTTTTACGCATCGTTTTCCTAGGAAAATGAAAGTCACCCCTCTCTAGCTTCTCACATCTGTTATTTATTATCTGTCCTTTTTTTTTTCCCGGTCAAACGGAAATTTATTATCTGTCTTTAGTTGGTAGCAAAAATACTGTGAAATTAAGGTGAATCTCATTTCCCTTTCTCCGATTGAGAGTGGAAAGGAATGTGACGTACGTAGGACGGCTTGTGGCAAATTATGAGTCACATGCACCCAAAAAGCAACATTTTCGAAGGAGCTGAGTTTTATAAAAGCTTGATTGATATGCATGCGTGATTTGTGGTTATCCGTAAAAGAGGCTATTTAATGAATAACTAATCTGATGTTGATTCTTATGTGCTTTATCAAGATCAAGAAAATGCTTTCACATGGGATTCACTACCTCGTAGCTGTCGGGGTTAGAGATACGTATGTGTGTAAATCTCAGTATCAATTTTGTCAAATTTTTTTAATTGGCAAAAGTAACATTTTATTAGAGAAAGGGGAAAAAGAAATCCAACAAAGAGTTGGAAAATACAGCCATTGGGACAGAGCCCAAACACCTAAAGGCYTAAAATGYCCAAATATACAATAAACAGCTCAACAAACCCCTGAAGGCCTAAAAAACCCAGATCTTACAATACAAAGCGCGCACAAAAGAGCCCAGTATCAATTTTGTCATTTGGAATAATATGGAAGGTACTTTCAGCTGCTTGTCACTTTGACAACTCCTAGCATTGAGCAATGTGCTACAAACACATCTTTAAAACACACAACTTCTGATACAATCGTGCCCGAAACCGTTAGATGTACCGTTGGGCTTTTTGCCTTGCATTTACCAAGTTGGTAAGGGATTTGGCAACCGTGCATGGGTAATGGCAACCAACGTGGCGACTTCCCTTGCAGGGTTCCTTACCGGTTGTGGGATGGTCGGCTAGGAGGTGTCTTTGCGAGGTAGCCACTGAGAGGATAAGTGTGTTATGTTCCAAGTTGGATGTAATATGGTGAAAATAAGTGAAAGTGTTGAAGACTTACTGGCTTGGACTCGTGACCGTTTCATCCAGGACTTTGTTCTGACGGCTTTAATCAGGTATCTGTTAGTGGACGATGAGATTTGTTCCTCAAGACTCTAAATCTCCTCAACACAGTGTTGCATCCCGCCATTCCTGATCCGAGGAAAGAATGTGGAATTAATCTAGGTGCAAGTAAAAAGACTTGGACACCAATTTATCTAACAAAAAAAAGTACACAATGGCAAGGGGAAATCTAGACTTTAATGTTTGGCTTATACGTATTTCTTATCATCCTTATAATCGAATTGAAGAAATAATAAATTGATGCGAACATCCTGAATTATAGTAAGAAAAAATAATAACCAAAGAAAACGTTCGAGGGGGAATCCCAATAGTAGTGAACATAAATAAATAAAACTCAAAAAAAAAAAAAAAAAACCTCATAGGAAAACACTGTTAGTGAACATCCAAAGACCATAAATGCCCCAGCTCACTAACTTTCCTTTGGGTTGAAAATGCAAACTTTCCAGCTGCAGATGCTTGAAAATTCAATGCTCAAGCTTAAAAATGCTTAAGTTGCAGTTGTCGGTACTCACCGAGGGCAATATACCATTGTCGAAAATTTTGCTGTACATTTTGTGATTACAGCACTTAAGGTA
>CM019276.1:1152909-1172973 GCA_009746105.1 Rhododendron williamsianum | reverse complement strand
CTTAACAACCCCTTAAATGGATAACTAAAAGATGATGTGACACCTTTTGATTATCCACTTTTGATTATTCCACTGTGGATGCTCTTAGCTGTTCAGAGTTTTGGGATTTTTTTACTTGATTTTCTCTTTTAAATTGTTGATGATTATTATGTGAAGATTAATTTCTTTAAACCTTCTGTCATATTGGGCTAAACTTGTGGGCTATCTCCACCCCTAATCTCTCTTATAACAGTAATGTACCTTTAACAATCAATACTCAATAGTAGCTTGCAAAATTGATTTCAAGGAAAGAACGTGTAAGAAAAAAAAGAAGAAGTGAAAGTCGTTTCCCATTTCTTTTCTTTCMATGTTCTTTCTTTCAAACACGGCATTATAAGCACCATCAACATTAATCTTAAGCAAACAATCATYKATCTGGTGGCACCCGTCGTTCCGGATCTGACTTGGGATTGTGAAATGTTTTTTTCAACGGATCCAGACGGCGTTAGCCAGACGATTTTGCCCCTGTCGTGGTGGAGTCCAATGGAATAGAGAGAAGACCAGCTCTTGAAGGGTTTGTCGTTGGGTTCGTGAGCTGAGATTAAGTATAGGTGTCCGTCCTTAATGACTGGGCGGTCGTGGAACTGGTTGTTGAAATTGATGGAAATTCCGTCGATGAGGGGGTGTTCGGAGTAGTGGGTGATGTCGATAGGATTCTAGGGGATTTGGAGCGAGAATATCCGGTTCTCTCAGAGACATAGACCAAGGTTTGGTCTTCGTCCATTTTGTTTTTTTCATTTATGTGGTAGTTCTATTTTTTTTTTTAGTAATGTTCATGATCCATTGGGCATTTAAGTTGACCCAATTGAAACCCAATTAAGACCCAATAATAAATGGGTTAGATGGGTTTGGACCCATTCTAACCCAATTAATAAATAGGTTGGGTTTGGTCTATTTTTTAATAGGTGGRTTTGAGTTTCTTAATGAATCTGAGTTCAATTTGTCACCCCTAATTTTTCTCACCGGGGATTCCTCATGTACGTGGTGTTCCACTTTCTTGAAAAACCTTATTTTCCAAAAAGAAGATAATTTCAAGCTCAAAATCATGTGTTTATGTAAATAATTTTTCAATCAATATGGATCTTGGTTTTATAGATCTCATTGAGATCTTTTAAACAGTATAAAAAAATTGAAAAATTATTTTTTATTTTTATTATATTTGATTTTGATATTGCCTTAAAAAAAAAAAAGAAGGTCTTGGAAGAAAGCCGGAAGCGGAAGACTTTCGGGTGCAGATCACCTGTGGAGAATCTCTGTGTGGAGATCGTGTGGAAGTAGTTTCACCGCCAAAGCATTACTTAAGCAATCTGACGGATAGAACTAAGCCACAAAGCTCCCTTGTTGAGYGGGTCTCCGATTACGACATCAACGGCTGTGAGAAAACGGAGCTTTTTCATCTCCCTTGTTGAAACTTCCACAGGATCTACACCCCGAAAGGGTTTCACGTGATCGTACTTTTGTAGTCAGAGATTGGAACACACAAAACACAAAGCCCTATCGTGAAAGCACAGTAGTTCCTGAAAGCCAAAACGCCCAACCTCGTTTCTCGCCGTACTTTTTAGATTTTGATTGATCTAAGCTTTGACGGATTCGCTGGAGTTCCATCGCAAGTAAGTGCTCTGGATGGAAAATTTCTTCTTGTTTTATGCAATCTTCTGATTTGCCTTTTCTACCATAGTTTTATTTGTTGGTCAATCGTTTGTCATACAGTTTCTCTATCAGAATTGCTTGTTATATTATCTCCGATCTCGTTACCAGTTGATAATCATTACTGTTCTCTTGAGAAAACGTACGTGCTCTGGTTATAGTTGAATTGGTTTTAACGCCATCCAATTCATTTTGYTCCCCCTTTTAAGTCTTTTTGGGTTTGGTATTAATGCTTACGAAATTCGGAAGTAGTTTATGCTTTTGTTCCTTTTAGGGAGGAAAAGAAGATACATATTTGTTGATTTTTATTTGAATGTTTGTTTTGTAAGCTATGTTTAGAGCCAACATTATTTAGAGCATCCACAATGGAATAATCAAAAGTGGATAATCAAAAGTTGCCACATCATCTTTTGATTATCATTTTAAGGAATTTCTAAGGTTAGAGGTCTACAGTGGTACAATCAAAATTGAATAACCAAAACTTGCCACATCACCTTTTTAACTTATAAAAATCTAGAAATTGTGACATAGAAAACAATTTTTTSAAAATAGTTTTCAAACTAATAAAAATAGGTTATTAGAAAAAGAGAAAAAAGTTTTTTGAAAACTTTGATTTAAAAAAAAACAGTTTTCGGGAAAAGTAAAAAAACAGTTTTTGAATAGAAAAAGTTTTTTCTTTCGAAAGAACAGTTTTTGAAAAAAAGTTTTAATAAAAAACCTGTTTTGAAATAAAACTGTTTTACAAAAGAGGGGGGAAAACAGTTTTAATAAAAAAAAAGTGTAAAAAAAGTGTTTTTTCAAAAAAAATAAAAACTGTTTTTAAAAGTATTTTTGTTGTAAACATGTTGAAAATAGAAGAAAGAAAGTTTTTGTGTAATGATGGTATACTTTATTGAGGAAATGTGAAAACAATTAAATTTGATTATTGGCAAAAGGTTTATAGTTTTGATTATCCAAGGGCCAAAATTTGATGAGTTGCTAAGATGTTTCTAAATTTGGTTATTCCAATGTGAGCTCTTTTTGAGCAAATGTTGCTAACTTTATAAACCTTTTTGTTTTGATTATACCACTGTGGATGCTCTTAGAGGTGGGTTATGTACATTGATGGTTTGGATAGAGATACTCTAGACCTCCCGTTTGCGTATCCGGCATTTGAGAAAACATACTCTGGTTATAGGGTAGGTTTAAAAATGTTTTCTTGGCAAGAACTGATTCAGAAATTTTCGATTTTCGTGCAATTAGTGGTTGTATGGTGTTTGTTGACACACTATTTCCCCCTTCTTTTGTTTCCTTCTCTTTTCTTTCTTTCTTTCTTTTTTTTTATGAGATTTTGGTGCTTCTTAATTGTTGAGAAATCCAGTTACAATTGACTAGGTGATTTGATTCGCAGAGTTGCAATGAAAATAGAGAAGTTGTTAGCCCAGGTGTTGATTAGTACTGGCAAAATAATGACAGGTTTCTGTGAACAAAAATATAGATCGAGAGTTCTATTTTGACCACTGGTTCTTCGCATGTTGATTCTTTGTGTTGGAGTTTAGGTTATTTGTCTGTCATCTCTGTTGCTTTTACTTGAAGCTTGCGGTATTGTGACTCGCAAAATTGAAGCTAAGACCACACTTATGAGAATTTGTTTGTTTTATCCTGTCCCTTTCTACTCAAAGCCACCTGTTATCTTCATTCTTTAGTTGCTTGCATCCTCCCATTTTCATGTTATCAATGTATTTCAGTGCTCATGCTGAAAAAGTTATGTTGCATTTGATTCCTACTACATTTATTGGTTGCTGTATGGGACTATACAAGCTCATTTTATACCAAMGACGTCTGAGCTCTTATCATTCAAGTTCTTTGTTTAGAACATGGCCAAACTGGCTCCCTAGATGAGGGCTGAAAGGGAGGAAGGTAGGATTAAGAAAAGTCAGACCTATAGTTACTAGATCTTCACAATTTTTCTGGCCCTTGGCTTTTCAAATATTCAAATTGATGATGAATTGTCAAATTAAAATGAAGACTGTGTTGTTGATAATTAAGTTGTTTAATTGGTCATTTTCCCTTAGTCTTATATGGAGGATGGCCAAATTCTTTGCTTCATTAGTTGTGTGGTCATAGACTCATAGGCCTCTCAGGGGCTTATTCCCATATCTTTTCTGCTTGGCAGTTAGCCCTAATGTAGTTGTTGTGTGGTCATAAACAAGTGCAATAATGACCTAATTAGCCCAAAACACAGCACATAATCAAATCTTAAACATAATTACAGAACCGGGGGTATTACAAGCACCATCTTACCTAGGTAGCTGAACTGATTTGGTGGAGTTGTTGGACAACCTCTTCTATGTTCGGTCGTTTGGAATGCTCGCCAACACAACGGAATGCCAATGAAATAAGTATTTTTCCTTTATCCTTGTGGCATGCTGGAAATTTGTCGGTTATGATATCARTTCCCTTATAGAAGTCATTTTGGATCTTGTCCTTCTGATATGCAATCAATTTGTCTTTTGTAAGAAGTTGCAGTAGGAAGATACCCATATTGTGCATGTCAGTGATCCTTGTTGATTGTCCTGGTACAAGCAGCAATCACTTTGAGCATTAGTGACATAATAACCCTACTATTTACTAGGAGATGTATCGTTCAGTTTATTCTTTGGGTAGGAAGAATACACAGYGAGGGAGTTACAATAATGACAACAGTTGTGAAACTGATGCAGTTTGTTTCTATTTGAAGAGAGAAGAATCCATAAACAGGAGAACATATGTAATAATTGGATCTCTCCCTCTTTACTATTGATTTATTATTTGCGTTTATGTCTCCGTAACTTCCAATTCCTTTCACTTTTACTCAAAGTTAATCGATTTTTAAGTGGAAAAGAAGTGTTTGGTTTCAGGAATAGGGAAAACCTGATTAAGATGAGTACAAAGAACACACTTTGTCAAAAGGTAATTGTAGTTGTGTATTATAAGCATCAACATTGAAACAAATGTGTCTCTTACCTCTTTTGCGAACCATAAGCTCAGCAAATCCAGTAGGTGCTTCATGAAGGACTTCTCCTCCTACTGTCACAAGGCCAAAGTCRCTAATTTTGGGGTTGTATTCCTGCACTTCAACAATAATTGTTACAATTCATAATGTAAACTGAATTATTTTTGAGTTTAGGAGTTGATTGTGCGCTCTATATGATAACCAACCTTATCAAGTAGTATATTGGCCGCCCGAAAGTCTCTGTTGGTTACTGCTGGGTTTTGAGCGTGCATATGCTGCATTGCTGAAGCTGATCCTTGGGCAATCTTGATTGTGGTGGGCCAATCAAGATTTGTTAAAAACAGTTAATGTTATAAACAGTTAACATAAAGAACATTTAGACAAATATACAACTATATTCTTCTAGACTAAGAGCAGAATAAAGCTATGTTATCATTAAGCTTTATTACCTGCCAAGTTATCGGACACTGTGCCATGCGTCATGAACTCGTACACTTGCCTTCATCTTCAGAGTACCCAACTAACCCGATGATGTTCGGATGAGTTAACTTGGTTAAAAACGTGACTTCCCTCTATTGAAGATATGACACCTATGAGAATGCATACTAATTTAACTTGAAATCACGAGAAACTCACACTTACTTTCCACTGTTCTTCTCTGCTCTTTGATACGCCCCCTCCTATGTTGGTGCTGACTTTAACTGCCACAACTCCAGATTGTTGGGTTCTTGGGCCAGTCACCCAACCTTGGTAAACAACGCCAAAAGACCCACCTCCTAAAGACTTCTCAAAGTTCCGTGTAAAATACCACAATTGTTGATATGTAAATATCTTGGGAATTTTGAGCGCTGTAGAAAATTCAAAAGGAAAAGAGAAAAAAAAATTAAAAAGAAAGGTGCACTGTTAGTTAGCATTATTTATAGAATGCATTTAAAACAATAATGATGGGCTATGAACAATTAATCTTTCTACCAAATCCATGGTCTTTTTTTCTAAAGGCTTCTGTATTTTTAAATCTTTGTTTGAGCTTGTTTCTAAAGTCATCTTTTGACATTCATAGTTTTCAGTATCTCGTTGGGTCAATTGCTTAGGATTTTTGTTTTGTTTTTCTGAATCGCTAGGAGTTGTCATTTACATATGCAAGGAGAATTACAACAATGGGACACTACAAAAACTATGTGCGAATCCACGAGATAACCAAGCTCAATAATTCAACCGTTACCAGAAATAGCCCTAAACAAAGGGAGAGCCTCTTTAAAGGGGAGAAACAAACATTTCTTGGCTCAGGCAAGTTTTGGGCCCTGACCTCCCAATTAGGAGTGTACAAGGGTGGCCAACTAGGCTAAATCCAGTTGGTTTGGTTCAAGAAAGCTCTTTTAGAGATCTGATGTAGCTGAGCGTCTGATTATTTGTCCAATTTTGCGATTCTAGTTTCTCTTGGTTTCCTATTGTTTGTCTATTGTCAAGTTGGTGGGATAAAACGATCCTMTCTATACACGGGACATTTATACAGCTCGATTTTTCTTTGATATCTCAGTATTTGTTATTCATATAGTTGGAAGYTACTGGCCAAATTTGACCTATTGTCTGACAGATAAAATAAGTGCAAATGAACTGTCTATTTCAATGAAATGAAAACTGAAGGTTTCCCTTGTCRGTTGTCACTGTGTAAGTGCTTACTCCAATTAGTGTCTGAAAACGCATTCCTGTGCTGCAAGGTATGCTCTAGCAGATTCTTGTGTTCTTGTAAGATGCTCCTCAGTTTAGAGTTATCTTGTTAGACTTCATAAGTAGCATTTTTCATAACTAATAAATCACAATTAGCATTGACATATGTTCTAATAGATGAACTCTAGTGTCCTCTTTTGTATTAAAAAAGGAACTGTCAATCATGTTTACTGGAAATATTTGTCTTCCTAACCCCTATATGATCTGGAAGTGTGACATCTCTTTTCACTCTTACTAAGAATATCTATTTTTAGTTTCTTCAGCATCACAGCAGGATCTAATAATTTGTGTACTGAAGACAATTTACACTTAGTCATTCATGTCCCCTGTATCATCTAAAGCACAAGTCAGATGACTCACTGCTTGCTGTATATACATGGCATGGCCGAGAAATGCAGCATCTAAGCTTGACAATCTGCACCAAATGAGAACAATTTACACTTAGTCATTCATGTCTCCAGATGATAACAGGGAACATCAATAACTAAGTCTTAACTGTCTTCAGTATACAAATTATTAGATGCTGCTGTGATGCTGAAGAAACTAAAATTAGATATTCTTAGTAAGAGTGAAAGGAGATGCCACACTTCCAGATCATGTAGGGGCTAGGAAGACAAATAAACCCTGATTGACATTTCCCTTTACATGTACAAAGAGGACACTAAAGTTCATCTATTAGAAAATATGTCAATGCCAATTGTGATTTATTAGTTATGTAAAATGCTACTTATGACATCTATGTTTCTTTACGTTAACAGGATAACACTAAACTGAGGAGCATCTTACAAGAACACAAGAATCTGCTAGAGTACACCTTGCAGTACAGGAAGGAATTTTCGGACACTAATTGGAGTAAGCACTTATGCAGTGACAACTGACACGGGAAACCTTCAGTTTTCAATTCATTGAAATAGACGGTTAAATTGCACTTATTTTATCTGTCAATATATCAAATTTGGCCAGTAGCTTCCAAYTATATGAATAACAAATACTGAGAAATCAAAGAAAAATCGAGTTGTATAAATTTCTCGTGTATGGATACCATCGTTTAGTTCCACCAAGTTGACAATAAATGAACTATAGGAAATCAAGGGAAACTAGAGTYGCAAAATAGGACAAATAATCAGACGCTCGGCTACATCAGATCTCTGAAAGAGCTTTCTTGAACCGAACCAACTGGATTTAGCCTAGTTGGCCACCCATGTATACGCCTAATTGGGAGGTCAGGAGCTCAAAACTTGCCTGAGCCAAAAATTGATTGTTTCTCCCCTTTAAAGAGGCTCTCCCTTTGTTTAGGGCTATCTCTGGTAATGGTTTAGTTGTTGAGCTTGGCTATCTCATGGACTCGCACATAGCTTTTGTAGTGTCCCGTTGCATGATATATGTAAATGACCTCTCCTAGCGATTTGACAAAAACAAAACGAAAATCCTAAGCTATTGACCCAATGAGATACTGAAAACTATGAATGTCAAAAGATGACTTTAGAAACAAGCTCAAACATAAATATAAATACAGAAGCTTTTAGAAAAAAAGACTACGGATTTGGTAGAAGGATTACYTGTTCATAGGCCATTATTATTGTTTGAAATGCATTCTATAAATAGTGCTTCAGAGTTATTAAAGGGGATTATAGCTATGAAGATCCTTGTTTTGCTTGTTTTGCTCCTACATTCAGATGGGATGTGTTGCTTGTTTGCTAGCCTTACATTATGGTTGTAAAAGTTTGACCTATTTGGACAAAAACCCAGGACTATGTTGCTTAAACCACTTAGATAGCAAAATAGCAAAAATACTCTAACTAGTTCATGTTGCATATCGTGATATTGACTTGGGGCATGTGTGGATCAAAAAGTTGGGTCAAATTTGTCATAGTTTATTCAATTACATTCTCAATAACCATGTAGCAGAATATCGGTCAAAACAAAGGAACATGGGCATGCTTAGGGAATTTGGTTATCGTAAAGTAGGACCACTATGTCATTACTTCGACTAAATTGGAATGATGTTACCTAATTAACGGCTCCATTTTGTTCAACCTAAAATGTACTGATGACTTATGATCTCTAGATTAGTGCACAGTAGGATGTCTGTCGTTTCTTTATAATCTGCATCTGGTTTGGATGAATAACATTCCGTGTAGTCGCAAGGAAAAAAACATATGTACATTTAACCTAGACATCATGTTGACTGCTATTTTGATTGTAAGGTAATGAAGAGCAGCATAGTTCTTCACACAAGTGAGACTTGTTTCAGCCTGCCCACACCATGTCCCTCGCCCTTGAGTGTTTATTGCTACTTTCAGCTCCGAGCAATACCCTTTGAGTTACAATATGACTCAGGTTATGTTTCTACCCACAATTATGCATGTTTATCTTTAATTTATACAATAATCATGTTAAAACACAATCAAGTGCAATTTGCTTTGTTAGGTCCTAGTCCCTACATCGCATTATGTGGCAAGGACATAAAAGACGAAGGGAAAGGGCTTATTCAAGCCCTGATAGATAGTGGACTCCTCCTCGTTGATGATTTGCTCAATCAAGATGAAAAACAACAAATAGCAGGAGGAATGGAGTTAGTTAGGCAACTTCAAGTTGCAGCACAACTTGGTGAACAAGAAGATGATCAGGTATGTAACATCCCATGAACTAATTTGTCTCAGAAAGTTGTTCTGCTTCCTTCCAAATTTGTTCGCTTCAATTTTAGAACTAGAGAAATGAAAGATGAAGAAAAATGAATCATGTAGTGCAAGGCAATGTGCAGAATATAACAATGGGCATGAGCTCCTATAGTGAGATGGATTAGAGAATGGCCATATTTCTTCCCAAATCCAATATGATGTGGGTGTTTCCTTGATAGTCTTATGTTAGACTGGAATCTATCCTTTTTGTCATGTTTTTATTTGGTTAGGCTACATTCATCAACAACCAAAGATGGTGCTTGTAAGGCTAATTGATTTCAAGAGAGATAGTTAAAGCATGGTTGCAAAAGTCTTGACAAACCGTATGCATATTAAAGGTAGGATCAGCAAGAAAAATACCTTGTCATGCTAGTTACCATGATAGCCTTCTTTTGGGCACGATTATCAGAATCGTGCAAATTAGATAAAGATCAGCATTGCACACACCCTCCAAATAGAGAATGGAAAAGGTAAGAAATGCAAACAAATGACGCAAGTATTTGGAAAAAGAAATCACGTCATCATGCTAGCTGCTATCATAAAAAGCCTTATGTTTGGCACACTTATAATTAACCTCAGAAATTATGTAGAGATTAGCATAATCTGGTCAGCTATTTGTAGCATACTGTAAGCGGAGAGGGGTTTGAGGGTCCGAGTGATTCTATTTGGCAGAATTTTCTTCAAGTACTCACCTTGCTTCCAAATTTGAAGGGCTTACAGAAAAGGGTGATTCTATTGAACCCACAGCAGTTTTCTTTAGACCCAGTTTCTATCTAAAACCACTTAAAACTTTAGTTTAATCCTAACATACCCTCATCCTTAGCAAACCCTAGACCCCATTCTTTCCCAATCCATATACTAACCCACCAACCACCACCATCAGCACAGCCTCCGGCTGCCCCTCAAGTTAATTGCAATGGGTTCTACTACTGGCAAAGAATCTGGTCAAACAATTGGGATAGTTTTAGCTCCCTTCCCAGCCCAGCAGTCCACTGCATCTGATTTGCGTTGGCAGGTATTGTGGTTGAGGGGCAGGCGAGGTTGATGGCGTCGGTTGGTGAGGGAGTGTACAAAAAATTAGGTTTAGGGTCAGTTAAAGATGAGAGCATTTTAGGTAACATCGAGACTTTACAGGTGTTGGGAGAAATGGGGCTAGACAGAATGCTTTTGGTCTAATACAATCACCCTACACAAAATCATACAAGTTACTCCATGTGGCATAAAGAGGAACTGTATCAGAAAGAAACTGCATCACAATTCTATTGTCAYGCCGGCCGTGTGTCCAATTGCTGTGATGAGAGCCCCATAAGAAACAAAGTTTTAGATCAGCCATTGAAAAAACAGGAGATATAACAGGAAGTGAAAAGAGAGCAAGTGTTATACATCCATACTTGTTTACGCACGCAGCAAGAGGAGGTTGAGGTAGGAGGGTAGATGAATACTATATGTAGGAAACTGAACCCTTTTCTCACAAAACGTTGTAGCATACATCAAACACCATGTTTGTTAACAAGGATAACATCTTCCAAAAATTTCAGGTCTACGATGTGGCCAGAGAAGCTTGCAAAGGTTTAGCAGGAATTTTAGGCCAGCAACAATTTTTCACTGTGCCAGAATTTTCGAGTCTTAAAAAGTTTAAACTCTAAAGTGTGACACATGACCTGTGGAACTGAGAGTTTTGTGGTACTTTGTTGACATTTAAATTCCTTTACGTAATTCTCCCTCTCTTGCATGAGATTATTGGTGAGAGCCAACGGGAGAAAAAAAAAGAAGAAGAAGAAGAAGCACCACTTAACATGGGAAATACTTTTTTTTATCGTTTTTCTTCATTACTTCGTTCCTGATGCATTTCTAACTCCTGGGTACATTAAATGCTTGTCTGCAGAATTGTTTACCTGGCCTCAGAGGATTAAGACAGTTCTTTGTTTTGCACGTCTTCTTGAGTTTCTGCATGGTCAAGCAAAGCCGTACCTGCTCCTGAATATTAATGCAGCTCATATAGTTCTCGATCAGGTTTGTCAGATCCTCCTCTTTTTGTTTAACACTGAAACTTCTGTTGTTCTTCTATTTCTCGTTCTTCTTCTGAAGCCTTTGCCTCCCGTTTTTCTTTTCTTTGCTTTCAGTCTATTCATTTATCGGTTAATCTTTCTTTGTTTTGATCATAGGATTGGAATCCAATATTGTTGGACTTTTCGATTATGAGTGGAGGGRTTCTTGGTGAACGGGGCCCGGACAAAAAACATATATTTATGTCTGTTGGCTATGTTGATCCATTTCTGATCACTCCAGGTATTGAACCTTTCATATTTTTTTTGTGCACCATCATTTTGAAGATAGTAATCACTATTTGCACAGTTTTACCAATGACATAGTGTGTTCTAGGCTTAAGAGATGAGGAATCTTAACCAAGGAGGATTTGTAGGATTTTTATGGAACTAGAGGAATCGATGAGTGATAATATTTATTTACATGATTCATTAAGTTATATGTCAATCAGAATCTGGTTAAGCAAAATTCCTTGGTAGAAATTAGTAGCCAATGATAGCAAACAAAAACTTGTAAGTGTAAAGGATTTATCTGTAAAACGAACAGTAATTATATGATAGCAAACACGAAAACTTSTAAGAGTTTGCATGCTGGAATATCAGTTTGTCCCCTGGGAGATGGAGAAAGATATAAGAAGAGGAATGAGAAAGTAAAACTGGTAAACCTTGTCTGATAGTTGTGAAATGTGGATATTCCTCATCCTGACWTGAAGTCAAGCTGTTCAGGGTTGACCGAACGTTCTGATATAGAAAATTACTTTTTGATACGTTGTTGATATAGTAATTACTGTGGTGATTGTATCAGAAATTGGATAGGGAAAGAATAAAGATGGACCTACACTGGCTGTCCTTTTGATATGAAAATTACTGTGGCGATTGTATCAAGAAATTGGATAGGAAAAACTGAAGATTTACCTGGCTGTCGAACTCATATGTTTAAATTAGTCAAATTCAAAATTCCAATATCTGGAATATGCATTATTAATTGTTTTCCAGCATAAGAATAGGTTTTCATATAATTCTGATYTGAAATCGAAGTCTTGAAGTTTCACATCCTAAACCACTTTTAGAGAAGAAGCCTGTTAAGTAAGTCATAGAATTTTTCAGAACACGAAATCAGTGGTCAGTAGAGACTTGTTCAACATTATTGCTGGATCATAAAATTTTGTGAAATGATTTCATTTTTTTTTTCCTGTCCCTTTTCAAGGTTCCTTGGTTTTCTGCAACCTTTGTTTTACTTCCTGGTATAATTTTGTAGTTTTAGACTTCTAGTTAACTAGTTTCCAAGTCTTGGATTGGGTTCATGTCATCCAATATTGTGGTTTTATTGGTCACCATCTTTCTTAAATATCCTTAAAAAGCTATACTGTTTATCTCCTTTTCATTTTTCTTCTTCTTAAAGTTCTATCTGGTATGGTTTTGTAATTGTTGACAAAATTATTCAGGATATGGTGAATGGTGGGAGGCATGGTCAGATGTCTTTTCATTTGGCGTTGTTCTCCTGGGAACAATAGCCAAAAGGGTTCTTGAGGAAAAAGAAATTGCTCTGAGTGATATTCCTCTGACAGATGAATGGGCTCAGATTGAGTACAAGGACGGCTGTTCTCTTGTCCACAGGAGCTTAGCAGAAGATCCATACTTTGAGGAGAGCGATGGTACCAAAATAACAGCGCTGGGGATGCAATGCATAGACGACAATCCAGAGAGGCGGCCCACCATGAAGGAAGCTGTTGAGCGCCTCGAGAGCTTACTGGTAGTTCAGCGTCATGCTGATGCTTTAGGCGTCTGAAACTCTTAACCCTGGCCATTCTCTTCATGTGTCTTGGCTTTTAGATTGTTATCAGTATATGAAGATTCTTAAGGGTATAGTAGCTGCATATTTCGTAGTATGAAACCATGTCATATATCATGCGTCAGCAGTTTAGGTAACTTGTTTAACTTGAATGTTGATTACCCTTTTCTCACGACATATATCATAAGACTTGAGAATGTTGATAACCTCTCTTTCTGCTCCTGTCAGAGCACGTATATGTGCATGCATGCGAATTACTGTGGATTTGTGGGCAAGAAGATGTAAGGGGTCTCTATTGTTTGTTTTTTGTTCACCGTAGCCGGTTGGGGGACCAAGATTTTTTATGATTGTGGGGAACTCCTCACTATGACAGGACCATAGGCGTTTCGACCTCTTTGACTTCAGCATCCGTTACCAATCATTACCATCAATCCAATTTCCATGGAGTAAAGGAAGGGGGATGTGCTGTGTACAATATTCTGAAGATGGTCTTTCAAAGTTCATTTGTTTCTGGAGGATTTGTTTGTCWTAAGCTTATGCAATTGGCAGGCGAGTTGTGGGCAGGCAAGTCCGTATAGAGGGCTTTGCTTTTTCCACTTTGCCAGCCATGATGACATAAGGTCGACCTTATGAAGCTTCACCTGTACATCCGAAAGGATTTTGATATCTCCATTTAGCAGAATATATGCATTGACATAACTACCCTTTCAACTTTTTTTCTAATCCTCCTCTAGCCCAACAATAGGGTGGTTTAAGATAAAGAACTTAATAAGTAGTTTTTTTTTTTGTGTCTTCATTCAAATCTTATATTTATTTGTTTTGCGTTAATTTTGATGACTTATTCATTCATTTTAAAAAAAGTAAAAAATTATTATCAAAACTCATACGGAGTAAATTTTTTAATAAAAATAAATTAAAAAGACTWTCTCTGACTTAAAAGTACTCTGTATCTTGTTATCCATGTCAGTTTGGAAGATGAATAGTTTAGGGCAAATAGTGCAATTSAGGGCCTTTTTGGCTAAATAAGCCAATGGGTTTTTTTTTTGTTTTAAAAATTAGTTTAACGTAAATTTTTTGTAAATTATTGATTCAACTTTATGATAGAAACTGAAAAAATAAAAAATTAGTGTCAAAATCGATTTTTTTTAATAAAAATGAAAATAAATAGTTTTATTGACTTATTTTCGTCTTTATTTTAAAAAATGAGTTAATTGTAATTTTTTACTTTGTATATTTCTCTCGTTATAACAAAGTAATAATCTATACAGACAAAAAATTAATAAATACAGAAAAAAAATTTSAAAAAAAAGTCAATTGAATAATAGAAAATGATATTGGTACCGACCAAACCATACCGACGGGCGACGGTGTACCGACCGACGCGCTGGGCCCAYTCCGGCAACCGGACGGCCGATCCGAGCTGTCCAAAAATATACATATATATGAAAAAATGGGGTGTTTGGATCGAGCACCTACACACATCGGATGTCGTTGATTCTCGCGTAGGGCCCCTCGTTTTTTTTTTATAGAATTTTTGGACGGCTCAGATCGACTGTCCGATGGCCGAAGTGGGCCCAGCGCGGCGATCGGTACACCGTCGGTTCGGTGCACATAGCACTACTCTTGAATAATTTAGCCAAAAAGGCCCTTAATACACTAAACCACGTGACCATTATAGATCTCGAAATCAACGGCACCTGCTTGCAGCGATCACAATTTCCATACACCCAGGTACACCATATCATAACCGGCGTCCTTCTCTCTTTTCGTAAAGTTCGAGTATTTTTTTTTCCCCCGCTGGTATTTCGTTCTTCCTTCGATCGATCGATCGATCGAACAAGAGGTCGACAAAATCGCAGCAAGAAGAACCAGAAGAAGGAACAATGTCGGGTATAGGAGACGGGTACGTGGGCACGGCCCAAGACGCAGTGTGGATCCGAAGGCTAAGCCGAGTAGAGGAAAATCCAAGAGCTCAAAAACAAGACTGCAGCTTCTACCCGAGGCCAACCGGGTCTCCTCCAATTCGGGTCCCGTACCTCCAAGGTTCGTATCCCCCGGTCCTACTAACAAAGAGATGATGAGAGAAAATAATTAAGAAGGAAAATGGGAGAAAATGAGGGGGGAAATTTTACTATTCTTGGAACTCTATTTTTCCATTTTCTCTCCCCTTTCCTCTCCAACCAAACAGGGGAAGAGAAAACATTTTAAACTCCCTTTCCCTTCCTTTCCACAATTTCCAAACAAATTGAGGAAATTGGGTCAGAATCGYAACTTTTTGATTCCTTAGATATTGGAAAATCTTAAACCTTCTTGTAACAATGATTAGACTTCGAGATTTTTTTAAAATCACAAATTTTTAGCAGTGGTGACTGGAGGAATTTTAAGAGTTGGGTCAGTCACAAAAATAAGTTCCACGTAATGTTAATGTTCAACGAAATATGTAGTGGGCCGAAATATCCGAAGGTTCAAAGGGTTCAATGGGGTGACCTTGTGGACCTACCGTTCAGTTGTCTCAGTTTGTCTGCGTGATAGAAGTCAACTTGCCACGTCACCCCGGTCGTCTACCGAATGATAAGTGGTCCTGCGACTGCTCACCGAGCTTCAGCTACTTCTCCGAACGTGGTGCCATGTTCTTGTTCGGTACCGRGCCCGTTTACTCGGTRAGACATTTTCCCCTTCTGGATCGACGGGTGCTCGGCGAGAAAGTCTTACCCTYGGCAAACTCTTCTGCTCGGAAGGATTCTTCGGACGAAGTCGTTGGGGAACGTTCTAGAAGCTCTTGTTGATAGAATCAAAGATAARCACGTTCACTTCTCTGATAACCGATGTGACATTTCTGACATTGACCCACATGGGTCTGCAGATCTTGAAGGGCGGCATTCATTAAATGCTTCTGACATGTGACGTCATCCGAGCGTGGCGACGCGCGTGTAGTGCACCTCCACCTTGTCCAGCACTCCAAGTCTCTGCCTATAAATAGAGGAATACCCTTTCTAGGGCAAGGGTCACAAAAATCTCACCCCTAACTCATTTCCTACCAAACCTCTTCTTCTTCTTCACTTTTCCTCCATATTCTAACTTGATCGTTGGAGCTTCTACCCGGAGGAATACCTCCCTCCGTTTTGCAGGTACACGACGTCGCCATCCAGGTCATCACGGTTCAGACAACGAGAAGGGAGAAAGGTTCAAGAAGACCAAGGATAAATCACCCAAAAAAAAAAAAAAAAACATATTGAATATATTGATAGTTTATTTTGACAAAAAGAACTTGAAAGTACATGAGCTTTTACGATTGGATTCAACGAGGTTTGTGTAGAAACTTTATATCCATCTCAAAACCAATTGGCAATGAATGGAAAGGTCTCAAATGTTATTAAGTGATCACCCATTCCACTCCCAAGCAATATGGGATTCTATTTCCTTATATCCCCTCATGTGCAGCCACGTTTGAGGTCTGTCACGTGTGGCCACTTTTGGGTCCTATTATCGTGCAGCCTTTTTGCTGGTCTGTCATCGTGGGGTGTGGATTGTAAATTTTTAAAATGTAGAGTGGAATGGGCCCCGCTCTCAGGGCCGGCTTATGGCCAAGGCAGGGGAAGCCTGCGCTTCCGGCCCCCCAAAAAAGTTAAAAACGAGGGCCCCCAAAATTTTAGGATCCCTATATATATATATATATATATATATATATGGCCCAAAAAAATTTGCACTAGCTTCCTTTACACAAAATAGGCCCAATTGAAATTTAGGAGCCACAAAATARTCCCAAATGGTGGAATTACTCATTAGAAACACTAAGGCGTTAAAAAAAATAAAATTAAGGGACAGCAGGAAGATATATTGCGCGGCCGATCAAAAAAAGAAGAAGAAAGAAACACAGCAAGCTGCAAACGCTTCATGCTTCACGCTTGAGGAGTCAAAGAGAAGGGAAGACAACGACCGACGACATGGATGACAAATACTTGCATACGGAATTTCTTGAGGCCTCATTCAAGAGGTTCGCTTTCGGCTTCTAAAACTTATGAGCCGGCCCTGCCCGCTCTGATACCATATGGAAAAGTCAAAGAAATATACAAATGAAATCAAGAACTAGAGAGATGAAATACAGTAGAGAGAGAGAGAGAGAGAGGGAGAGAGAGGAGCTTGGAATTCTCATTATTGTTTTTCCTTGATTATACAAAACCCAGAACTCAGCTTATAAACACAGCACACCTCTACCAGAATTCTGTTACAACTGGACAGCTGGCACTCTTCACCTTGTTAGTTAAACTACACAGTTTAACTAACTAAACTAATCACCAAACTAATACAAAACACTGATCTAATGTAACTTCTTTACAGTTTGATGGTTTTAAGTAGTAGTTGCACAATGACCTCCCTGTCAATTGTGTCAAGCTAGAGAGCACATTGCAAGTAAACACTGTAAACAATTTTCAAACAGCTTACCCCATCAGTTATAGAGTGGTGTCGTCTGTTCGAAGGATGGTAGTGTAAACTTGAAACTTGAATGTGTTTTTCAATTTGTGTTTGGTGGTTTAGATTCTCRAGACAGCATTCAAGAAGGAAACGGTTGGTCTAGTTACTGAGGAGGAATATRTTGAGAAGGTAGCCTTTAAATGTTTTTGAGTAATAACTGTTTGACAATGGAAGCACCGTGCTTGACTATTGTGCTTTGAATATGTGCCGGGGAGGGTTAATGTTCAAACTAAAATTGAAGAAGAAAGGGGGAAACTTCAGAAGCTGCAACAAGAGTGTGTACAAAACATGGGACATTGGGAAACTTTGTGAGACTAAGTGTTTTTCTGTGGGCTCTTCCGTATCATATTTGGTTTTTAATAAACTTTGGCCCTATTTTTGCTTAATTTGTAGGGAGGAGGAGCTTCAAGCACAAAAGAGGCAAAAGCGGAAGTAAAGGGGAACCCCAATTATCTTCCTCAGATGATATTGAAAATGGAAGCGAGGAGGAAGATGAGGAAAGCACTAGCAGTGAGTATAATCATCTCAGTGCAACCTTGAATCTTTTATTTCTTTTTATCTATATCCTATTTCTTTTTATCTATATCCTAATATTTCAAGTGGCTTAAAATTATAAGGTAGCTGGCAGCGGATGTTTGAAATTAAAATTTCAAGGCCTAGGATGTTTGGTTTATCCAGCTGGCAGCGGTTTGCGGGGATTGTTTCTATAGTTTYGAGAGATGGGGAGTGAAGATGATAGGATGGGATTGAGGGAGAATTAAGTGTGATTGTGGTTATGATTGGGTGACTCAATGACATTGTTACGTAGGTTACTATATGGTTAAATAAGATTGGAGTTTAAAAAGTCCTCTCGAGTTGGAAGCGTTAGATGGCACTGGGTAGTAAAATAGTTTTAAGTTAGATCTGGTGGTTTAAGGGCAAATTGGTCGTGTTGGTTTCAAGATGACGTCAAAACTTGAATTGATAGTAGGCTGTCAGCAGAGGGCTGGTGCTTTTACAGACTTGGAGATTAAGGGAATTACCGTAAGTATTAGCTTAGTCATATAYTTTTATGTCAACTCAAAACTCTTGTCTAATTCTCTTCTTCTCAATCTAAAGATGCACGCTTATTGTATCACTTCGCAGAAAGTAAAGAACCAAAGAGGCTTGCACTTGGAAAGTTTGGCAAAGATCCTACTGTAGAAACTAGCTTCTTACCTGACAGGTTGGGACTCTCTCTCTCTCTCTCTCTCTCTCTCTCTCTCTCTCTCTCTCCTTTTGTTTTGATTAGTAATGCTGCCTTTCAATGTTCTCTCCCTCATGTTGATTTGGGCTTATTATTTTCCTTGGGGTTGTGAAGCACTCTTACAGTGAGGGAAGCAGAGGACAAGCTGAACGTGGAAGGCTGCGGAAACAGTGGCTTCATGAGCAGGAACAGATTYGAAGTAACTCTGCTTTTTCTGTACTGTTGTGCTCCTGTATTTTCTGGATGAACAGAATGTCATAAATCATTTTTCTGCATATTCTTTTTTATCAGACGAGCCTCTTGAAATCACTTACTCAGATGGAGCAGGCTATAGGCAAGTTCTTCAGGTAGTTTTGGCTATATACTTCCACCATCTTTCGCTGATCTATCTTCTTCAACCCTCCCCCAAAGTTCACTCTACTGCAACATTTTTCTTGGCCTCCTTCTGAGTTTCCGTTTTTCAGCTTCACAAAGGTGATACAATTGGAGAATTTCTTTGGGCTGTTCAGCAGCAACTTGCACCTGAGTTTTGAGAGATTTTGGACTTCAGTGGAGAACCTGCTTTACGTAAAGGAAGATCTTATTATACCTCATGTGACTGTGAGATATTATGAATACGCTTATTTATGGTCGTATATATGTATTCACCCTTTGGACCTGTGCAACTATTGCATCGCCATCACTTTTTGTTTTCATAGGATTTCCAGCAACACAGTTTCTATGAGCTGATTGTCGACAAGGCAAGGGGGAAAAGTGAGCCAGTAATCCTCATCTTTAGTATACTTCAAGTTTGCCTTCATATTGTGGTAACTGAAAGTGTGAAAAGCAAACTACGCATTTTCAGGGTTTCCTTTTTGYTTTTTCAAAGATGGGAGAAATGGTAAAATGGCCCTTCAAAAAGGTTGCTAGTTTGTGATGAACTTAAGACACAAAAGATTGCTAGTTTTAAGGTCTTTTGCATGCAGCTTGTTCTTACTTTTTTTACCATGGATTTTTCTTTCTTTGCTTTTCATTTTTTTGGTCAGGTTTTCCAATTTGATGTGCACAAGGACGTGCGAACAATTGCTGATKCAGACATTGAGAAGGATGAGGTATAGGTTTTCCACATTTACTTTTATTCATCGTCGCATGTGGTGGAGTAAGTTCCAATTTTAAAACTTGAAAGAGTTGGGAGTAAACACACGCCATTAACTGTCAGGCTCTGACTTTATATTAAGAGATGACAACAATTAAATTTCACGTACTGAAAATTTGTAAAAAATATTCAATGTCTAATTTAAAGCTTTTTAAGTTTAACCTGTTAGTTGTGAATGAAACTAAATTCTACACTACTCGAAGTGTATTTAGGATTCTATGGAAGTCTAAGTCTTGTAGATTTTAAATTAAAACACTTTTTCCCTCAGTTTCAAGATTTACATGGTTAATTATCATGGGTTATAAAACGTGCTTACATTATTATG
>CM019276.1:1133152-1152171 GCA_009746105.1 Rhododendron williamsianum | reverse complement strand
CATATATGGACACTGCATGTAGATATCTGCATTTAGATGTTTCATATCTGAAGTAGGGCACATGGCTTGAGGCTTGTCACATTACTTGGGCATTTGTTCAGAGGCATAATCTTTTGCTACCTGGTGGAAACTGCCATTTCAAAATTTTACCGATCTATTGCATCTATAATGCGTTGGCATATGCAAGCAAGTAGAAGTTGTTCGTGGAAGTTCTTAACATGATAACCAAGATGTCTGAAAACCAACAATCATCCTGCATCAATTTTTTTGGATCCCGTTACATGTGGTCCTTTGTCTTCTATAAAGAAACCATCCCATGAGAAACAAGGCGCGTACACGTGTATTTGTGGATGTGATTTACCAGATCCTTGCATTAGGTTTTGCACATTTCTACGGAGTGATTGTTTAGTGCCCTAGGGGCGTTGCCCCAACAGGGCCGGCTCTGAGATTTATGAGGTCTAAAGCGAACTATTTCAAATGGGCCCTCAAGTCTCAATATACTTTGCCTAGTTAAAAAAAAAAAAAACTTTCATACAGAAGTCATTGCAATCATTTGAGAGCAAAACTACCATATGGAACTATAATATTATGGGGCCCCATAAATTAGTCAAAATTTAGAGGCCTAAAGTGGTGGCTTTACGGGCTTTAGCCCAAAGCTGGCTCTGTGCCCCAACTGTTCTGTCCACCAGAAAATCCCCTTGGGGCAGTGAATAATTTCCATTTCTATGGCATTATTAAACAACATACTAATTTCTTCACCTGCTTGTTTATAGTCCCATGCTGGTAAAGTTTTTGAGAGACACTGGTTTGAAAAGAACAAGCACATCTTTCCTGCTTCAAGATGGGAGGTACTCTCTCTCTCTCTCTCTCTCTCTCTCTCTCTCTCATTATATTCTTTGGCCACTGATGATTCATGATCGCTCCTATTTTTCTCTGGCTATTATTTTCTTCCAAATATTGCAGATATATGACCCAACAAGGAAGTGGGAGCAGTACACAATCCATGGGAATTAATTAACCATAGGCAGTGTGTCGTACACGCTCTATAGCTGCTTTTATGAACTGAAACCGATGCCATCTTCAACCCTAACTGTATTCCCCTGCATTTTTGTGTAGCTCAGCTGATGATTTATATGTACTTGTGCTAGCATTTGTGGTCAGCTTCGAGTAGCTATTTATGTAACGGTTCCCTACAAAAGACCTTGCAGCAGCAGAACATGTTGAGGCGAACCACTTTTTTACCACAATAGTTTCTGCTGAATTGTAATCTATCTGATCACTTCAGCGTTGCTTGCAATTTGGGCATTGGAAGAATATTGCATTCCTCATGTATGATGGTCAAATGTCAATGACTCAASGCACCATGTTCACCCTGCATGGCTTAAGGCTTACGTAACGTATCTTGATCTTCTGTTATCGATTTTAGTATGACCTCTGGTAATGYAATGCAGACTGCAGTGATTAGTTGTCAGAATAATGGGCTGGTCAGCTTTTTTGCTTTTTCCATTTTCTCATAGAACCTATGTATGAATATACATTTTTCGGGCTGTACATGTAGAGTTATTTTTTTCCTCGAGTATTAATTATTATGTGCTGGTAGATATTGTTATCAACCAAACGCAACAAGTAATATAAGTCATGAGGACTATGTCAGGATTTGAATATCTATGATAGTATAACACACAGATACAAATAGGTCTAACCAAGAACTTCATCTACCATAGTTATTCAAAACTATGAGCTTGAGAAATAGGTAATTGACATTTAGAAAGTGTGCAGAATTCGTCACACACACACACACCCACAAAAAACGTGTCTCAGTAGTGAATGGTTATGTGGCTGTGAAAATGAGAATCGGATTTGCCCTCGGTATCCTAGCTTTTCTCCTCCTCTCCTCTCCGTTCCTCCAAGTTTCGCATCTCAGATCTGGATCCAATTCTACGCGTGTAGATTTAATTTCCAATTTCATGTACTCCTATATTACATACTCGTATGTGCCTTAGTTTTCACCATCTAGTTTTGTGTGGTTTGCATTTTCAACCTCAGCCTCCGTTACAATCCGTTCTTCTTTTTTATTAATCATGTTAACGATACGTTCTTCATGTTCCTAAACGAGGTTTACTACTACTACTACTATTTTTGCTCGTTTGATTTACAAGTTAGCATCTTTTATGACGTTTACTGGTGATTTCTGCTTTATTTTATCTGGCAGTGGATTCTTATCGTTTTTTATTTACCTCATTTTCGTGATCGATTTATGTTTAGTATGATTTCAATTCCAACTCAGGTGGTGTTCCAGTTAACTTGGAGTTTTTGGGAGTTTTGTTCTTATTCAAACAAATTTTGCGTTCGTTAGTTTTGCGYCAAACTTTTATGGATTATTAAATGGTTCTTCATCATTATAGGTGTTTTCTTCGGTTATCACTCGTGGTTCTCCAATTGTCATTGACTATGTTGACGGCTCATACCAACTTCTAGTAGGATATAATGATGAAGATAGTAAGAGTTATATTAGGCATCAACTCCAGCACACTAAYGATTTTTTTAAAGTTGTTCACAAGAAATATTTATAACCTCTAGTATTGCAATTTCACAATTGTCCTAATCAAAGCTGCACCTGCCAATGAGCTCTTAGCTCAGTTCACATCACCCATTGTCTTCCTCAATGGAGGCCTTTTGAATTCCATGAGGAACGGCTGGGTATTTAGGGCTATGGACAGCCTCTAAATCTTTTGTGGACAGGGGCAGAGGGAYATTGAGACAAGTGTAGGCAACCGACCCCACTAGCTGCCAAATTTTAATAGGGATAGGTATAATTTTTACTCAATTTGATCCCATTTTAAAATTCATTTTTGCCCCAATCCATATAAAGGTTTTGTATTTAGGAAAAAAAGAGAGGTCAAAATAGAATTTCCACCCACAGAATTCCCAAACGTAACAACTAGTAGTTTTGTTCGTTCTTCAAAACAAATCAAGAGTTTTGGTTTGTTTCTCCTCTCCTAATCTCTGCTCTGCACCAAAATCTCCATGGAAGGTTAGAACCTCCTTCTCTTCTCTCTCTCTCTCTCTCTCTCTCTCTCTCTCTCTCTCTCTCTCTCAGAATACCATAAACCAGAGCCAAGTTTCATTGTTCTCTCTTTTTTCTGGATTCACAGAATCACATCTTGATAATGATAAAAATTAGTAGAGACTTGGAATATCCACATTTTGTTATTAATATATATATCTACTTTTTGATTAACTTGTTAATACCAAAAGTTTCTTTCAATTAGAAACTAGCAAAGTGAATCACACATAGTTCAAATTTCTGACTCCATTTATCGAAAATCCTGACTCCGCCATTGCCTATGGACTAACTTGCTAACTTCCGCTAACTCCAACTCATGTATACAGTATGCCCAAAAAAAAAAAAAAAACTCCACCAACCAATAATCTCTCAATGTAAGAATYAGGCCTCGCAACGTGAATAACGTTTTCGAAAAGCACGAAAGAGCAAGTGCAGTTGGTGCCTCTCTTATATTCTCATGTACACAGGGGCAGATCCAATATAGGCACAAACAGATCACGTGACCTAGCTGAAAATAGGACCCCAAAACTAAGTAAGTAATATATATATAAAATATGCCGAAAATTAACAAAGTTGCTTAGTTGTTCTAGTGATAGAGAGCCGTGCTCCCTCATAAATGACAGTGGTTCGATACGATACAATACAATACAAATTCTGTTTCTTTTTGTCTCAAGGGTTAAAAAATACACTTCTCTCCTTGAATTTTGGACTTGGTTGAGAATTGAACTCASCCTTAAACTGACTCTATGTAGCATTGGTACCATAAAACCATCTACAATGTTGCCATTTGCTACACAAATCAATTAATATAACTATAACTTCCACGGAAAAATAAAAAAATTCTTATTTTCTTTTATATTTTGAATTTTGCTTAATATTTTTTACAAGTGCATCTCTCGCTCTTATTTTCRAATTGAATCATGAAATTTAACGTGAGTTCGTCTACGACTTTCACACGTATAGGGCTGGTCCAGAAAGAGTGACCCATCTGTAGAAAATTTCTGAATCCGCCACTGTATGTATATGTGCAGGGTTCGATCTCCGTAAACACACATCCTCATTCCCAAATCTCCATGAATAGAGTAGATTAGGATTAACAAATGAAGAAAAAAAAAAAACACGAAAGATTCTGATTAAAAAAAAAAAAAACACGAAAGAACACGTGATCTGTCGAAAAAAGATCTTACACAAAATTACGACAAACAAAAAGGTGACACGCATCACAATGAATATGAACCACGGTAGTCCTGTAGTCCTAGTCCACCAACCAGCAGGTAAATTCCACACCCCCAATCCTGACAAACTTCCAAACTAACCACGGTTAAAAAATAGTAACCAACCCCGGTCACCCCTCTCCCTCTCTCTCTCTCTCTCTCTCTCTCTCCACGTCCTTCGCCGCACGATTCGAACACGTGTCCAGATCCAACGACGAGGATCACCCCTCTATATCTCACCCACGCTCCAAAACCCCTATATAACCTCACTTTCACCACCCCAACCCTGCACACCATCGTACTATACTAGTCAAAATCAAACGCATCCAAATCCTATGGCAAACCCTAGAGTATACTTCGACCTGAACATCGGCAGCGCACCGGCCGGCCGCGTCGTCATGGAGCTCTACGCCGACACCACCCCCATCACCGCCGAGAACTTCCGCGCCCTCTGCACTGGCGAGAAGGGCGTCGGCAAGAGCGGCAAGCCCCTGCACTACAAGGGCTCCACCTTCCACCGCGTGATCCCCGGGTTCATGTGCCAGGGCGGCGACTTCACMGCCGGGAACGGCACAGGCGGCGAGTCGATCTACGGGGCGAAGTTCGCCGACGAGAACTTCGTGAAGAAGCACACCGGGCCGGGGATACTGTCGATGGCGAACGCCGGGAAGAACACCAACGGCTCGCAGTTCTTTATCTGCACGGAGCAGACWGCGTGGCTGGACGGGAAGCACGTGGTGTTCGGGCAGGTCGTGGAGGGGCTGGATGTGATCAGGGCGGCGGAGAAGGTGGGGACCAGCAACGGGGCGACCTCGAAGACCGTGAAGATCGCCGATTGCGGTCAGATCTCGTGATCTGGCCGTTGATTTGTGGTCTGATCTCGAATGGTCTGATCTGTCTGAGTGGAGTAGTTTTTATCTACCTACCTACCTACCTATCTTATCTAGGGTTTGTGTTTTGTTTTGTTTTGTTTCGTTTTGAGTCGATGTCATCTAGATCGGGTCTAGGGTGTCAGTAGTTTGGTACTTTAATTTGGGGTTGAATGTAGGTTGCGTTTGGCTGGTTCAATAATTCTGGAATAAAGATTAGTGTTTACTACTACTTCGTTTCCATGTCGACGTTGTGTATGCGCAATTAATCTCTCTAATTTTTCTTCTGCTTTCCTGATAATTATGGCTTTTCCTTGCATTTTCACGGCAACCAAACAGAGCAGAATTCTTCCTTCAAAAAAGATGGAAGTCGGTGTTTGTAATTTTGATTTGGTCAAGGTGGATTACTTGCTTTTTACTATGAGTAATAATATGGCTACTTGTGCGAAAAATTCAACCATTTGGTAGCAGTGGGTGGGGTCCTCCTTTGAGGATAACCCTTTTCGATCTCAAATCTGATCCAATTCTGGTTGTGATGGACGAACACATCTCAGAGGATGTGGCGCACCCACACCGTATGGCAATCGCAATTTGAGTTAGTGGGCCGGTATTTGTCTACGTGTATGAAGGCCCGCTATTCTTTGTGGTTTGGGCTCTGTTCTTCTCTAAAGCCTGTTTTAAGGCTAGCCCAAATGTATTCCCACTCGTGCTGCGGGTTGGCCCATCGACCCTTTTGGTGTGGTCAGTGCTCGCAAGGTGGGACCAATTTTAAAATCCCAATTTTCTTTTGGAAAATAATTTTCGCACTCTTTTTTTTATTATTATTATGGCACATCTTTTCCTGTCTTTAAGTGAAAAGATGCGCATAAAAACTTCACTAAAAGACAAGAAATGAAGTACTATGGAGTAATAAAAAAAAGAGTGGAAATTAATAAATTATTTCCCTTCTTTTTTWACTGTTTATCTTACAAGAATAGTGCGTAGATAATTTCACTTTGCTTGCACAACAGCATGAGAGAATCGAAAGTTTAGCAAGAGAATTACGTAATACATGCAAGTACTACGAAAATAGGCATGTTAAATTGGAACGATTCTTAATATGGTCCTCATAGTCATTGGAGTGGTTGAGATATTAAAAAATTGTACATATTTTTCCGATACAAATCGCTGAAAATATGCAATATGAATCTTATTTGATAGAYATTAATTAGTTCTATTACATGATGATACAAATGCCGAAAATAAATAAATCAACAAACAAGGACGGAAGGAGTAATTAAAGGTGGTGTTTTGGTAATAAATTGTCAATATTTGATTGCTGGGTTTTTCTTGCCAACAATTACGCATGACCAGATCTCAATCTCGAGATAGCATTTCGGGATTTTATATATGCTTTCCCCTAAAACTTGCTATGACCAAATTTCAAATTCAGCAAATCACCGGTCTCGATGCTGATTAAAATAAAAAATAAAAAATCCTCAATCCGGTTTGAATTGATATGCTCCAAAAATAACTTTCCTCGTATATTATTCTCCCTAGAAGTTACCTCTACTGCTCCAATTTTCAAGATAACTACAGATGGTTGGTCCCCATTATCTTAGACTCCCGAGGGGGTAAGAAATTGTTAACTTTGGTAGCTTTTTGGATGCATAAAATCAAAGTAAACCCATTCTTGATCCCCTTTTAATAAAGAAAGAAAAGAAAAGAAATGTTCTTCTCCAGAACTCTGGGCATCCGGATTAAACAGAGTAGTTTACAACACCTCGACTAGTGCATGAAAATTGATGGTTCTTGCGAGGAGACCACTTAAAAACAGAACAAAATTTCATATGAACTGATCCCATAAGAATTGATGGTTCTTGCGAGATGTCGAACATGAAATCTGGGAGGGGGCGAATCCGGTTTTAGGTTTTGACTACCGGACCAGCTCTTGGGGGTCCTTAATTAGGAAATGTTAACAGAAGAGAAAATTCAATTACCAAGAGAAAGAACTTAACTCGTATTTACTCTCATGATGAAAGAGATTTGGAGGCTGCTGTGTTGAAATCCAAGGAAATAAGACAAGCGACAAAGGSTCAATTTAGATTTGCAATTGGCGACATGGGAGCGGATTGCTCAAAAAATCCTTGAGATTCCCTGAAAAAAATAAAGAAGAAAAAACGGAGCATCTTGTTAACGAAAACTTCATACCGATTGCAAAACTCGTTCTTGTAAAAGAAAAACAAGTTAATTAGACATCATCAAGCACATGATAATATTCAAATTTATATTGAAAAGTGAATTTCTAAAATCATTTACTTTTGTAAAAATAATATTATTCGGTCATTGGATCAATGCTCAGCAAAGATGATCTATTCATGCTCTARAAAAGGAATTATGTAGATTAATTTTTGGACTTCGAAATGAAACTCGTTTTGAAAGCACAATAGCACGAGGCATAAAGAGTTGGAATGCATTTTTGGCAACCATGCTAAAAATCCAAATCAGCTCGTCACAAATGAAGATCCTGTGATGTGAGAGAAATGAATCTCTTTGTAAAGAAGCCAACTATTTTATTTTTCAAAATTAGCCCATGATTTTCCACCCTAAGTCGGGCCTAAGAGCAAGTTCACTTATTATTGTCAAAATTATTTTTTGGCTTGTTACAATTTTAAAATGTCAAAAAATTGAAGCGTCATTTTCACTTAATCTAATAAAAAATACATCCAGTGATAAAAAAATTGACCAAACGGTTAGATGTCGAATTTGTGTGGAAACATCATGGGGGAATTACCGGACAGCGGTAAGAGGGGCAAATAATGCCCAACTCRAGGACCACTTTTTYCCAAATTCATCTAGATATGAAAAGGAGAAAAGAAATTGCCAATACATGGAAAGRGCCACCTAAAATGACTATTACGCCCTCAAGTTTTTGTGGAATTGTCCATACATGAAACGGAGAAAACGAAATTCTCTATACATGAAACGGAGAAAAAGAAATTCCCCATATATAGAGTCAGTTTGTAGGAGAATCTGGATTTGGACCTAAATTGCCCCTTCTATAAATCTAAGTTGTCCCTTCTATGGACCTAAGTTGCACATTGTATGAGATCATGAGTCAAGGTTTTGTGGTTAATGGGTCGAGATCTGATTCTTATGAATCTATTCTCAGSTGTATAACAAGTTGAGTGCCATTTTTGTCAAGTAAATTTTGCTCCAATGAAATTCTATTGCACTTTATGTGAAACGTATTGCCCCCAGTAAAATTTAAAGTTAAGGGTATTTTTGTTTGAGTAAATTATTTGGATTAACCCAGAAAGAAAAATGGGTTTCTCTTTTTAGAATGGGAAAAAAGGGTTCAAAATTTATGTACTCATTTTAGAAAAAATTAGCATTGCTCTTTTAATAATAAAGCTACGCCCATCGACTCCCAAGCCGGTGAACTTCCACCAATACCTTATACGGCGCCGTTTTGGATTTATTTATTTATTTTTTTAACATTTGGTTTTATCCTTCTCTTAGGGCTCTCATTGGAGAGCCCTAGAGCTAACAATTAATTATGATCGGAACACTTCATTTTTTCATTTGGTTTTATGGTTCTCTTAGGGCTTTTCAACTGGTTTTATTTTTCTAATCATTTTATCTTAAATGATCATAATTAATTTTTAGCTCTAGGGCCATAAGAGAACAGTAAAACCAAATGAAAAAAATTAAGTGTTCCAATTTTTCAATCATTTTGAACCGGTGCAATGATCTTATTTTTTTATTCATTTTATCTTAAAGGGATCATAATTAATTTTTAGCTCTATAGCTCTCGTTGAAAAGCCCTAAGAGAACCATAAAACCAAATGAAAAAAAAAAGTGTTCCGATTTTCAATCCGTTTGAACCGGTGCAAAGATTTTATTTTTATGATTATTTTATTCTATATGATCATAATTAATTTTTAGCTCTAGGGCTCTCATTGAAGAGTCCTAGGAGAAGAATAAAACCAAATGTTTCAACACCAAAAAAAAAATCCAAAACAGCATTGTGTATAAGGTAACGGTGGAATCATCGACTTGGGAATTAAATTATACTGTACAGAGTATTGCTCTTTCAACCATATAATATTGATCATTGAGTGTGTGTAACAATAGAGAGGGATATTTTTGTCTTCAACACCATGTCTTGAAAATTATTCTTTTCCTTCGCATAACTGGACAATTTCAAAAAAGTGTCCCATAAGTTAGGAATAAATTGCCTCAACCCCCACTGAACAGCAATTGCCCCAAACATCTACCCGAGGAAAAAATGAAGAAACTTCCCGGAAAATGAAAAAATCGATACATCTGCCAGTATGGGTCACACATACATATACTCACACGTGGCAGTAAAGCTACAGGTACAGCAGTTGGTGTACAGTAGCCGCGCACAGATCACTTTTGCGCCCATCTCGGGTCTCGCAAAGATGATTGGAATCGCTTATTTTGTTCAAAATACTTCGTTTAGGGTTTCTGTAAAAAATCATCTCAATCCGATATCGGGAAGGATGTTTACGAATCATCCAACTTTGTAAATTTTGAAGCAAAGTTGGATGATTCGTAAACACCCTTTCCGATATCGGATTGAGATGGTTTTTTACAGGGACCCTAAACGAAGTATTTTGAACAAAATGAACGACTCCGATCATCTTTGCGAGACCCGAGAAGGGCGCAAAAGTGATCTGTACACCAACTGCTGTACCTGTAGCAGTATTCCAGGGATGAGCCCCACGTCCCACAGTAATTCACAAATGTATGGACCCTTGCAATTGTGTGTGGTTGTAGCATTTTTCCGCATGTTTTTATCTGGTTTAATTTTCCTAATCACAAATATTCTCTTCGTTCAGATTTAATAGTTCTCTTTGAAGGTTTGTGTCATTTTTCAATCGATTATATCTTGTAATTTATAATATTTTATGTAATTTTAAAAATATTGTCTTATAGAAATCATTGAGATTTATTAAATAAAATTCATATTAGATATAAAATTTGTTATCAATTTAATGATATAATTGAACGAGAGACTATTAAATCCGAACGGAACGAGAATGTTATAAGGAGTATTTGTTTCCACAATGATTTCCAATAGAATTGAAGGTCCAAACACATTTGACCACACGGTTTCAATTTCAGGAACGACCCGAGTCCGTAACGGGGAGTGAAGAAATGATTTGACTCAAACCATCGTCGTGTCATTGTCGTCAAACCGGGTCCCAACGAAACCCTCGATTTCGTTCCGATCCCGACTCATTTCTGCAAATCCGAATCTCAACTACTTCAGGAAACTTCCGACAAGACGACGATCTCTACTAGGTGTCCCCACCTCTCTCTCTCTCTCATACCCGTGGCACAGTAAAGCATCTCATCAATTTCTTTTGGCGGGAAATCTAGGCTTACTTGGCATTTCAGTCATCGATATATACAGATAGATGGACTAGTTCGATTGATACGCACGAGGAGATGTGTTGAGATAGAAAGAGAGAGAGATGGGGACTTCGGACAACGAGAAGGGGCTGATACTAGCAGTGGCGTCGAGCTTGTTCATTGGTACCAGTTTCATCCTCAAGAAGAAAGGTCTCAAGCGTGCTGCTGCTTCTTCTGGTACTCGAGCTGGTCAGTCCAAACGTACTTCTCGCTCAATTTTGTAGCTCAAGGTGTATCGTGCGATAGAGTTTGGATCTCTAGTAGTAGTAGTAACATTTTAAGTTCRATTTCAGTTTTTAGCATTATTTCATGTCCGTGATGCAAGTGCTGATGTCCATGCCAATGAGATTTTTTGCTTTTTAAGTTCAATTGCAGATCGTGGCTTTACTCTGTGTCCATGATGTGCAATGGTGTGTTACGTGTGTAATGTGCGGTGGCRGATGTATTGTCATTTGCTAGGTTTGAGAAAAAGACCAGATTTTGTGTGTATATGTAGCCACCATTTGCTATAACTAGTGAGGATATACGGAGTGGGCAAGGGCCCCTGCCATCTGCCAGCACCCTCTTGTGTCCACCCCTGTAGGCCTGTATATATATGCATGTTTGTGTGCGTATAGCAATCATACATGGAATTGAGGTGGGTTTSACTGAATTAGAATAACAGATACACTAGGAATTTTACAATTTCTTYGTCAACATTAGGGAGATAATATCTACTACTCTTATTGAATCAATGCAATGAACTTCGCTCTTGCTTTAGGTGTGATTCTGTTATGGAGATAAATGGATCTTTATAAYGATGATCTGTTGTTTATCGATGTTCTTTTACTTCCATGGACTTATCTATTACAGGAAAAGGGTGTTTAAATGGAATGAGGGTCGTTAATGCTTAAAATAAACTTTGCTTTGTTGTAGTATTTCTTTGTTTTGCCCCAAGAAAGAGGGTTATTATAGCTGGAAAAGTAAAAGAGCAGTCACTACTCTCGAGCTGCTTGTATGTTTTAACCCCACACAAGGCAGCTGGTTCAAGTTTCCTTTGAGGGAAAACTTTTCTGTTTTTTAACTTCTTAGCATTGCTGAATTAAGCCATTTCTCACCCAAGAAAGGTGGAAATTGAAGGGTGCCAAACTTTGGCTTTGAGCCTTTGATGATTTGCATGCTTCAAAGCTAGTAATGAATAACGTTGTATGATTCTAGSCTCTGGACATGCCAAACCGTTGAAGTCAAGCTAGTTAATTCGGAGTAGTACCAAGCATTGATGTTCATTCTTGCAATAATCTTGGGCGCAACTTTTTAATATGATTCTCAAGCGTACCTTTGATGATGGATCCCGGCCTACATTTTTTAAAAGGCATGAAGTAATATCTTGATACAGAAACATGGGTATATGCCTTTCCCAACTTGAGCAGAAGAAAAAACCAAGTAGAATTTGCAACTACTCTTTTGCTTGTGCGACCCATCACTGTTTTTTAGGCTTGAACCCACCCTTCTAGGGTTTGAAAGTAAATCTCTTGCTTTGTGAATTGGATCTTTACAAGTCAATGGGCTGGAAAACAAGTGGGTGGCTAGGTGCTTTTTCCAATGATGAGCATGCATATATGGCCTGATGAGATCATATTGCATTTGATCTGTTTAAATGCATTTTCTCCTCCTCAAGTGCATTGTTTTCCCTCCAGCCCATAGGGTGGTGAAGGGTTTAACTTCTCTGAAGTTGTACTCATCTTTCTTTCCCTTTGCTTAGGCTCACCATCTTTCCTTGTGGATTGATCTTATTCTTTGTACTTGATTTCTTGTCTTTGTCAGATAATAAAAACAGCTAATAATGGAAAACTTTCCCTGATTAGTAAGATAGATGTGTTTTTTTTTTCCATTGAAATTAATGTAGTTTCTAATGCTTCTTTATAACTACTTCATCGTTATCTTAGCCCCGAGTACTCTGTTTGAGGTGTGTATAACAGTTTTATCTTATCCATAATGCAGGAGTTGGAGGGTATACTTATTTACTAGAACCACTTTGGTGGGCAGGCATGATCACCAGTAAGTATATGACACCAGCGGACACCTTCCCTCTTTCTATCTACCTCTGCAATGTTATAACTTAAATAAAAGACGAACATATATTAACACATATTGGTCGAGTGGGCCGTTGACGTTTGTTCTGAAATATTGTGACATGCAGTGGTTGTTGGAGAGATTGCGAATTTTGTGGCTTATGTTTATGCTCCAGCAGTTCTTGTGACCCCTCTTGGTGCATTGAGTATAATTGTTAGGTAATGTGACCAAGTTTTTGAACTCTGTTTTGTGAGGGAATTCGAAAAGAGAACTTGGAATACTGTTTCTGGAACTAACCTATTTGTGAATGCGATAGTGCTATTTTGGCACACTTCATGTTGAAGGAAAGACTGCAAAAACTGGGTGTTATTGGATGCATGTCATGCGTTGTGGGATCGGTTGTAATTGTTATCCACGCCCCTGAAGAGCAAACCCCAAGTTCTGTACTGGAAATCTGGACTTTGGCAACTCAACCAGGTATAGGTTTTTSAAAATATTTCTATTTTTAGCTCTTTTTTATATAAAAACTTTTTTATGAGTTGTAATTAACCATTTTTGCTTGCTTTCTTCTCTTGACAGCATTTCTGATTTATGTAGCAGCTGCATTGTCGATAGTATTGGCTTTGATTTTACATTTTGAACCACGCTATGGGCAGACAAACATTCTGGTCTACTTGGGAATTTGTTCTTTAATGGGTTCACTTACGGTAATATTGCTTCCTTGGTTGGAGAGTACTTTATATTGCTCGGATTTTATGTATCATTGCCTGATGAAGTTATTTACATCTTGTCAAGCGTTTGAGCCTGTGAAACCTTTCTCATGCCACCATGCAGGTTTTAAGCATAAAGGCAATCGGAATTGCAATAAAGCTTACCCTGCAGGGGACAAGTCAAATTGCATATCCTCAGACTTGGTTCTTCTTATCAGTTGCAGTTATCTGTGTGGTCATGCAGTTGAATTATCTGAACAAGGTGATATTGGTTAAATCAATTCAACTGTAGTACATTATGCTGGTCGGTTCCGCTAGTTAATATGCATAACATATATAAGCATACACATTCACACATATATCTTTGCATATATAACTCTCGACTCTTCAGAGAACTATTCTCATTTCTCTCTATTCTTTGTTTGAATAAATACGCCAAGTTCATTGTACTTCTAAAATTATTGGTAATCGGTTGAAYATCTAGAATATGGGAGATATTCAAGTTGTTTATCCTTAACTAAAGTACTTGGAAATTGCACATAATATGTGTTGCGCACTTGTGCTATGTATTATTTGAATTGAACATTCATTTGGCTGGGTTGGGTTCAGGCCGGGGTTGTAGTTGTATAACATAATCATGAAACTGTGTTCCCATCCCTATGTTGTACCAAAAAAAGAAGCCCATCCCTATGGGAGTTTCATTTCCAGAGGCTACCTAGTAAACCCCTATTTTTCTTTCTTTCTTAAGCATTTTGATTAGAACAAGTTCCTCTGTTATAGAAGTTTTCAAAATCAAATGAGATGCCGAGTTGTCTTGTTTGAATTTGGCTCCTTCWTGGTTGACAGTAGATTTGTGAAAGAACAAACTGGAAGGGGCAGCTGGTGAGGGGATACACCACAAACACAGAAAGATAATATTGAAAATTTGGGAAGATTTACAGACACTACATTGCATTTCCAAAAGTCACGAGGTGACCTGTATTGTCAGCCTGCATAATCATTTAATCAGTGGTTTCTTGAATCACCAGCTTTGGTTCTGATCATCACTCATATAGAAAAAGGAAGCCCAGGTAGTACCAATTAGTGGTGTCTGGGAGGGGTAGAATGAGAATGAGTAATGACCTCGTATGGACATTTATGCCAGTTCAGTTTCCTGGATACCCTGCTCACTCTAACATCATAGTGTCCTCACTTAACAGATGAGTCATCCTTATCATGGCTCATCTATTAGGTTGCCAAGTTTCCTTTGCACAGTTGTGTTGGTGGTCTTGATAGAATCAATTAAGTTTTTGGGATTGTCTTGGTCATGCAACAGTTTTGTGCTCATGAACCATGGTATCTGGGTTGCCTGGTGGATGCATCTTTTTCTATGATAATCACTCGTAGAATTTTGTTGAGCGTCTGTGGATGGACATACATGATACAAAACCGAGTGGAAATACTCAAGATGCAGCCTAGAGGCTCAATCCATTTGTGATGCATGCCTCTAGGTGTGAGGCAGTAATGTTTCATGTTTTGATCATGATGCTTGCTTCATTCTGGAAATTTAAGTCTGATGTACCTACCAAACATGAGTTGCTTTGGTGTTTTAAGTGTCGCCATGATTATGAAAGTAGTACGAACACGCCCATCTGCCTTTAATAATATAGGTAAATGTTGACTGCTTTGGAAGACTTCACTGTGGCTTAACTTCCGTGTATAATTCTTTGCATTTTTGTTCCAGGCGTTGGATACATTCAATACTGCAATTGTTTCTCCAATCTATTACGTGATGTTCACGACTCTTACTATTGTTGCCAGCAGTATAATGTTCAGGGTACATACTTGATCTATCCTCTTGGAGTTTCTAGTTTTCTTTTTTGCTGATGCTGCATAATGGTTCCTTCCCTAAGAGTCCTAAAATAGCATGACATATGTTTTGTGTATATCTTTTGCAGGATTGGTCAGGTCAAGACGCCACCAGCATAGCCTCTGAAATATGTGGATTCATCACAGTGCTTTCGGGAACCTTAATACTTCATTCGACAAGAGAACATGAACAAGCTCCTGCTACAGGTACAATAGACATATGTACTCTTTTTGGGCCATCCATCTTTAAGTTTTAGGGCTTTTTTTCTAAAACACATGGCTAAACATGCGACCCATGCGAGGTAACACAATACAGAAGATATTTTGAGCGCACAAAATATGAATTCTCTTGCTAACAGCAATTAATTTGCTGCAATGCATACCTCAGCCAATTAAATCTTGGTTTCAGGCTGTTTTGTACGGGCAGTTATATTTTTTTATCCCTTCCTCTTTACTTGGAAAATGAAAATACATAACGTTTGCATTTATATGTATACACTGGTTAAGCCATGAAGCAATAATCCACTTGTTCTCCATTTGCAAGAGAGTACTTCATTCCTACGCAATTATAATTTCGTTCCAATCTATTACTTCGAAGTATGTTTCATGTGCATGTATATGTACGCCTATATTCTTTATCACACATGGTTATCAAAATGTATCTGCACATTCACGCATAAACTTGATGAGCCATAAAGCAGATATTAACTTGTGGATTYCTGTTTGAAAAGTTTGTCAGGATTTTTTCCCTTCTTTAATAGGAATGCACCTTGAGAAGAGTATAACATGCATATATTTTGTCAGGGTGTTAATTTTTCTGTAACTGGATATACGTAGGTTAGTGTAAGTGTAACCATGCATATCTTYTTTTTTTTTTTTGATCGGCAGTGTAACCATGCATATCTGGAGAGGAGAATTTCTCGAAAAGAGAACCAAGAATGCTTTTGCAAATTATTAGGTTTAAATGCTTTCCTAAATTATTAGGTTTAGACTTATCCTGTTTATGTTTTGGTAAAGTGCTTTTTGAGCCATCTCCAATCCCCTTCGTGCATTGTCACACAATCTTTTCTTTCAACCAAGACAAGGCCATCATTTGTTTGGTCCGGGTTGACCATTCATCTGATTTCAGCAGATGCTTTGTTATTAACTTATATACATCTTCGAAATCATGGAGTCAGAATCATTTTTGCTTATGAAGTAAATAGAGGTTGGAGTAGATAATTTGATGGCTGAACTTTAAATTAGGCCAACGCTTAGCTGCTGTCAGGTTGGTGTGAGCTACTCTGCATGCCTTAATGCTATCTAAGTCCATATACTGGCTATTCATGCAGGAACCATAACATGGTATACGCAATCAATGAAGAGTATTGATGATGCACATTTTATAACTTTAGACAATTCTGACTATTTCGAATGATGAAGCCTCGTTCTTTGGAATTGATGAGAAAACAACGTAAATCCTAACTGTGATGAAGCTGTCAATGCCTTGGCATTAGCCTAGTTCAATTTGCGGAGTAGAGGTCGATGATCCTTTTTATCCTCAAAACTTTTGGGTTCTGCTTTTGGCTTGGGGCAAGAAAATTGAGTCAGAGACACTGGGATGCAAAACGATTCTCTCCATGGAATGAAGGTTTGCATTTTTGTACCAAACTTGGGGGAGGGACGCTCGGAAGGGGTTTTATTGCCAATTTTGTTTYTCTCTTTGGGCTTGTCATATTTATGCTTTTGCTTTCATTTGATGTATGTGTGCAGTTAGATTTATTCTTTCCTCTATTTGGGGTTGTAAAATTTTGTGGTACATTTGTTTCATCTAATTTAAATATACAACTATTACATTGGTCAAATTGTCTTTACTGTTTTGGATTAGATTGTCTATAGGGGCATACATTCGACTAGATTTGTCTTTAGGTGCATAGCATCTAATAGGGAAAGAAGTAAGGGGGTGTTGGTGATACAGAATGAGAGATAAGGAGATGTCCTTGTAATTTAGCCCAGAATAAATACTACTAGAGGTAGAGAGGCATTACCTTAGAATCCTTGACCAATGGCACTTCTCCACCTCTTCCACATGGAAGGTGAGCGTTCGATTTTCACAAGGAGTGCGAGTGTTTGGTGTGGTGGTTAATGCCTTTTGAACTTGTCCTATCCGTATGTCGCTTAGTGGTATCCCATCCCCATTTTCATTCTCATTCTTATCCTCTTAAGAGTAAAGCTAGACATCTATCGAGTGAAAAAAAAGAAGAATAACTTGTGCGTTAAGCTCACGAATATTAGTTCAGCAATGGGCTCAACTGATGACAATTGTGAAGAGTTGAAAACTAGCATTAAATASATAATAGGTTGATAGCAATTTCAAAACATAAATATTTAAATACGTACAATTTACAATTGGGTTTTATCCAGCTTGATATATATATATTTTATAGCTTTCTTGTTCGTAGACAAAGTGAATTTGTTTATAATCGGATGTCTTGACCAATTTGCATGCACCTTGATTAATTTCCGGACCATGAAGATAACAACCGGGCATAACTCCCAGTGGTCCCAAGGTTTGGGATGGTTGGCCTCCGTAAATTCGAACATACGATCTCATGGTCAAGTACTTATTTGCTTTCTCATGGTCGCTTTGCCAACCCCTTGGGTTATTTATCCTGCTTGAAATTGAGTTTTTCCAGCTTGAAATTGAGGTTCCGTTACATTTAACCCACTGGAAAATAGTGAAATAAAGAGGTTGAATGTACTATTTCTACTTTCTAGTGCCAATTTGATATCACAAGCTGGCATAATGACCTGGGGTAGGCATCGAAAAATTTCGGTCTTAACGGTGTCTTTGTTGAGGGGTTTTTTCTTTTTCCGATCTCGTTAAGTTTCAAAATCCCTCAAAAGAAAAATATGAAAAATGTATTTTAACGTAATTCTTTAATGAAAGAGATTTTTATTTTTCCTATTCCTCTAAAGAAAATATGGTACAGTATATTTGTTTGTTTCCCTATAATTATTTTGGGCAAATTTAAGAGCACAACAATTTCTACTACATGTATGCTATTTTTCCATAGAATTTTTTTTGCCATAAGCTCAAACTTATACAATAGGACGTCAATTGTTTCCTAACAAACTCATATTATTACAAAGTGAATTTTCCCAATTACGGGAAAAAGGTACTTTAAGCTTTAGGAAAATAATCAATTTATTTCCAAATCTAATTCGAAAAAGGAGAATACAATTTACAACCAAAGAAGAGAATTGATTTTCACAGTCCTCATATTACTGAGAGTGCAAAAATAAGTTTWTTGGACCGTTTTTTCACCATCTCTCCTAAAATTAATTGGTGGTAGGAAGGATTTCAATTAAGTCTTTTATAGCCTTCGATCGCATCCACAAGTCTATTTTTAGAGCGGTTGTAAGGAGTGACATTGTGTAACCAAATCCATATGGACACTCCTGACCCAACAAAGTCCATGGAGAAAACAAAAAAGCCATTCAAAATTAGAGGGTGTTATTTCTATGGGAGTGATTTTGTCATTCTCCTTTTTGTTAATGTTACTCTTCTTTGTGTCTATATAAGATAATTTATTGGGAGCTGATAATGCCAAAACCACTTTTGTTCCTGCCAAAACCCTTTTTGTTCCTGCCAAAACTCATTCATTGCATGACTTAATTGCCCTCCACTACACAACTTACTTCACAAAAATGCCCTTTCAAATCCAAAGAGTTATTATCGCTCAATATTTTCTCGCCCACCCATTAGAAGCTTCAGAGCTTCAACGGAGAGAAGCTAAACACGGACAGAGCTTCCCCCAACAGATCTATTGCTTCATTCTTTAAAAACTCCAGG
>CM019276.1:1103012-1118921 GCA_009746105.1 Rhododendron williamsianum | reverse complement strand
TTTGTATTTGAATTTTGTGGAATGACCCTTATTATTTTCGAATAAGAAGTTGCAAAATAAGTACTTATTTTTTAAGAAGGTTTCCGGAACGGAGCCTTAGCGAATTCCTCACCGTTATGATAACAGAAAGTCTATGTCCTTGTATAAAAAGTGAGAATTACTTGAAAAGGGAAGACCATACAAGGGACCATTGACCCATGTTAAAATATCCTTGTGCTGAGTTAGGGTCCGTTTGAATAGTGTGAAAGTGATAGAAAATGCAAGAAAGAGAAAATAATGAATGCAGAAATGTATACAAAATCAAAATCGCAAACGTGTAAAGTAACAATAACCATTGTTAAAGTAGACAATAAATAGGCTCTTGCCCACAAAGCGACCCTGTAAAAGCAAGTAAGAGTAGACGCCAAAGCGGCCATGTCATATAAGATGCAGGATCGCACATGCGGCCACGTCACGCACCAACCTCCGACTGCTGAAGAAGGCACACAAACTAAACGTGCTAACCAAATTAGAACCGCRAACGGGTTCGCATTCGCTAGGTAGTGTAATGAGATTTGGATAGTAAGGCAGGCAAGTTTGAATCTTTCCCTTGCCTCTTGATTCCGGGGGTTTATACACCAGTGTTGGATTCTAGGCCCGTAGAACATTTGGTGCTCCAGTAGATACCACCTGCAAGCGAAACAAACACCAAAGGAACATAGTACTAATATTAACGCATTGCCTCTGGTTGCTGCCTGAGCTGCCTCCATGGCTGCATCAGTAGAGGCGGCAGCAAGCTCGGTGGTCGCATTGGTGGAGATGGCAACAGTCTTGGGTATTTGTGGCATAAGTGGAGTAGGGCAATCACAACGAACCACTTTGGGGGGTGACAGAAGGTTGGTAATACTGTCTTGAAATTAACCTAAGACACACTCCCACGCCCGACTCCCATACCCGAGCCGTATGCAACTTAGATATTATGGCTTTTAGATAGGTCCTTGGTGAGCTTCTTGGACTTTCCATACAACGTATGGTCTATACTGTTTTAAATTTTTCGTATGATATGTTGTATATGATCACTACCTATGTTTATTTATTTATTTTTATTTTGATTGGCAAAGGAAATTTTATTAAGCTCGACAAGGGTACATCGAGAAAGAAAAACAAAAGATTTAAAGGTATCAAAGCTTGAAGTTACCRAAATAGGGAACTACAAGCAAATCATGTACCGAAAACATGAAAAGAAAACAACATCCAACACTCAAGTTGAATGAGGGTAAAACTGAAGTAGAATCCGAAAACAGATCACTCCAGTCGCCTCTTCATATGTATGCTCCCTTTAMATTTTGATTTTCCTTATTCCTCCCAAGCACCTCATAAAATCYGCTACTGTGAACTCTTTGATGTTGAACTTGCCCTTGGTCCATATGGCAATTCTTGCTTTTATCACCTCCACACATTGATCCATCTTTGTCTCCTTGTTAATGAAAATTCTATTGCTTCTCTCTTTCCAGAGGGACCAAACCACCACGAAGAACTAATTTCCCAGCAAGCTTTTTTCCAGATTTGAGTAAGTGTTTCCAAACCAAACTGTCATGTGTGCAAATAGAGTAGAGGGGCAAAACCACTTGAGTTCCCACCAGTCAACAATATACGACCACACTTTCCACAAAAATTTGCAGTGTAGCATCAAATGATCCACAGTTTCAGATTTTTCAGAGCACAAAACACACCAATCCCGCCCAGCATCAGCTATAGTAATGATTCCTCTGCTTGCCAGATCCGATGTTGTAGCTATTCCGTCCTGTGTGGCCTGCCAAGTGAAGATTTCAACCTTTGGAGGGCATAGATTCTTCCAAACTGAACAAACCCTATGGTTAAGTTCGAAATTTATGTCCTCCCATGTCTGGTATGCTGACTTTACTGAGAAATTTTGCTTGGAATCCCATGCCCATAGTAAGGTATCATCTTTTGATCTGTTTAATATTACTCCCTCCAGTTTCTGATGAAGTATACCCAGCTGTTCCCTTTCCCATACAAATAGATCCCTTCTGAACTGGAGATTCCAGTTCCCTTGACCATTCTCACCAGCTTATCTCCCCCACTTTTCCTTCTTTTGAGTTGACACTTGACAGTAAGAAGAATCGTGGGAATTCTTCTTTAAGAGTAAGACTCTGCTCCCCAATCCATACCTGATCCCAGAAGATTGTTGATTTTCCATCATTAACCTTGACTTACTTTAAAACCCTGGTTGATCATGCTCTCAAAAATAGAGTTATCATCCCCCACTTTGCACATATCTTTCCAAATGTTTGAGGCTCTCGAGTTCTGAGGTAATGTTGGTAGCCATTGGTTGCCACCAATATTGTACTTTCCTTCGATAACTTTCACCCAAAGAGATGTTTTCTCTTTTTTGAACCTCAACCACCATTTAGCCAACATGGCACAATTGTGTTGCATTATATATCCTCTTGATTCCAAGTCCTCCAAATTTCTTTCCTTTAGCTAGGCGGTCCTACTTAATCAAATGCAGCTTTTTCTTTTCGGCTGTATGCCCCCAAATGAATTGCCTTTGTAGTTTCTTTGCTCTTTCCAACATAGGAGCATCTGGAGGCCTCCTTTTTATGGAACAAAGAAGTTGTCGACCCGGAGAACACAATTGTCCACAAGCATTTCATCATAATCAAAGGCAAATTGTCATCTGATTTTGATTGTGTGTTAGCCAATATTTATGATCCGAACTCAGTTCAAGATCGCAGAGTTATCTGGGAAGAGTTGATCTCAATCAAAATTTCTATGCAATTTCCGTGGTGTGTTGGAGGGGATCTTATGAGATACTATCGATCAGTGAGAGAACAGGATGTGACAGAGTTGACAGAGGCATGCGAGACCTATTAGAATTTATCAACAAGATGGAGTTGCAGAACCTACCAATGATGGGAAGAAGTTTTACATGGGCAAATTTCCAAGATTCTACAATCCATAGCAGAATTGACAGATTTCTTGTGTCTATAGAATGGATTCAGAAGTTCAAGCCAAATCAATGGGGTTTACCAAGGCCTATTTCAGAACACAAGATTTTTTCAAAACCCTAAAAAACAAAAGGTATCACAGAAATCTCATTGGAGCTATCAAGGCAGAGGTAAGGGTGCTGGAAGAACCAAATCAGATCAAAGAAGCAGCAGTGACATACTTTTCAAACATTTTCAAAGAAGAGACAAACAAGATCAACTTTGGCTGGTGCTTTCCCAAGAATGATAACTGCTGAGATGGCTTTGAATCTAGAAAAGGTCTTTGAAGAAGGGGAGATAACTCAAGCAATTAAGGAATGCCGTAACTTTAAAGCACCAGGTCCTCTCTCTCTCTCTCTCACTCTCTCATCATTAGGAACAGGACAATGCTAGAGTACAAATGCTACTGGAAGGCAGTGAGCCCGGACATGACAGTAGGCGTTGTTTTCGGACTGATTGCGGCCCATAGATATGGGACAGACGTCACAGACATGTCACTATGGAAAGGGCTTCAAGGCAGGGGCGACCCTTACAGAACCCTCCTAAGGGAAGCCACAACTGCACTCCTCAACTCTTATAACAGTGTTCAATTCCCATTTCATCCCCTCAGTGTGATCCAAGACACGAATTGGGCCTTGATGGGATGGATCCACACGCCACGTTCTAAATTCAGCCCTTGCAAGTAGTGATCAAGAGGATTCATTTGCTTTTCCGAGTCTAATTTATATGAGGCTGTTTGTAGTTCGTTAAATCTTGTTTATCTTTGATCGAGTGTGAATTGATGTGTCGAGTTTTCCCTCACCATTATGATTGCAGAAAGTCTGTATGTGTACACAACATTCGTGCATAAGTCCGGAAACAGATGTAACCGATATGTCCGATGCACAAGTCCTCACTTAGATCTATTGAAATTAGCATTAGCATTACATATCAACTCAAAACTCTGTCAAAACTAATTCCAAAAATTCTTTTAACGACTCAAGACTAGCAACAAATCCTTTTTAAGTTCTTTCAGAGAGAAAGAGAGAAGATAAGGCACAAGACTTAGAGTTGCAAAGATTTGAAAGCTCATCTGCGGGTGCATCGGGACATTAAGAAGAATGAGCATTATCCTTTTCTTACCATTGGGTGTATTGGAGATACCCTTACACGTTTGTTTCGCAACTTTTTTTGATATATAGTTGTTCCGAATAATTAAATGTGCACATTCAAAGATATATAAAGTGATGGATTAAAAAACAGAAGAAGATTTAATACCAAATACGAAACAAAATAACCCATGATCAAAGTACTGAGTGCATCTTGTCCCTCGTACAAATCTGTGAACTCAGTGGAAAATAGTTAAATTAGACTATAAGTACCAAACAAGAACAGGATAAAATTCGTCCACTCTACACCACCTCAAGTTCATCTGGCSAATCAGAGAGGTCCGGGAATTCATGATATTTTTGCCAATAGAGTGTATCGTCCTGCGGAATTAGCTGCGGCAAATTACAGAAGAAAACTAAAGATTAGAAGGGGAGTCCGGTAAAAAAAGAGCAGAAAGGATTAGACAAGTCTACAATTCAACATGCAAAAAGGGAACCACAAAGAGCAATTTTACGAATCATTATTTTGTTTCTCACTTTAGTAAAAGCAAAGCCGGGGCCGAATGTTTTTGTCACAAAATGTGACTAATTTAGTTTAGGTTCTTTGGGAGGGCTGTGTTAGAGTTTGTCTCACTAGTTGTTAACCTCCAAAATTAATATATGAGGCTTGACTGCCTGTCCAGATAATTTAACATGCTATTAATATTTGGACAAGACTCTCTTAATTGATTGTGTCGTTGTCTGTCCCTCAAGTACCTCTTTTTTCATTATGATACGTGTCTTACTCACGAGCTTTTGTTGGACCTTTTGTTGACCATGTGCGGGCTAGGTCACACGTGCATGTGGGGAAGTGTTAATCTTTTCACGCGTGGGTTCACTAAAACCTATAAAGAAAAGAAAAGCAAAAGGATTAGAGAAAAATCTCACTCACCAGGGCAAGCCATGCCGGTGGCATAAGAAGGGAGACGGCAACAATTGCCAGGAAGGAATTGCCAAGAACGAGGAACATATATGGAACACCAACAGATAGAGCCACCAAGGACGATGAGACCATCAATGCATCATAGGGAGTTGCGATCAACTTAAACGCAGACACAAGCGTCGTAGACATGGCAGAAAGAAGCACAGTGGAAAACAGATCTTCTCTGACGACAAGCAGGCCCGTTACGGAAGCCCATGCCATATTACCCAAAAAACGAGCCGTGCCGCGTGATTGTGCAATGGATTCTTCGAGTTTGGTACTGTTAGAGCGTAGCCATAGGATTGTAATACGACAACAACCAACCGACGCGATGAAGCACAAAAGGCACCGAGCAATAGGGCTACGGGGAAGAGAAGCTGCGAAAGTTATTTCTGAGAAGACCGGAAAGTAGTACTCGTCATCACCAAGTACGAGTTGCACAAGCCCGGCTCGTGAAGCCATGACTGAGAGACCAAGAAATACCAAAGTCATCATGGTTGTGTACCCTAAACAGAACATTGATTCGAAAAGAAGAACCTTAAGAGCTGTAGCACGATTCATGTTTCTTTTGAAATGGAGGAGATACAAGGGTTCCGTTATATAAGGAGTCGGGACTCGGGAGCATGATATCCGTTTCCTCTTCGGATTATTAGAAACAGTAGTTGTTTCCTACTAGGTATCGTTCTCGAATAATAAAGCTTAAAAAAGAGATACTAATGCTGCTCTGTTTGGAAGTTAGGAAAGTGAGAGAAAGGAAAAGAAAAAAAAAAAATGAGGGGGAAAGGGAGGAAAAGTTTCACTATTCACAAAACTTGGGATTTGTAATTTTCTCTCCAAACCAAACAATAGAACAGTAATTATTTTAACTTTCATTTCTTTTTCCTCATTTTTCTTAAGTTTCAAACAAAGCATAAAAGAAAAGGAGATGGAAGTACATTATGCACGAAAATACATTAAAATAGTACTTATTATCATGATGGACAACCATTTAGGAACAGTTCGGAAAAATTGTGAAATACCCCAAAAATTTAAACTCAATGTCTAATAGACACCTATATTTTCATAAGCTTCAATTTTACACMTAAAGTAATGTTCTGTGAGTCAATTAAACCCCTACCTTCTCAATCCGTTAAATATCAAAAAAAACAATTACTTGATAAAGTTGACCGGGCTTGGGAACATTAAATGAAACCCATTATTACTGGGCTGGGTTCTAGCATGCAGAAGTCTTGTTATTATATAGTACAAGCTCGGCCCAAACCCGGCACGGCCCGATGCATGTGCAGCATAGCTGCAAATAGTTGTACCAGTAGGAAAAAAAATGATTCTATTGGTACAACCCAAATCCATAAAACCATGAGAACAATTGTACCGGTAGAGCCAAAAGCTTCTATCGGTACAATAAATAAATTTCGGAGAGCGGTTAATACAGTCAAGTAGCATAAGTTGTCATGCCAGAATAAAAGTGCCTCATGACATTATCATTTTCCCATTGAAAAGGTAACTATTGTCAAGGTAGCTACGTTGAAAATGCACAAATTTTCATAGGGAACATTTAAAATGGGACRGAAGGACTAGGGAGTATAGTAGTTAATAGGACGTGCTAAATTAATCTAATAGGAGAAGTTTTTTTTATGAAAAACCGACAAAGCAGATGGAGGGACACACACTAGTACACTACCAAGGTTCGCCGTGATTATTAGAAGAAGTTAATTATGGGGGAACAAATAGAACACGAGAACGAGACTTTTATAATATAATAAGTTTATAACATCCACATATTGGTTTGGAGAGATAATGTTTCTATATTGTGGAAAAACCAATTGAACAGAGAGAAGAAAAGCTATATTAGAGTATTCAAATATATAAAAAAAAGAAAAAGAAAATAGAAGGGATTAGAAAAAATTCTCACTCACCAGGGCAAGTGTCACRGGGCTATATTTCGCCTACAGATTCTGCCCGTGATGGCACCAAGTTTGTCAGCAACTTGGTCTCAGCYAACTAGTGTTTACTCACACACCCGATAAGTTTGAACGTCTAGAAACACACACAAGAGTTAYGGGAACCGTYCCAACCTTTATTAAGCACCAACTTACAAAAGAAACACTCAAGAGTCTAGACAGAACATCCCTCTGCCTTAGGCTACGAAAATGCTGTGCCTATATAGKCATACAATGATAAAAAYGTGGCCACTARGTACATGAGATCATGGGGCAAGCCCATGATCTTGCAGTTGACACCCCCAACTGCCCTAGGGCTGTGCTGGCTTTGCCAGAATYTGRGACATGTCACTATGGAAAGGGCTTCAAGGCAGGGCGACCCTTACAGAACCCTCCTAAGGGAAGCCACAACTGCACTCCTCGACTCTTATAACAGTGTTCAATTCCCATTTCATCCCCTCAGTGTGATCCAAGACAAGACTTTGGACTTGATGGGATCCACACGCCACGTTCTAAATTCAGCCCTTGCAAGTAGTGATCAAGAGGATTCATTTGCTTTTCCGAGTCTAATTTATATGAGGCTGTTTTTAGTTTGTTAAATCTTGTTTATCTTTGATCGAGTGTGCATTGATGTGTTGAGTTTTCCCTCAACATTATGATTGCAGAAAGTCTGTACATGTACACAACATTCGTGCATAAGTCCGGAAACAGATGTAACCGATATGTCCGATGCACAAGTCCTCACTTAGATCTACTGAAATTAGCATTAGCATTACATATCAACTCAAAACTCTTTCAAAACTAATTCCAAAAATTCTCTTTAACGACTCAAGACTAGCAACAAATCCTTTTTAAGTTCTTTCAGGGAGAAAGAGAGAAGACAAGGCACAAGACTTAGAGTTGCAAAGATTTGAAAGCTCATCTGCAGGTGCATTGGGACATTAGGAAGAATGAGCATTATCCTTTTCTTACCATTGGGTGTACTGGAAATACCCTTACACGTTTGTTTCGCAACTTTTTTTGATATATAGTTGTTCCGAATAATTAAATGTGCACAATCAATGATATATATAAAGTGATGGATTAAAAAACAGAAGAGGATTTAATACCAAATACAAAACAAAATAACCCGTGATCAAAGTACTGAGTGCATCTTGTCCCTCGCACAAATCTGTGAACTCAGTGGAAAATAGTTAAATTAGACTATACTACCAAACATGAACAGGATAAAATTCGTCCACTCTACACCACCTCAAGTTCATCGGGCAAATCAGAGAGGTCTGGGAATTCATGATCTTTTTGCCAATAGAGTGTATCATCTTGTAGAATTAGCTGCGGCAAATTACAGAAGAAAACTAAAGATTAGAAGGGGAGTCCGGTAAAAAAAGAGCAGAAAGGATTAGACAAGTCTACAATTCAACATGCAAAAAGGGAACCACAAAGAGCAATTTTACGAATCATTATTTTGTTTCTGCCGGGGCCGAATGTGTTAGAATAAATGCATATACAAAATAATATCGCGATCAAATCGTGATCTTGAGATTGTGATTTGATTGTAATTAGGATGATTTTATTCCATAGTTAATCAGTATGATTTTCTTTCCATAGTTAGGCTCTCTTCTCTTGTATAAATAAAGGCCTCATTGTATGGTTTCAATAATCAAATTCAATATTCCTTCTCTCATATTTAACATGGTATMAGAGCTATAAGATCTAGGCCATGTGGATATTCGCTCCTAGCGGACGGCCTAAGCCTTGCTGTCGTCCGCCGGGCACTTAGTTATTTTGTCGATCTCCTCCACGCTTTCTGGTTGCTTTCACACATGTTTAGAACTCTCCATACATGTTTAATTATAACATGTTAGAATGTCCTTGATCCTTCTAGGTTCTCCCATATTCTAGAATCTTCTAGGATGTTCGAGAAATTTCTCCAGTATTCAACGCCAATTGACAAGCCCAAAGTCAAAAGATATTTTCTTGGAGGGGTTATAAATATTAGAAGCTCTAAAAATGTCCTGTGGAATACTCATCTTAACATTTTTGTCAGAAAAAAAGTCACAATGTAAAAATCTAAAATCTACCTCAAAGATSAACTTGTTTAAAAATATCTTTGGAGTAAAACCTTTGTAGATTAGAGACTCTCCATGCTATGTTACGGTCGCTTTGGTTTCATTTCTTTTCTCGGTTGCTGTTTGGGTAAGTTAATCAACCCTCCCTACCCCCATTAACCCATTACCTTTGTCTCTCTTCCTTCACTTCTTGAATACCCTTGCATTCAAGAATTCACTTCTTAAGATCCTCCCGTGGAGGCACACATACTATTTACCATTACGGCCAAATTGAGAAGAATCAAGTTTCCAACTCAAACAGTAAAGGCATTGAGAAGAATCAAGTTTCCAACTCAAACAGTAAATGCCTCTCTCTCTAATTTGGTAAACCCTTTCATCTTTCTCTAAATAAATTTATAGTTTTACATCATTGATTTTCTTTTGACGGAAGTGAATAGCAGCAGCTGCATAAATCTTGAGATCGTCCAGTGGAGGGACATATACTAGCAATCTGACTTTACGATCAAAGGGTGTGAAACTGTGGACAACATCTCTTCAGAAGATACTATTTACCATTACGGCCAAATTGAGAAGAATCAAGCTTCCAACTCAAACAGTAAAGGCATTGTGAAGAATCAAGTTTCCAACTCAAACATTAAATGCCTCTCTCTCTCTCTCTCTCATTTGGTAAACCCTTTCATCTTTCTCTAAATAAATTTCTAGTTTTACATCATTGATTTTCTTTTGAAGGAAGTGAACAGTAGCAGCTGCATAAATCCTGAGATCGTCCAGTGGAGGCACARATACTAGCAATCTGACTTTACGATCAAAGGGTGTGAAACTGTGAACAACATCTATTCAGAAGATACTATTTACCATTACGGCCAAATTGAGAAGAATCAAGTTTCCAACTCAGATCTCAGAAGGACTTTAGTGCCACTGACAACTTTCTTTAGTGCCTGCCACGACTACTTTAGCCTTAATCAGATCTTCTTCCTTTTGTCCCTGGCTACATTTTCTCACTTACTTCACTTGTATCAACGGGGTTCTTCAACCCCGACGTAGAATTCAAAATTGTATTACCTGCATTCTGCACACCCCCGTAGTGCCTGGCTGGTGTTGCGAAGTAAAAACAGTTGCAACTAAAAGTAAATCGGACACACTCTCGGATGAAGCACGAGAGGAGGCCAGGGCTAGCACTAGAGGCAATGCAATCGTTTTAATCTCATGTTCAGTTCTCGGTATTTCTTGTTGGAACTTAAATGTAAAATATTTTTTTAATGGTCCCTGTGAAAAATTAGCTCAATCCAATACCTATATGAAAAATTAGATGAGTAAATCGAGCACTTATAGATGATTGGGTCGAGCACTTATTTGCTAAATCCGCTACCTATACTGACGGGTTCCCTACCAATGGGGTACCGACGGGCACGCAGGGTCCACTCTAGGTTCCGCACGGATGATCCGAGCCGTTCAATAATTTTTTTTTAAAAACGAGTGGGCCTCATGAAAGATCTAGAAATCTAAATGAAAAAAAGATTGGATTGAACCCACTCAATTTTTTTTSAAATTATTAACAGGCTCGGATCATCCATGCAGGACCCAGAGTGGGCCCTGCGTGCCTGTCAGTGCAAGTAGCACAGCTCATGTTGTTAACTCCAGTTCAACGTGGGGTGTAGTAGTGTTAATCCTTATGTAAGTGAGGGATAAGACGAAAACTTACATGAGAGCTCTATTTAGGATCATGATGGAATTTATCCTAAAAAAGATATGTATAAGAGTATCTTCTTCAACGACCAATTGGGGCTAATTAAGTTGGTCAAGACTCTTGTAACTTACTAGGAGGTTTTCTTACCTATGATGGGTTTATTTCCCATATTGGTTGAATTATTGGCCTTGGTTGGTTATATCGTGGACTCTCATAATTGATGTAGCGTCCCGGTACTTTTACTTCATACGTGATGTAAGAGAATCCACAATAGCATAACCAAAACTACAAAGATTTTTAAAGTTAGAAATATTTGCTCAAAAAAATGCTGACAATAGTATAACCAAACTCAACAACCCCTTAACTAATAACCAAATTTTGGCATTTGGATAACCAAAACTTGCAATCTTTTTCTCTTTGAATAATCAAATTAAGTGAGGATCACACTCTCTCTCTTGCCTTTCTCGCTTTCTCTATCGCTGATATGGAGGAATCAATCATTCACTTGCAAACTAGGTAAGCACAAGAGAGTGATGGAACGAGGGTCTTTAAAAGTGTTGCTGCACCATCAACTTCTCAAGGGAATACTTCACGTCTAGATATATATGACGAGCCAGTCCGGTGTAGTCAACTTGATGGCCGGACGAGATTTGTGAAGATGCATTTCACCGGGATGGACTTTGGGATGGCCTATCTGATTCTTTTGAATCACAACTAAGTACCTCAGTTGAAGACATTGAATTTAATTGCCAAAAATCCTGAGAGTATCCCACATAATATTTCCTTGGAAAGCAGTCAGCCTTCATTGTTACAAGAGAGCTCTCCTCAGTTTATAGAAGGCAATTTCTTAACTGAGTTACATTCTATGTCTAAGTTATCTCAAGAGAAGAAATAAGCAAAGGAGATTCCTAGATACGAATCAAGGAATAATGGAAAAGGAGATGTTGACAGAGTAAACGTTGGTTGGTACGGCGATGCTTCAGTAAAAATTCTGGAAGATCACGTATCAGATGTCAAAACTCGAAGTGATCCTCAACAACTTGTAGTAGAGGAAGCTACTACTAGCGATCGCGACAAATTTTGTGATTATGGAAAAGTGAGGGGCCGTGTTCTTTTTAAGAAGATCAATGTCTTCTGGAGAATGTATGCTGGATCTGATTGGCACGTGCGACTTTCAGAAAAATGTCCAGAATTCCCCACCCCACCAACCACCGCAGAAGGAAACACCTGAGCACCCCTAGATGGAGAACTAACATTCCTCAAAACCCCAGACCGGGAGGGAAAGGATTGTTTGTCTTGAGCTTGTATTGTCTGGAATGGAGTTTCACTATGAAGTTTATCCCGAGGGTGAAACATTTGTAGCCAGGCTTTCTCTCACGGAGTCTCGGTCCAAGGTTTTCATCTCAGTGATAACAGCCAGGATGCACCATGGAAACTGGTAAATGTAAAACTTTGCAAATGACTTGTACCTTTCTTGTCTTACTTTTGTCTGTAATATGGCTGAAGCTGCTGAACACTTGTTTCCTTTGTCTGGAAGGTGGTAGGAAATCAATCAGACCCAACTTGATTTTCGGTCTGGGTGTATTCTCTCATTTTTCGGTCTTCAGAAATAGGTTTTATGATTCTTAGTAAAAAAASTTTTGGAGGGCCAAAACAATGAAGTAAATGAACTTCTAGAATGCTTTTCTCCTTCAGGTTACGGGTTGCTTTCCTTCCTTTGCTTTTGCATTTGCATCAGACCCAACTTGATTTTCTCATCAGCTTCTTTGGGGGGAATAGCTCTTCAGTTGACCAGTCGATCGGCAGTCTCCAAATGCACACCAGGATTTGAGTGAACCAKAAGTGTTTCCAGAAAAGAGTAGTAGTCTCGGCCCTCGGGGGCCATACCATCAGCGAGGAGGCACTGCTTCCTTTTATTCAGGCACGCAATATTATTATCTGGTTTACTAATCTCTGAACGTGCTGTGTTTTCTTTGAATAGTATTTGAGAGGAAATATTCCCATAATTCCTCTAAGGAGTGATGATGACAAATTATCTGTAGTGATTTTGTGTCCGTCTACATTTCACTTCGGCTGCTTTCATCTGATTAGTTAWGTTATCATAGCTTCTATTCTGGTTACTGAAAAGATCTCCCCAGGAGTTTGATGTATGGCCCGGGCTTGTTCGTGTTGACTACATGGTGTGCAGTGTTGATCTAGCTGCATTAAGGGGTGGAAAGTATGTGGAACTTGTTAACCTTGTTCCTTGGAAGGAAAATTCCCAGTCTTTTGGTTTCAAAGTAACTATTAGAAGTTTAGAAAGTATGCGACTCAAGRAATTATGGTTTTCATCAAGCAAAAAGCATTTTTTTTTGGGTAATTCAAGCAAAAAGCATTGCTTATGTGCTCTACCATAACATATCGTCTTCTTTTCTCCAGAGTTTTGTGCCCAATTTTCACAAGGATTTTATTATCTGCACATTTATCTTTTTCGTTACTTGACATGCGTTTACTTGTGTTCTTTTCAAATTAGATTCTATGCATGTCTGTGATGAGGATTKCCCTTATAATTATGCAACAACTTTTTGACGGGCTTGACAAATTGGAAATATCTAACTACTTTTGGAACTCACATTTCAACTTTTTGTCGGGCTTGGCAAAGTGGAAATATGTAACTGCATTTGGACTTTTTGACGGGCTTGACAAATTGGAAATATCTAACTACTTTTGGAACTCACATTTCAACTTTTTGTCGGGCTTGGCAAAGTGGAAATATGTAACTGCATTTGGAGCTCACATTTAAATGCAAATCAGCTGCGATGGAATAATTTGGGCTGCTATTTGTCTGAGTTTTGATGCAGGGAGTTGAACTACAACTTAAGCATGYGCATGCTGTTGGTGTCTATGGCTGGGGGAGCATGTGTGAAACAGTAATTGGGGAGTGGTTGGAAGATATTTCTCAAAATCAGGTTTTATTTTACTCAGTACTTCATGCGAATGTTTCTTTTGGGTTTTTAAGCAATAGCGTTAATTCATATTTACGTCTTCCATATCAACAATGTAGGTTCATAAACTATTGYGCGGCCCATTAAATCACTAGTTGCCGTTGCTTCTGGCGCTGCAAAGTTGGTTTCCTTGCCTGSGAAGAATTACAAGAAGGATCACAGATTAGTGAAAGGAATGCAAAGAGGTAACTGGTTTGGGCAGGGAAATTTATTTAATTCTCTTTGGAGTACAATAGGTTCCTTGCGTACAAGCCAATACTTTCTGAACCCTTCGGGGATTAACCTTCCTTCACAAGATTGCATTGTTGGAAGTACAGAGTGCTTACTGCTTTGCAAACATGTATATATGGTCAAGCTAGTAAGAATCGTGATATTCGAGGCATTACAACAACAACAACATAACATAACCTATCTAGTCCCCAAAGTGGCTGCTCTCAAAATACCACTGAAACAGTGGCCCCCCTAAACCTCCAAGAACCGAGGAGCTACAGGGACGTTTTGTTGTAGAACYATACCCCCAAATCAAAGCCAAATGGCATCAGAGAGGGCAGGCTTAGAGACCCAAATCAATTTATGTGCACATTACCATGCTTCCTTCATTGATAGTCCAGAGCATCAGTATTCGAGGCATTAAAGGAACATAAATAATCCTTTTAGTTATCTATGGAAATTGAACTGATCGATCTGAATGTGCAACCCTCTTAATTTAAATTGGTGGAGTACGTAGAAAGATTTCATCGGCTGTTTAATTATCTACTCAGTTAAGTGTAACATATCTTAGCCAACAGTATGCCCGTATAGCCTTGGTAGACTTATAGCTGAACTACAACATATCTTTCGCTCATACAAGTATTTATTGATGAAACAATGTAGTTGAGTGGAAATCGTAATTATATGACTCCCTTTTATGCASAAGTACTCGGTGCTAACCGTGCTATGTAAACACCATTCACTCTAGAAATATACTAGTACGTAAGTATCTAGCATGAGAATTAGRTGAATCAAACACACAAATACTTCCCCTGCACGCGTAACTGGGTCGACGTGAGTCATGACATAGTGTTAGGATCGTCACACACTGGCTAGCCCATCAGGTGTTTGGGTTCCTAACCTACTGTATTTTTCTCGTAAATAACTGAATGAACCACCTTTATTTTTTCCAGGTACAATTGCATTTCKTAGAAGTACTTATTTCAGTTGAAGCTGTTGGGCTGTGAGTTACGTACATTTGGTAGCAGGGGCCCATGACATCCTGCTCCAAGCAGAATCCACATCCCCATATAAAGGAACGTTTATAGCTGGGGTATGGTCGTGAGGAATTCTTTTGGGGAGTTTATAGCTGCTCGAACCTGTTATTTGGGACGAGCAGAATCAGCGCTGTGTGCGGAGGCGTAGGCTTGGAGAGCAGCTATGGATTTTGCGTTWATGCTGGGACTGGGTTCGATTTTGATGGAGRGGGATTCTCATCATCTGGTGMGGATTTTGGCTCGAGAAGCTGCATGTCCCACAGGGGTGGAGGTCATTGTGGAAGATATTCGACAGGCAGCGGCTTGTTTTATACGGTGTGAGTTTCAGTTTGTCCGTAGAACGGCTAATTCGGTTGCTCATGTTTTAGCTGGCTCGGGTTTGCGAGGCTCTGGTGTTAAAACCTGAGAAGCTAGGCCCCCTCTTTGGTTATTGAGTTCTATCTAACATGATAACCTATTTCATTGACGTGATTCTTGATGGTTATTGAATAAAATTCTTACAGCTTTGGCAAAAAAAATAAAAATAAAGGAACATTAAAATCAATTTCATGGGTTTCAACATTTTTTGTGTTTGATTTTTCCAATCGGGCCCTTCGATTCGGCACATTCGCGGAATATGTTGGGTCAATACGAGGTCGTGTTGCCAATTCGCGCTGTTTTGATGCACTATTCATGCGAATTAAGATTTACTTCAACGGGTTTTCAAACTTTTGAGGAATTCGGTCCATATCCTCGCAAATATGCTTCTATTTTGTCTTTTCGTGAGAGAATTTCCCATTTTCTGTGGGGGTATTCCCGACTTTCCAAACTTCCGGCCGTAATTCTTGACTTTGTGGTTATGGCCTAATAATTGCAATTTAATGTTTACTGATAGGTTCAAATGTTCTATTTGTCACACCCCAAATCCGGGAGCATGACCGGCCGTGTACCATGAAGCAATCAT
>CM019276.1:1065137-1089425 GCA_009746105.1 Rhododendron williamsianum | reverse complement strand
CTCTATTATTGAAAAACGCGAAAGAATTATGCGCCGTTGCTTCCGATTTTATTCTTCTTTTATGTTTAAAAATTGTGGAGCCCCTTCCGATACTATTCTTCTTTTATGTGTTTAAAAATTGTGGAGCTCCTGTTATAAAATAGATGTCTAGAAAGTCTGAAATCAAAATGACAAAGAAGAGAAGGATGAGAWGCATGTGTACAGAGAATTGTAAGCGATTGGGGTGTTTAGTCGAGGCCAGGGGTAAATTTTTTCTTTTTGCTCGGCCAGGGGCATTACCTACGCTTCAATCATATGATGTTTCATATCCACTATTTTTGCTTTATGTTCCCCATGTCTTTTATTTATTTATTTATATTTGATATAGTATTTCTCAAAAAATATCTTCTGTGTAAGCATACGTTGATCAATAACTAGGAGTTTTTTTGGTCTTTTAATATCTGTTGACATATCAAAAGAAAGAGGAGTACAAAATTAATTAACACCCTATTCTTTSATTTCTACCTTGATAATTGTTGCAACAACACTTTTTTGCATCGAGACTAACATTTTACCTATAGTGTAGCATAYGGTTTGACGAGCCGTACTTAGATTGTGACTGAGTGTTCAATTGGTTTTAGGCTGAGTGTTCATTTCGTTTTTGGGCTAGGTGTTACAAACTACTAGAATTGAATGTTCATAGATATTTGGGTTCGGTGTTCAAAGAAAGGCTAATCCAAAAATTTTACATATATTTTAAGAAAAAGCAATTTTTTTGGGTATTTATGTGACCATTTTTCTTAAGCTATACAACCGCCTCAAGCAATGGATATGTTGCGTGTCGCATAGTTGAATTTGTTGTACAGGGGTTCGTACATTGTACGCAAGTTTAGTAGTATTAATTTGCGTGTGCTGATTGTTCGAGCCGTATATTGCACGCGAGTTCGGCATTTGTTTCCATGTGCTGATTGTTCGAGYTGTGCCTTCAGGCACGGGTATACACTAGTTTTGTATATTGGAACTCACAACCTGTATTGTGTTCCTTTGGTGAACTTGTTCGACAGAAATCTTTGCGCATGTTGTACAGTGTGATAGCCTATTTCCGTTTGCTTTATTTACTTCATTTGGTGGGCTTACGGAGTTATAATCATGGAAAAGTGTCCGGTTTACTTTTTGTATTTAGGCTCCGTTAGTTTGGTCGTAAAATGTTTTCCTGTAATATATTTTACCTATTTTCCGGTACTTGGTTGTGTAAAAAATGAAAAAAAATATTTAACATGTAAAACATTTTCCATTAATTGGATGAAAATGACTTACCCTTAAATCTTCCGTAAGTTATTTTCCGAAATGAATCCGCTGCCTCTACTATAATTCTCACTGCTCAGTTTTCACCCACGTTCAATTCCAATATTCTCAGATCTCTCCACCGTTTAAGTCCCCCATCTCTCTACACTATTTTGTCAATTTTTGAAAATATTTCAAGTGCCCAACTAAACACCAGAAAATAAAAGTTTAAAGTTTGTTTTACATTTTACATGGAAATATACATCGAAACAAACGGATCCTTATCTTTGAAATTTTTTGGTAGACTATTGAAATTAAACTAGATTAAAAAAGTCATCTTCAAATCTGTTACTACTACTTTTGTAACCTTTTTCAAATTCGTCTGTTAGTGATACTGTGAGTAGCATTCCAATGTTATCGGATGGATAGTTATTATACCTATTAATTTATGTACAAGAATGTTGGAGATTTTTCAAAATAAAAATGTTCAAGAATGTTGGAGATTTTTCAAAGTAAAAAGGGAAAATGACGGCTTAGGACGTGTTTTGATAATTAATACCCGCCAAGGACATTTTTAGCATTAACAAATGTTCTTAGCATGTCCTTGGCGGGTATTAATTATCAAAACACCTCCTTGGCCGTCATTTTCCCAAATAAAAATGTTGAGAGATTTCCTTCCCTTCTCTTGAATCAACCAGCTCAGATTTATGTACAAGAATGTTAGAAATTTTTTAAAATAAAAATGTTCAAGAATGTTGGAGATTTTCAAAATAAAAATGTTGAGAGATTTCCTTCCCTTCGCTTGAATCAACTAGCTCAGATTTATGTACAAGAATGTTTGAGATTTTTCAAAATAAAAAGGTTCAAGAATGTTGGAGATTTTTCAAAATAAAAATGTTGAGAGATTTCCTTCCCTTCGCTTGAATCAACCAGCTCAGATTTATGTACAAGAATGTTGGAGATTTTTCAAAATAAAAATGATGAGAGAGGTTTTTTTTTTTTTGTGAAAAGGTGCGACACCTTTTCACATATATGTGTTATAATACCTATTAATTTAAGTTATGCTTATTAGAAAAGGGTGTGATTGTTAGGAAGGGATGTGAAACATGGGGGTGCCTCCAAAAGGCATGACCCTTCCTAATGGAGTAATTGTTTCATGAAAGGGTGCCTACTAAAGGCATGATTCTCTCATTACTTGTCTTTGAAAATACATGACCCTTCCTAATGTGTGTTTTCTAAAGACACAACCTTTTACATACGGGTGTCATAGTCTATAAATAGGCCATTGGTTAAGTCATTTGACACACCATAATTCCATAACCTCTCTCTCTCTCTAATTTGTTGTTGTTCTGTTATTCTGCATAAACGAAATTAACAGTCCTTGGTTCTGTTGATTCTTATAGGCTTGATATTCTGTCTGTCATTCGTTTGTGCACACCAATTGGTGGGGACGAATACAATTTTCGAAAAGCGATATTGTAACGTGACTCGAAATGGATTCCATTAGGTTGTTCAAGTTTCAAAAGGATTTCGTGAAAAAGGACAAGTTTGATGGCGGTGACTTTAGGCGTTGGCAAAAGAAGATGCACTTTTTGCTTACGAGAGGAGGCAAGAAGCAACACTAGAGGCAATGCGATTGTATTAATATGGAAAAGGCTCAGGAAGCACACATTCACACCAGGATTATCATACTCAAAGCAAGAACAGCGAATGGGTTGCCATTTGCCAGATAATGCAATGAAAATTGGATACTAAGGCTACAAATCTTGAATCTATCTCGTGCTTCGTTATTATTTATGCACCATTCGTTAATTGTTGCCCTGTAAAGCATCAGCCACTCAACTAGATATGAGATGTCAATCCAAGAACCAAAGAAGGTACCAACGACAGTCTATTTCCTCCAGTAGTAGCTTACTTTGCCTTTTCCATGGCTGCATTTGTCACGTTATTGGAGACATCGTTCTTAGGAATTGGTGGGCAATCACAAAGAGTGACTTTGGGGGTGAAGAACCCCGTTGATACGGAAGATATTCTGGCCACCGCAAGAGTAACAAAAAATAGTAGAGATAACCAAACAAATTGGGCAGATCTTTTGCCCATTGTTTGTCTTCTGGTGTCTTTTGATCTTTTGCCTATTGTTTGTCTTCATGTGGCTCAAGTGGAAAAGCGTTATTGGTGTACTTTGTGACAAAAGGATACCTACAAAATTGAAGGAAAAATTCTATAGAACTGTTATCAGACCAGCGATGCTTTATGGGACAGAGTGTTGGCCTATTAAGAAACAACAGGTGAACAAGATGAGTGTAACAAAAATGAGAATCTTGAGGTAGATGTGTGGTAAGACCAGACGAGACATGATTAGAAATGAAACAGTTCGTGAGATGGTAGGTATAATACCTATAGAAGAGAAGTTGAGGGAGAATATTTGGAACAATTTCTAAATTGTTTTTGTGTTCTTGAACAGTTGCTGAATTGTTTTGGGGTCCTTGAATGCCAGGTGTTCAATAGGGTAACACTTGTTTTAGGGAAGGAAGAAACCCAGTTCAGAGCACAAGATTTGATGTCCAACAGTGCAGCAAATGATGAATTTTTAGGAGTGATAGTGATTTAATCTTAGCCGTTAAAAGGAATGGCCCAAATAAAATTTTGATTCCCTCTGTTTATCCCTATCTTCTTCCTTTACCCAATTTATTTTTACTCGTTTTTTACCATTTCTAGGATAAATTACTCTAAACCCCCCACAATTATGACCCATTTTCACTTAACCTTTTTAAAGTTTAAAATTCAACACTTAATCCCCTAAACATATTCATCTGATGACGATAAACTCCTCCCGCTAGCAAAACGTTAGGTTTTTGGATAGAACTTGTCATGTTAACCTTATCAATAAGATTTTATGACAAAAATATACCCTTTTTTTTCTTCTTCATTTAAGGGTAGTTTTTCAAAATTAGAAAAGGCTGAAGATGGATCATAAGTACCTAATTGTTGGGTGAGTGATAAATAAGATTTCATGACAAATTACCTTTTTCTTTTCTTCATCAAAGGGTAGTTTTCCGCACTTGTGTATGAGTGTGTATTTGGGTGTGGTTATAGAATTATTGTTACGGATGTTAGGATTAAGGTTTTGAGATAGTCGAGGATATAAATACAATGGAAAGAGGGGGACCCTCCCGGCCTCCGTGGTCAATCGAACTCCTCTTTCCATTGATAAATCTTTGTCGACGATAATTGCCTCCCTCAGCAAAAACAAGAATTTGTCACCACAACATTAACTTACTTTAATCCACTCAGCTAAACAATTATTATTTTTTTGGTAATTAAACCATTTTATAATCAAGCCCCTCCACGAGCATAAACAAGCACGGACTTCCTCAATAATCAGGCCACTCAGCTTAACAATTGAAAACAATTAATCCTAATTTTTACCATTGGAGCAGAGAAGTGATCACATAAGTTTGTTACCATAGCACGAACAAATGCGATGCCTCCAGGTATATGCCCATGTCCCAGATATTAGATATAATCATGAAATCATTCATGACCAAAACATATCACACACAATGAACTTGCCAACAGAGACAAAAATGGAAGTGCAAAATCCCCACCAATTTTATTAGTATTAGGCTTTCTAAATTCTTTGATAAAATCCATCAGCTCATAATAAAGCTTCTTTATCCAATTAGTAACACATTAAGCTAGTTTCAAGCATACCGTGGTTTAAAACCGAAAGCAAGCCGTATGTTAATGGTTTGGATAGTTTTGGTTCTATGTCTTTTACAGATTGGTTTGGATTTCCTAATTCATAATTTGTAGGTATAGGTTTCGTTCTTGGTTCACTATAAAACCAAACTAATCCGGTCCATGCTCATCCCTACAGTCTTCAATTAAGTATTTTTCTCTAAAATGTAATTTTATATTTTCAAATTACCACAAAAAAAAATCACAACGGTTTGCCCAAGTGGTCATAAAAAAAACAAAAATGGTTTAACTCCCAAGAGGTGGCAACTTTGAATATAATAAAACAAGAATATAATAAGCAAAAATGCTAGAAAGTTGGAATTTCCAAAAAAAAATCCATTTTTTTGGTCAAATAAAAGTTAGAAAAGTTAATTAAGTAGTAATTATTTATTTATTAGTGTTACAAAACACCATCCATCAACTTTTTTGAAACAAACAACCATCCAACACCCGGATTACTCATCCTCTGGAGGAGCTAAGGCCCTTTTTGATTGGAGGGTTTGGAAAATGAGGGATAAGCTAATACCGGTGGTACACATGTTTTTTTTTTTTTTTATCTCAAGAGGATAAGCTAATATCATGGGATTAGCTATACTGTGTTTGGTTGAAAGAGGATAAAGGATGAGATAAAATTTTGAGTAATAATATCGGCCGTTGGATCAAAATAACTAGATTATCCAAAGATAGGTTAGTCCCGGRATTATTAATCCGCGGAAGAGGGAGATACAATAATGAGCCATATGAGAGATTATTAGCCTCATTTAGTCTCAACCATAATTCAATCCCACCACCCCACTTGTTTGTTTACCCATGGGATCAGGGGACAATCTCTTACAATGTAGGCCCCATAATCCAATCCCATCCTCAATCCTCCGTGTCGTCCAAACTCCAAACCCTCCAAATGTATTTTGTATTTTCTTTAAAAAGATAATATATAACGGCAACCGAGTAATTTCTCACCTCATGTCTTTAATCCCACGCATGCATATCAAAAGCAAACTCTTTCTTAGCTAATAACACCTCTTTTCTTAATTTATCCCTCCCTTTTACCATACCATATGAATCCAACTTCTACGCCAAAAGCCCATGATTAGCAAAATGGAACACGCATTGATTCAGGCGAAAAAGGTCGTGAGTGTTGAATCATGGTGATCCACGGTCCRATTTGGGTCTCTCTAGTAGGAGTAGTATTATTCACAACATTGATCCCTTTCCTGATCTCGTCCGTCCGATCAAACACCATGGTCACGATCGAAGAAGCGACCATCAGCGAAATCCAGCAGGCGTTCGCCGAGAACAAGCTCACATCGAGACAGCTCGTTGACTTCTACCTGACTCGAATCGAGGGGCTCAATCCGGTGCTCCGCGGCGTAGTGGAGGTGAATCCGGACGCGCGGGATCTGGCGGACGAGGCGGACCGGGAGAGGGCGAGCAATCGGGRCCGTCTGGGAGAGCTGCACGGGATTCCGGTGCTGCTCAAGGACACCATAGGTACCAAGGACAAGCTGAACACGACGGCTGGATCCCACGCTTTGGTGGGGTCGGCGGTGCGTAGGGATGCAGGGGTTGTGGAGAGGCTGAGAAAGGCTGGGGCGGTGGTGCTGGGGAAGGCTAGTATGAGCGAGTGGTACCGGATTCGTTCTCTCGACGGTGTTCCCAACGGTTGGTGTGCCAGAACCGGACAAGGAGTGGTTAGCTCTCTCTCTCTCTCTCTCTCTCTCTCAACGACACATACAGAAGGGCGTTACCGTCTAAAGTATCTCGAATGGCATAACCGAAATGGAATAATCAAAACTTGTTACCTCACCTTTTGGTTATCTATTCAAGGGGTTACTAATATTAACAAAGTCCTACGATAGTGCATAATCAAAAAACTCATTTTTTAGTAAAGAGATAGAGAGAGTTGAGCATAAATGATGTAAGTGAGTCCATTGATGGTGATGAGAAGAGAGAGAGAAAGGAAAGAAAGAGAGTGTGGTCTCCATTGAATTTGATCATTCAAAGAGAAAGAAAAGTTGTTAATTTTGGTTATCCAAAAAGGCCAAAATTTGGTTGTTGGTTGAGAGGTTGCTAAGTTTGATTATATACTACTGTTAGCATTTTTTTGAGCAAACATTGCTAGCTTTATAAATCTTTTAGTTTTGGTTATGCCATTGTGGATACTCTAATAATGATATTTATCCTCGTCGATGCATGATTGAAGATTAAATGTGGAAATTGTAGTAAGAGAAATTTTGGACTTGAATGGAAATTTGAACTTTTTTTTCTTGATGCATGGAAAACTAGAAGGAGTGAGATATTAGGGGCTGAGGTGGATTTTTTTGTGAGATTTTTTCGACAAGTCCTTCATTAAGTAGATGCCGGACCATGTGTCATACACATGCTTAGAATATAGTATTAGGTAGATGGATAGATATGAAGTTGATGCAACAGACCCGAAATTCGGAAAAAGGGAAAATTCTTCATGCTATGATGTGCTATGTTAGAAGATAATTGACAAGTCAGGGTGTCTAACAAGCTTACGCGTACCTAGATTAATCGACCAATCCACTCGTCCTTTAGCAAGGGCCGTGCCACATATGACTGACTCATAAGAGTTGGCAGAGGTTACATGCCTGAACTCATGAGTTCCAGGCCTTCACAACACCAAACCAGTCAACCACTTATATAACACCATGTGAATGCTGAAATTACCGCGACCTTCACTGTGACTGTCATATCATATATTTTCTTGCTAAGAAATTTCCTATACTGGTCGATCCAAACATGTTTCAATACTGGCGCAGCATATTCTATTATTTGGATTATCAGCTTCTTGTGTATTGATTCCCTGCCTTAAACATTGTTCTGTACATTATGCTTTTCTATGGTCTTACTATTCCATTCTACTAAGCTGATATGGTTGTTTGAAAGTATTCAAYTGGAATGTGCAGAATCCTTATGTACCATCACAGACCCCTTGTGGGTCAAGCAGTGGATCTGCAATATCAGTAGCTGCTAACATGGTAGCAGTCTCATTAGGGACCGAGACCCACAGCTCCATTATTTGCCCATCTGATCACAACTCCGTTGTTGGACTCAAACCAACCGTTGGGCTTACCAGTCGAGCTGGAGTTATTCCGTGTGCGCCCCGTTGGGACACTATTGGGTAGGCGYGGTGCTTAAATCAATGGCGGTGCTTCTGTTTTCCCCCATACTTCATGGCATGAGTGCATATGAATTTCGTTTATGTACAGCATGGTTGTTTATTTTGGGTGAAATATCCAGCTATGAGCATTTGTATTTAAGTCATTGTAATATTTACAGGCCCATTGGCAGGACCGTAGCAGACGCTGTTTATGTGCTTGATGTGATAGCAGGATTTGATCCAAGGGATGATGAAGCAACAAGAGAAGTATGTAAGTTCATTCCTGACGGTGGTTATAAACAGTTTCTCAATCAGGAAGGACTTAAAGGAAAGAGATTGGGTGTTGTCAGAAGTCCATTTGTTGATAACCTTCATGATTCACTCACAGCTAAAACTTTTGAGGATCATCTCAATACKTTGAGGTATGATACTAGTATGATTTTTGTTTCCTTTTTTTTTAATATTAGCAGTGTGACTTTACGATCAAGGAGTGTGAAACTGTGAATAACATCTCTTCAGAATGCCCACTTTTTACTTTGTGGAAAACAATATAGAAAGAAGTAAAGAGAGTTTGTTTGTACATATATTTTCAAGTTTGCGAACCTGGAGTTTTAACCGTGCTAATATTATGTTGATGCCCATGAAGAGAAAGAGGTGCAATTGTAGTGGACAATCTGCACATCGAAAACATTGACAAAATTCTGAATCCCTCCCATAGTGGGGAACTAATGGTGATGAAAGCTGATTTCAAGACATCCATAAATGCTTACTTGAAAGAGCTGATCAATTCTCCAGTGAGGTCACTATCAGACATTATTGCCTTCAACGAGAACAACCCTGAACTGGTAAGTACATCTCCTCTTCACGTATTACAGCTGATCATATTCTTTGGCAGTTAAAGTTTGATTTTGGCATTATGTGTGGGTTTCCGGTAGACATGAAGCCCATCTCTTTAGTGGGGATGGGGGAGTGAGAAATTGTTATAATGTGTTTGTATTGTTGATTATGGACATCTGTTAGGTCATTTAACCTCTCGTTTGACCATACATATATTCATAAGAGATCAAGAAAAAAATGTTAGTGGACATTTAAGAAAGAATTGGTGGTTTCTAATTAATTGATAAACTTTATGTAACCCATCTGATCATCCTGTCATTTGGTCTTTACAAGGTAGTTTCAGCCTTAGGGATTGTTGCAAATAATTTAGTGTCTTTATGCTATTCATTTTGCCATATAATAAGGTTGTATTTGTGTAGCTAGGACTCAATTTTAGGTGATTCTATGTTTTATGCCTTGCCCACTTGTTCTCGGTTTTTCTCCCTTGTATTAGCATGGCATTAAATCCAAATATCTTGGGAGAGATATCCCATACATGCAAACGTTAGTCTCATTCACTTCAATTTGTGGCTTGGAACATGGTAATGGTGTTTGGAATTCTTTTAGAACTTTCCTTGTGCCTTTTCTCTCTCCATCACACCAACCAAATGGGAATTAATCTTATGTTTTCCTCTGAGTTGAGTTTTGTTCACCCTCCACTTAAGAGGGTGAACATTACCCTCTTCCCTATTGGTTGAAATAATGTGGATCTCACCACAAAGTGATGTCATGCTTACCAAAAAGGAAAGTGTATTGCATGACAAGCATGRCATCACTTTATGGTGGGATCCACACCATTTCAACCAATAAGAGGGAGGGTAATGTTCACCCTCTTTTAAGGAGGGTGAACAAAATTGCACTCGTTTTCCTCTGCTAGCAAACATAGACTAAAAGAAAGAGTTCCAAAAGCATGGTTTTTACTGTGCAAAACAGTAATAGTGTTTCTTGTTTATTGTAGGAAAAGCTTGCGGAGTATGGTCAGCAAACTTTCATTGAAGCAGAAGGGACAAGTGGGATCGGGGAGAAAGAGAGGGAGGCGTTGGAGATGATGGAAAAGCTTTCGAAAGAGGGGTTTGAAAAAATAATGAAAGAGAATGAGTTAGATGCAATGGTGACACCGGGTTCACGTGCTTCCCCCATCTTCGCAATCGGAGGGTACCCTGCGATAACTGTTCCAGCTGGGTATGATACTGATGGGATGCCATTTGGCATCTGCTTTGGAGGGTTGAGAGGCACAGAACCAAAGCTGATTGAAATTGCTTATGGCTTTGAAAAAGCTACCAATGTTCGAAGGCCTCCTTTCTCCGTGTTGTCGGAATTTGTCAAGAAAGCATCCCTCTAAATTCGGACCTTGGTGCCAATTTTCTAGTTACTGATAGGCTGATAGCTGTGCTGAGGGAAGTCTGTATCTTTGTTTGAAAAAACTCAAGAATAAACATGCTTGGTTCATTTCTTCTGTTTCATGATTTCAACATAGCAGATACTACATCCTGTTCTTGCACCAAGAGGTTATCCTGAGAGTTAGTATCCATGCTGGATTTGGCAACAAGGGGTGAAATTTGCCATCTTGTTTGGAAGGTTGAAGGTTCAGAGCCAAAACTGGTTGAGATCGAGTATGGGTTTGAGCAAGGTACTAAGAGTAGGCTGTATCGAGTACTCAAGATCTATACTTTGCTGAGTTTGCTCAATGTTTTATAATCTTTGATTTCTCAAGGAAAACTAAATGTACTTGTGGACATTTTAATTGTAAAATTTAAAATGGAAGAGATAACAGTTATATGTTCTTGTTCTTCTCACTGTCCAACAAAAAACGCTACAAAATGTATGTTCTTTTACTTTGTGTTTCCTCTTATCTGTTCCCTTTGCATATCTCAAATTCAGATACAGCTTGGCATTTTATGTGACTATTATTTCTGTTGGTATCATATACAATCTAAATGTTCTATTATTAATGACGAGGAAGACCTTTTTGTTATGCTAACTAATACTTGATAATTTTGATGCTGCACTTGCGGAAGACTTTTTCTTGTGCTCAAAGTCCCTGAACAAGTTACTGTAGTGGCGTATACTATGCTATACAGTATCGAGGCATGGGGGAAAAAAAATACAGATCGGCAGTTATTTAAAATGTTTGATATGTTGTTTATGTTTGTTCTTCGATTTCGCARTTTCAAGTTCATATCAGGACACGAACTTAGGGTGACGTAATATTACTTCTCTGAGGTACAATAATGAAATAAAGTAGGCCCCAGATATTTTGGTGACCTAGCAGGAAAATTATTCAGTGCTCCCCTGCTCAAACTATTCCTGGTTCCATTCTCAACCAAGAATGCAGACACAGGACATTGCAGAAAGGTATGTGGTGGGTACCCACCATTTTGTGGAAGTTTATCTTCTTTAGGGGTGCCATTGCCAATGTTCAAAAGTTAAACAGTGACTCATCATTGGTCCTTCTACTTTCTTTTTTTTTTCTTTTTCCACTTTACAAGCTTATGCTATTGGATCATTATATTAGTAAAGAATTCAGACCGCTGTCATATTGAATTTTGTTTGCAGGGCTTTTCACTTCTTTCATCATGGCTATCAGCAAAATGTTGCTTATGTTTCTGGGTGTTGCATTGTTTGGATTCAGCATTAGCATTGTGAGCAGTGAATTCTCGATCAGAGAAGCTAGCGTGCAAGAAATCCGGATTGCTTTCGAGCAAAGCAAACTCACCTCTAGGAAACTTGTTGAATTCTACCTCAGAGAAATTCAAAGACTCAAYCCAGTTCTTCGTGCAGTTATTGAAGTGAACCCTGATGTGCTCTACCTTGCAGAAAAGGCTGACCAAGAGCGAAAGGCCAAGGCACCCGTGTCAAAGTCTTGGTTGCATGGTATCCCTATTCTGCTCAAGGATASCATCGCAACCAAGGATAAGCTTAACACCACGGCTGGGTCATATGCCCTCCTCGGGTCAGTCGTGCCCCGGGATGCAGGGGTGGTGGCGAAGCTGAGGAAAGCGGGCGCAATCATATTGGGAAAGGCGAGCTTGAGTGAGTGRGCTCATTTTAGGTCGTCCAATGCACCTAGTGGCTGGTGTGCTAGAGGCGGCCAAGCTGTGGTAAGTTGCCAATCTGTTTTCAACTGGTTCTTTCATTGCATAAAAGTGTATATATTTTTATGTTCCTAATTCATCTTCATTTCTATCTTTACACACAAACTGGGTTTTGCAGTTGCAAGCAGGGGTGTGTGCAGAAAAGAGGAGCATAGAAACGAATTTTCTTGATCTTTATTTTTTGGCTGGAATAGAAAAATATAATATGTAGGACAGAAGCTTGTATGAAATCGTCCCTCGGTAAATTTTTTTAGCCATTTTAAGTAAGGAATAAGCTCCTTTGGCATTCGTCATAATTGGACATTAGCATGCTGAGGCAAGTACTTCCAAGTTCCAACCTTCTAATACTCTATAACTATTCACTTTGATTTTGGGGCGATCTCCTTGGCAGTTTTGAATTTTAAGAATTATCATTCAAATAATGAGGTGACAATGTGAAAGCTACCGGCAATCTGGTGAAATGTGATGTATTTGGTAAAATAAAGGAAAACAGTTGCCGGATTTAGCTTAGATCCTAAGCAATGTCTTGGGCGAAGCGACCCACCTAGAAAGAGCTCCCCTTTATGATAGGGTTAGGGGGTACTAAAATGGAACTTCGATCGGATGCGGTTATCCAATCCCGCCGCTGAGATGTCCAGCGGATTCCTGGGCCTTGACGAATGGCCGGCAACATTGATTAAATACTGATACTATGCTTTCGTATTCATGCAGTGTCCATACGTGAAGTCAACAGATCCATGTGGATCAAGCACAGGATCAGCAGTATCAGTAGCAGCAAATATGGCTGCAGTATCACTAGGCACAGAGACAGATGGGTCCATCATATGTCCGTCCAGTTCCAACTCTGTGGTTGGGTTCAAACCCACAGTCGGCCTTACCAGCCGAGGAGGGGTCGTCCCAATATCCCCTAGGCAGGACACCGTGGGGTATGTGAAGTTTACACTGCATTCACCAACTTTTCTCATTGTCCACAGCTTCTCTTACAACTGATGTCCAGTTACTGAGTTACTGCAGATAACCTTTCAGTGCATAGAATTCTGACTTCTCACTAGTCATTTTGTGTTTTTTCCGTGTGAACATTGCAGGCCAATCTGCAGGACAGTATCAGATGCTGTTTATGTCCTTGATGCCATTGTGGGTTATGATCCCTATGATGCCATGGCAACAAAAAAAGCTTCAAGCTACGTCCCTAAAGGCGGATATGTGCAATTCCTCAAGGCTGATGGGCTTAGGGGAAAGAGATTAGGGATAACAGCAGATCTGTTGTTTGGTTTCCCNTAAGTTCCAACAAGTTTTCTCGATATGATTGGGTTTTTCTTATTTTCTAAACGGACTAAACGGGTTACATTCACAAAAACATGAATCTCGAGACAGCTTATTCTCTCCTTACATACATCAATTAAAAGTCCATTTAACAGTAATTACTTGTCAAAAGTCTTTAAGCTACAGACAAACTTCTTTTAATTGGAAACACACCCTAAAGTTTTGTTAGTAAAGGAACCACTCCACAATTGCAAGTTGTGTCAAAAAAATCAACCGAAATGTTATGGTACATGAAAAAAGAAACATGAAAGTGAAAAAGAGAATAGATGGCTCGGATTCTTGAGTGTGAATCTGAGCGTCTATTCTGTTTCATGAACACTATCATGTCATATATCCTACCAAGTCCCAAAAATCAATGCCTGGTTTAGATTTTTTCAAATGTTAATTCTTATTATTTTTCTTTTTTCCCTTCAAAAAGGAAATTGGTATTCATTTTAAAGTAGTCCAAAGTGAATCTATTCTTTGACTTCTGCTATATATTCAAGGACCCAGTTTCTCTGCAGTCCAACTGCAGAGAGCCCATACAGTTGTATCATAGCCGTTCATCTTAGCATTCAACGATCCAGATTTTAAAAAATTTATTCGATTTTTTTTTAAATCTCGACCGTTAAAAACACCATCCGACGGTTGCAAACACTCCAATCGCACCTCTGCAGTTCAARCATGACTGCAGACAAGCCTTGTGCATATTCAAAGGCACCTACAGTAAAACAAAGATTGGAAAGACAACTTTTTCACCCTGACACCTCACGCCCATCCGCCATCGCACAACAGAATCTCACGTAGTGATACTATTTTATCTTGCTCTCAAATTATTGTACTTCTTTTATTATTAATATATAATTCCTTTTTCGCTGTTAAAAAACAAAGAAAGAAATAAAGAAAAGCTTCATGAAGAGCAACGCACAACATGAACTGTTCTAAAGTTTTCTAGATCAAAATTGTACRCACTTCATTTTACGCCACCGAAAGAACAGAAAAAGATAGTGTTTGTTGGAAGTATGATTCACCTGAGGTTTTCTCTTGTGCGCGTGGGTCCAATTTGTTGGGAACTATTCACAGAGTCCACGCCACATTACAAGCATTCATATCTACTTAAAAAGCCTTCGGAGTGGTAAGTCACATGTGTTCCCAATAATTAATTTGACCCCAGACCTCACCTCACCTACCCTATCGATAGAGAGCCATCACCTTTACTCCATCGAGAGTGAGCTAGCTTTTTCCATCCGCCTGCATCCTTGCTCCATCGAGAATCACCTTTGATTTTTCTTGCCCCATCGAGAATCTTTGTTATAAGCCAACCAAATCGGTTCGAGTATGCTCAAAGATCGATAATCATCAACTCTGATATATACTAATCATTCGTTGGGAGTCTGATCCGCCTGAGGTTTTCTTATGTGCACGTAGATCCAATCCATTGGAGAGTGTCCACAAAGTACACATTAGGAAGTTTTCATAGTAWAAATAGCGTGGGCTGGTGTCATCRAATGGTGCTTAAAGTATAYTATTYCTACTAGTATCCTGTGGGCACAAGTACAACACAAGTGCAGCGCATGAATTCCGACAATAATACTCCAGTAAATTGACTGCTAAAAACCCCACCGAGAGCAAAAGTGAGAAACCCCCCACAACCGCAACGCAAGATAAATTTGTTAACGTAGAGAAAAGCTGCCAAATTGGGTAATTTCCTCCCATGCGTTGTATTGCTAAATTCTCAAGCTGGGGGCCGGGGCATCTCATTGTATTTTGCAGGTCATTATTTCTCTGTCCCACAATGCATTTTGTGGGACTGTATCAAAAAGCTGCCAAATTGGTTAATTTCATCTCATCCCATCCCATGCGTATTGCTTTCACTCGACCAAAAAAGAGCATTTGTCTCCAACTTCCAAAGTAGTAGGTACAAGAATGGATTTTTATCCTTTTATCAGTACTCATGTCCCACTGTTTCTATGCAGTTTTTTTTTTTTTTAATATGATTTTTTTTTTATCCAAACACAATTCATATCATTTCAAAGAAGCCATACAGCATCTACAGATATCCATCCGAAAACAATGACAAGGGAAACACCAAAACCATCCAACTAAGAATGAAACAAGGAATATAAATGTCTAAGACCAGGANTTAGAACAGAATCTGTTCCAAGAAATAGTGGTGGGTTTAGCTTCAACTAATGCAAGAAAGGGGCCTCGGCTCCTCGCCCGGCCCTTAGCTAGTTTTCATACCTCTTGCATACAAAATGTCGTTCTAACAATCGTATTCTGAAATCTTGGGCAACATAAGGCAAGGAGGTGCAATTTTGGTAGACCATCTGAAAGTTCCTATCCCTGAAGCCATAGTTTCCATGCTCGAAGACGAACTAATAGCGCTACATGCTGAGTTCAAGTTGTCACTAAATGCTTATCTTAAAGATTTAGTCAGTTCTCCAGTGAGATCATTGGCAGATGTAATAGCCTTTAACAAGAAATTCTCTGGTTTGGTAAGTACCATATCCATGTACATATCCATGGGACCATATCCATGCTTCTTATTTCTTATTTTCTGTCGATTGGTAGGAAATAATTTACGGTTATACGAACTAGTCAGTCTTTCTTCCGGTTCCACATATTTTTGGATTAGCTGTCTCATGTGTTTGTAGGAAAAACTTCGTGAATATGGTCAAGACATCTTGTTGGAAGCCGAGAAAACAAATGGGATAAGCGGATTAGAAAACCAAGCCTTGCGAAATTTAACAAGAGCATCCAAAGTTGGGTTTGAGAAGTTGATGAGGAAAAATAAGTTGGATGCATTGGTGACACCACTTGCATTTGTAGCTCCAGTGCTTGCAGCTGGAGGATATCCAGCGATTAATGTTCCTGCAGGCTACGATGATGATGGGGTACCATACGGCATCTGTTTCGGAGGATTGAGGGGTTCAGAACCTAAACTCATTGAAATTGCTTATGGCTTCGAGCAGGCTACTAAGTTTAGGAAGCCACCTTCATTTAAACCTTGAATCTCGATTAATGTACTCTTAGCTGATGTACTGGTACCAAAACTGGTTTCGGCGAAATGAGGGGCGATTCTATTAAGTATTATGCCTTTGAAATAAAATTAGATTGTTTCTGCGACAAGATCTGCAGTTTTTCATGACATAGGTTAGACATCTTCTTTCTGATTAACTTTGAGTTCATATTACGATTCCAGGTTTCAAGGAATTGCAGTGACACCATACTACGATAATGCAGTCATATTAAGAGTGATATTTAGCCTTTCCAATGCTACAATTTCAATGACCCTGCCAGTAACTAAAGGCCCAATACGTTTCTTGATTTCATTCTCCATCCCATGTGGAAGCCTATTGTTTTTCCCGGTGCAGCATTGAAAAGCAACAATACATACACGCAAGACTAAAGCTAACGTGCTGGTCTGAACCACTGATTTTTCACACAACTGGGCCTGCCTCTTTTCTAAATTAAACACGATTCCGTCCCTACTCTCTAAGATTGTAAATAGTGAGATCGTAGTCACCGTTCTTCCAGTAGGTGCTGGTTAAGGCTGCAAATGAAAKGAGTTGCTTCGCTTGAGCGAGCAACTCGAGGCTCGGCTCGGTTTGGCTCGACTCGTTTAGTAATCAAGCCGGGCTTGAGCTCGAGTTTGAGTTTTGGGTTCGTTTAGTAAACGAGCCGAGTTTAACACTCCAAAGCTCGGCTCGAAAAAGCTCGACTTGAAAAAGTAGGCTCGGCTTGTTTAGTAAATGAATAGGGCTCGGCTCGTTTACAACCAAGCCAAGCCGAGCTCGAGCTCGAATTTTTGGCTCGTTTAGTATGCGAGCCAAACTCGAACACAACAAAGCTCCGCTCATTTGCAGCCCCAGTGCTGGTATATTTTGTATTCGTGGGTTCGCTTATATGCATATGAAACTTGAACATTACAAACACTAATGAACCCATTGCTTGAGCCAGTGGGCTTCTAGATTAGATCATATATTCCCACATAAGTTGGCCTAATAGACAGGTGTTTCCTCACCTTTCTTCGTTTCTCTTTGTTGTTAAACTACTTTTTGACATGTTTTCTCCTATAAAAATGTCTCTACTCGCTACTTCCCTTCTTGCTTCAAAAACAACCCCAGAGAGAGAGAGAGAGAGAGAGAGAGATGACAAGAATAGCACTGATTGTATTTCTGATAATCAGTCTAGTGGTAACAATTCCATCGATTCAGAGCCTTGAAGATGGGCCTGACCAAGTGAATTGGGCCAAGAGACTTGATGGAGAAAAGGGGGTTGTGACCAACCTCCAATTCTATTTCCACGACACGGTCAGTGGGCCGAATCCAACTGCAGTTAGGGTAGCCGAAGCTTCGGCCACCAACAATTCGCTGACCCTATTCGGTTCTTTGATGATGGTGGATGACCCGTTAACAGAGGGCCCGGATCCATCATCCAAGCTCGTGGGCCGAGCCCAGGGACTCTACGGYTCAGCCGCTCAGTCGGACTTYGGTTTAATCATGGCTCTCAACTACGGGTTCATAGATGGGATATACAATGGCAGCTCTATTAGCATTCTGGGCCTGAACCAGGCAATGCATCTGGTCCGCGAAATGGCCATAGTCGGAGGTACTGGGCTTTTTCGGATGGCCCGTGGATATGCCCTTGCCAAAACCTATTGGATGAATCCTTTAACTGGAAATGCTATTGTAGGATACAATGTCACAGTTGTTACTTAGTAACGTGACCATATATAGATGCCATCTTCGCACAAACTTTTTCTTGGAGAGAGGATGAAAATCACAGAAGTGGCAAAATGGAAGCAGTAATCTTAGTAGCAGTGAATGTTAGTAGAAGTACCATAACTATAGGAGTAGTTTNCCAAGTGAATTGGGCCAAGAGACTTGATGGAAAAAAGGGGGTTGTGACCAACCTTCAATTCTATTTCCACGACACGGTCAGTGGGCCGAATCCAACCGCAGTTAGGGTAGCCGAAGCTTCGGCCACCAACAATTCGCTGACCCTATTCGGTTCTTTGATGATGGTGGATGACCCGTTAACAGAGGGCCCGGATCCATCATCCAAGCTCGTGGGCCGAGCCCAGGGACTCTACGGYTCAGCCGCTCAGTCGGACTTYGGTTTAATCATGGCTCTCAACTACGGGTTCATAGATGGGATATACAATGGCAGCTCTATTAGCATTCTGGGCCTGAACCAGGCAATGCATCTGGTCCGCGAAATGGCCATAGTCGGAGGTACTGGGCTTTTTCGGATGGCCCGTGGATATGCCCTTGCCAAAACCTATTGGATGAATCCTTTAACTGGAAATGCTATTGTAGGATACAATGTCACAGTTGTTACTTAGTAACGTGACCATATATAGATGCCATCTTCGCACMAACTTTTTCTTGGAGAGAGGATGAAAATCACAGAAGTGGCAAAATGGAAGCAGTAATCTTAGTAGCAGTGAATGTTAGTAGAAGTACCATAACTATAGGAGTAGTTTWAAGGTTACTTAACCTGATCTTGATTACTTGTGATATCTCTTCTTATTGTTGATTGGAGTTAATTTCATCATTTATTGCAAGTTTGGTTTCTTCTTTGCACGCTTGTGTGATATCCATYGAAGAAAATCTCTTAATTGAGTCAAATAACAACTGAACACAATTAAGCTGACTCAAACACCTGAGTCATAAAAGACAAAAAGTTACTTTAATACAATCGCCTGGTGCACTTGTTTGGCTTGTTCAATATTGTAGGTACTGATTGATCCTTGCTGATACACATGCACTTTTCATTTTACCTATAATTCAAATTAAGCCATACTCATACTACACATAGGCTCAATCGTATGTTATGTAGAACCATTCAAATTGGGACCCAACATGAGTAGGCTCCGTTATCTTGAATTTGACTTAAATTTGGGAGTTTTGTCTTTATTTGAATTTTTTCGCATTTGTTAGTTTTGTGCCAATTTTTTTGTGGGTTATTGAGAGGAATCGGGAAAGTAATTTTTTTTTTTACTTTTATCCAAGTATTTTGAGAAATAACCACTTTTTAGTGCAAAAATTGTCATTTTTTTTTGGCTAAAAAATGGTTATTTCTCAAAATACTTGGGTAAAAGTAAAAAAAAAATTTACTTTTCCGATTCCTTTTGTCAAGACGAATCAATAACCCACAAAAGTTTAACCCAAAATTAATAAATGCAAAAAAAATTCAAATAAGAACAATTTCCAGATTTAAGTTAAGTTCAAGATAATGGGGCCTTAGTCGAGGTGCGTATAAGCTGGCCCGGATACCTCAGTTATATTGAACCATTCAAATAATATGGTTAGTAGTTATAGAGACGTCATGTCAAATGATGTAGATGAGCATCACTTTAAATGGTATTCATGACTATCCGTACTAAAGTATAGCCACAATAGGGTTACTCATTTCAAATTTGCTGCTTTCCATGCCTATAAAAGCTTGTATAGTGTGCCCTTACTGCATCCAAGTTTGCAATACCACAAACATTGAATGATGGAGAAGCTAGCAGCTATAGGCATAGTAGTTGTGCTAATGCTTTTCCCAATGGCAATGGCAATTGCCGAGGGTCCCAAAGAAGTGGAGGAATGGTTCCATAAGNCACACATCAATACGTCTATTGATTGTGGTGCGTCCAGATACAACGAACCCGGTTCATGCTCGGTTGCCTCGAGAGACCCTCCGGTAGCCCCGATTTCATTCATCTGAAATTCCGTAAAATTTCCAACACAAACAACTCTGACGGATATTGAAACAATAGTGTACGATCAATTGCCCTGGGTTACTACCCAAAAAGCATGCCTGCTATCTTCGGGCAAGGATACGAGACGCTGTCAGCCGAGAGCGCGAACGAGTTCTCACACCAAAGCAGTGGAAAGAATCTCCAAGGCAAACCTACGCTGTCACGACAGGCTCCGATCGAGAAGAAAACTGAGAGCCAGAAATCCGTGTTGGCTAGTGGATCGGTCCTACGATCGCGGCGGCCGACGATTGACCTTACCCTGCTGCTAGAACGGAAACCACCACACACACCCAGGCACCAAGGCCAAGCCCTTGCCCTTATACTACTCCGAAAGCCAAGCCCGAAGGTGTTATTCGCCCACCACCACAACCCTCCAGATCCAGGGGAAACCAGGACTGGAAACTCAATCTAAACAAGCCGGAGAAAACAAAAAGCAAAACAAAACCCTTCACTCCTCCTCCTTTATTACTCCTAAACCCTAACCACACCACTCCCTGCACCGCAGCACCACTGATAAGCACCCGAGAATGTAATAAAGGGTGCGCTAGTAGTTAGTTTTAGTCTAATTTCATTGTTAATTTAGTTGTTCTCTTTTACTTTTGCGCATAAAGGTGTTTCCAAGTCTTGACAGGAAAATTGTGCAAATAAGCCGTCATCAGCACCGTGGATGGCACTTGAGTGCAATCAAGGCCCAAAGCTTGTCAAGATTATTCGAGGTTCAAAAGTGACCAAGTTCGGAGTCATCGGAATCAAAGCTAAAGCGTTCAAGGACCCGCCGGCTCGAGAAAGCAAGACAAGAATCAAAGAGCAAGTGTTGGACACTAGCCAAACATTTCCCAATCCGTACCGAGCTTCTACGTCATCATGCAGTAGCCTTGAAGCCACCTCTCGGTACCAATACTAATTATTTATTCCAATTGGTACCAAAAAGGTACCTAACAAGTCAAGACCAAAGTATTATATTCAGTCAATACCGAGTTGTTCCCAGCGGCTGCCTTTGTCAACTTCGGCATCGATTGGAAGAAAAGGAGACATCGGTACCGAGTTCTTTTCCAATGGCAGCAGCTCCTAAGCCCTTAGGCATCGATGGGAAGTTTCATAGACATCGGTACCGAGGCCTTAAGGAGGAATCATCGAGGAATATTCCATCCGCGTACCTTGGAGTATAAATACCTTGTGATGTCATTTTGTACAAACATTTAGAGAATTAGATTTGCTTACATTTTTAGATCTAGATCTAGGATTTCAAATTGTTCTTGGTGTTCTTATTTTTCAGCCCTTAATTTCTGCATTTTCAACTCTTGTAAGTTAATTTTTGCCACCCTCTCCTTAATTAAAGTTGTTTATTTTCTCCCGATCTATCTTTCTAGCATCGACGCAACCACCAGATCAAGGGACTCGAAGGGAGCCGAGCTAGAAAGAGGAGCACCGGCCAACGGCCATGGCCTCCACGCCGGTCGCACATCACGAAAACCCAAACGGAGGGCGACGAAAAGGGGATTGGAGAGACGAAGAGAGAGAGAGCGGAGAGAGGGAGGAGTGGGAGGAGAAGGGGGAAAAAAACCTAGGGGGGAGGAGGCAGAGGCGGAAGCCTCCCCCAAACCCTAGAGAAGAGGCGGCGACTGTACAAGATGGGATCCAGAAATTGATTTTTCCAGCAGAATATTCCCTTAAAATAGATTCTGCAAAAGATATGAAATTTTCTATGCCGAAAAGTTCTCTCCTAGCTTCCGCCATTCTCAAATTTTTGGCATCAACATTCTGCCTCTCTTCGTTATTTTCTTTATTCCGCAAAAATCTTCATTTTTTCTATATGCTGCAAATGTAAGCAGTATAGTCAATATGTTGATTTTTTTTTTTGTAAGTACTGTATTTTTTTTAATTTTTTATCTTGTTATCATGCTTTAGTTTTGTTTGTACCAACTAATTAATCACAGTTGGTTAACATTGGTTTCATTTTCTCTTATCTATTTTTTATTTTTAAAGCTCCCGTATAGTATCACCTGGTAATTGATCACAATACTCTATATTTTCCGGGATTAAACGTTTCTACTTCTCTCTCTAGACTCTCTCCCTTCTCTCTAAGCCCTAGTTTCTCCCCTCCACTGCCGCCGCCTGGGGGGGAGGCGCCTCTCTCCCCTCCTCCCCCCGGGCTTTCTCTTCTCCTCCCCCTCACCTTACCCTTTACCAGTTCGTACTCTTTCTCAGCTGCTTTCGCCGACGTGCTTTTCCGTGGCCGTTTTCTCCTCCCCCTTTCTGATTTCGGCTATCTACCGATCGATCCATTCCTGGGTGGTTTCGGTTGATGCTTAACGGCGATGGTGGGGCGTCGATCAGGTGGTGGGCTGGGGCGGTTTGAATCCCGCCGGTCGGTATCATCTGGGCCGACTGGTTTTTGCGCCTAACTGCCTGGATTTTTCCGTTTCTGCTGTTGAGCACGGCGGCTCTTTGTTTCTTGCCTCAGATCTTCTCTTTCCCGTCCCTACCTTGTTTTGCTTTGGTGGTTAGGAGCGTGCGTGCGGAACCGGCTGGGTTTTCCCCAATCGGTGATGACAATGGCGGCGGGTGGCGGTTGGAGGTTCTTGGGGCGGTTGTGCATTTGTTGTGGATCTGTGGCGGAGCTTTTTGTTGTTTGTGTCTCTTTTGGCAGGTGCGGCGGCGGATGTGGCGGCGGCAGTGGCTTTGGGTGACCGTGCGTCTGGTTTTGTTGGGTTTGGGTGGTTGTTTCGGTGTTGGGCCTGGCCCGTTTTAGGTGTTGGGTTTTTATTTTTTATTTTTCTTTTGGATCTCGTTGTTGGTTTCTTACCAACTTCGGGTTTTAGGTGTTTTTTCTTTCTGGTTTGAGTTCAGCCTGTTGGTCCTAAATCGGTTCCTCCGTGTGGTTAGGAGATGAGGATCTAGGGTGGTCAGGCCGGTGTACCCTAGATCCTATTGACTCTGTACTTAGTGTTATGAGTTAATGAATTCTATCTTTTTGCTGATAAAAAAAAAAAAAAACTCTATATTTTCCACATTTCAATGGTTGATTTTAGAGTTGCATGATGATTCAGAGGTAGCAATTCATATATTTTAATTTTCTAAAAATATCCCAAAATTACTTTTACTCAAAATTCAAAAATATCCATTGAATCAAGATAAAATAAGTTTCTCGTAAGTTTTTTTTCCCGAACAAATGAAAAACTAAAATTCAATTTTCCTTCAGAATTCCCTTATCTAATAATAAACACTCACAGAAAAATAGATTTCTTTTTCCTTTACTGTACTTTACTTCACTAATTCAGTCTTTTCTAGAACTAACTTTCCTGCACAATATCCTTCACATCTGAACAGAGCCATAATATTAAAGCACCGATGGCATGGTAGTAGTGATGCATCCTCTTGGTGTGAAATTGTATAGGGATCTAGGTCGATCAATGTCAAGCTTGTTAAGGGAAATGGCAAGTCTAAAATTATTTTACAGGGTATTCATTTACAAATACTTCATGTACAATTAACTAATCTTACAATGAAAGCTACCTTATAGATAAGATTTTTTTAGCKATTGAAATCTCTTCCCAATAACTATTTAGTAGTAAAATGAAGAACTGACACAAATARTAATAAATGAAACAAAAGTCTAGTTTGCGTGGCATGTGATTGTCGTGTAGCTTGTGTTCTCTTCTCATAGTGATGTCGTCTCATCCTGGGTTCCTTTAATCTTTCTATTATGTACTTATCCAAATATTAATAATTTTTTGTTGTTGTTCAACGAAAAAGAAATTAATGAAGAAACATGGGAATGATCAACTTAATTTTAATTTACTGTTTGGAACGTCCTAAGGAAAAGAAAAGAAAAGAAAATGGGTGAAAAATGAGAGGTAAATGGGAGGGAAAATTTACTACTATTCACTAAACTTAAATTTTTTATTTTCTTCTCTCTTTCTGATGCAGAATGGAAACAACTTATTATTTAAGAAATAGATATCTAGTTTTATTATTTTGGTAATAAATTATTTTTGAATATTCCGCTTTAAGTGCTATTTGTTTTGGCAAGTTTTCTTTTATTCTCTAGTATTTAGATTTGAGAATATCTCAAATCTTTTGATTTTGGTAATTATTGAGTCAATTAGCGATTTACCAGGATTCAGCTT
>CM019276.1:1047852-1062757 GCA_009746105.1 Rhododendron williamsianum | reverse complement strand
CTGAGTCAGCAGACAATAAACATAGACACAGAGGCACACACAAACAAAAGGCAAACCAATAACAATAGTACAGAATATATAGAAAGATATGTCGATAGTGTTGGAGAGGGAGATAGATTGAACTGGCCAAGATAATCTGTTGCTAATATTCATGGTAATATTGACAAAGAAGTTTAAAAATGAGATTTTTCATACYGAGAAGGATCATTTGTGATGGAAAATAATCTTACGAGCATTTGTTTTGGTTCAGTCTGGAAGTATATACTGGAGCAATTTTTAAGTCTRAGGATGGGATGGATATTTTTTTTTGATTGATTGTATATAGAAAATGAAGTAAGTGCAGAATGAATTTTAACTAAGTTAAGATTCAAGACAGATGGTATGGAATATTAGTTGCTAAAATAGACGGATAAAAAGAGCAGGTTTGTATATTGGACAATGAGAACAATTTGGCAAAATCTCATATTATAATTGACAAATGCAAAASSTTTTCAGAAATCAAGTGTCATCAACTTTGGTCCTTGGAGAGTAGAAAATTCGACCTTTTTTAAAACCGTTTGGAAAACAAAACAACACATTTGGCAGACAAAAAACTAAAAGTTGCAAGTGTATGGGAAATGAAACTATGACAGGTGTATGACTTAAAGTTAAAACGTAAGACCAATAAGTTGGATTTTATTTGTCATATGCAGAGGWCAGAATATCCATTACAATATTCTGTTGAATCAATTTCTTTTTATAGGCCTGCCACTTTATCTTTTCCCCGTATGAAATGGCCCACATAAGGTAGTGTTAAGTAAAGGCATAAGCAACTGGATCCCGGAACNTGTTCTGCAAAAAGCAGACGAAGAAAGGAGAGGAACAGGGGAAGGAAAGAGACGCGCGGAAAAGGGGGGGACGTGGAACAACGACAGCCGCGTACTGGCCTTCGCRGGGAAAAGCCGGAAATAGCCCCAAACACACAACGGCAGATATCTCAATTGGGGGGGTAAATGTGTCAATCCATCCGAATGGCCTGGGCAATTCGCAAAATGCCCAAAATTAAAGGGCAAATCGGTCCGAATTGGGGACAAAACATCCGAAAAAGTGCTCCTTTTATTATAGCTCCGCTTTGGAAATAAGTTGTAGGGTGACATTAAAAGTTGGTTGTTTATTGAATTAATTAATGAAAATTGAGAGTTTTCCCATAATTGTGTGTTCGAAGAGGGAGTACCTCTAGTTCATACCTATTCGTGTTTATGTTTCAAAGGGAGAATTTTTAACATAAGCAAGTTCGTGATAATCACAAAATAAATATAAAAGAGAGAGAAGTGAAAAAACATAGGACAACGTACAGAAATGCTAAGGATAGAAAAAAAAAACACACGCACACTTGCACACACGACTCACAGATCGAACTCCCGAATAGTCAACGAAGCTCAAGTCAAACCTGAATCCGGCAATTCTAATTGTAAGATTACATTATATATACAATATTGGATTGAGCAATCATAGTAATAAGCAATTATCGATAAAATGTTTCCAACTGTTCATTTAGGTAACGAGCCCATCTCAACTTAATTTTGTAACAAATTGAACTTGAGCTAACTTGACTGAACAAGTCTATGAGGAACCTGCATGTCAAAGAGCTCCTAATAAAAATAGCATAAATTGAGAACGAAAAAGCCCCAATTCTGAGAACTGGAGTAAGAAGATATGGAATTATTGGAGCCTAATTACCCTAAGTCAAAAATCAATGTAGACACTTAGATGGACAACAAAGAAAGCAATGTAGACACTTATATGGAATTATTGGAGCCTAATTAGCCTAGCTCAACATTGTCGTTGTTTATTTTCTTTTGTTGTCTTGTTTTTTTAAAAAAAATTCAAGGGGCTGGCTTGGAGGTAGGTTATGTTTTTGTGAGTAGCAGTAGTAGAAGAGTTTGCTCTCTTCGAACTTCTCTCAATGCATTTCATTTCCTATTGTACCGTTTTCATCTTTGCATTTTCTGATTAATGAAAACTTCTTCGCCGTTCAAAAAAAAAAAAGAAGGGATATTGAGAGATGGTTATTTGGCTATTGGTGCTGTCAAGGAATTGCTATATATGATCAGGCCTTGTTCGGTTTGGATTTTGAGAGAGATTTTTTAAAGTAATGAGTGGGGATAGATAGAGAAAATTTATTAAAGACCATGCTCAGGAGTTTTGAAACCCCAAAACAAATTAACAAGGCGTTACGAATGCTCCCATTTGGAAACTAAGATATCACTTGCTGTACGTGGAGCCTTTTAATTTGTCTCTTCTTGTTTTTCAATTTTTCGTTGAAAGTAGGTGTATGTTTCCCTTTCTTTTTTCTTTTGTAATTTGCTTCAYGCTTAATTGCCTCAAATTTTCTTTGTGGCTTGCATTTAGCCTCTACCCTCGATGTATCCTTTGTCGAGTTTTTATAAAAATCATTGTTGCCGGAAAAAAAAAACACTATGTTCTCGGATCCAACCAACGTTCGTAACAAGTTTTACAGACATCTGTTGGTGTTATTTTCAGAGCAATGCATGCATCTGGGTGAGTAGCTAGGTACTATTATGAAGTTCGTACTAAAAAATGTGTCTCGCTTTAGATAATTTGGTAGAATAATTCAGAAGTCTTCTTCTTCAAATTATTCAGAAGAGTCTTCTTCTTCAAATTATTCAGAAGAGTCTTCCGCACGCAATCTACTAGCAGCTGGCTTCTATAAGAATTAGGAAGCATATATATAGTATATGATCATAATCTTCAATAGGCTAATATAAGTAGTAACACCCCAACTGCCTTGACCTTGTCCAGTTAATTAATTCACAATAYATCAACCCCTGAGAAAAACTAATATATGTACAAGTTAATTTTTTAAGTGCAACGGTACCGGGTTTCTTTGAGCAAGATATTTACGTACAATTTAGACTGAAAAACACAATGCTAGGCTGCTAGGCAGGGGCGACGCCACATCTCTGCATGTTACGTCGCCACTGATACGAGGTACGCGTAGTTGTTTGCTCTACTCCTCAAATTGGATATTATTATATAATTTGTGCRCATGTGGATGGGATAACGTTTATAGATTCCATCAAGTTGCCATACTACGACAAAGACAGACTAGTTCCTATAATGACTTATTGCCTTTCTTGTTAAACGTTATACTCAGTAGTAGGTCAACTGATAAACTTAACTATCCAGCTGTATGAATCTCTCCATGCCCCTTAAAGAGACAATTAATGAGAGAGAGAGAGAGAGAGAGAGAGAGAGATATATATATATATATATATATATATATGGGAGCAGTTGCTACAATTCTAGTGCTTTGCTCAATGGTCATGATAGCCATGCCGATGGCTCATGGCGTGGATGAATCACCTGAAGCGGTGGACAAATGGTTCGAAGAGCTGGGACGAATGAAAGAAAAGCTAACAAAGATTCACTTCTATTTGCACGACACTGTGAGCGGCAACAACATAACCTCAGTTACAGTGGCCCAACCCAGCCCCAAGTTACCCAACCAATTCGGGCAAATTAACGTCGCAGATGAGCCATTGACAGTTGGGCCCGAGCTCAACTCCACGATACTAGGCCGAGCCCAGGGGATTTATTTAGGGGCTGAGCTACAGGAAACTGATCTACTAATATCCTGGAACTTTGTCTTCACRAGTGGGAAGTACAAYGGCAGCACTCTTAGCGTTTTCGGCCGAAACCCGATACTGGGTACGTACCGYGAACTAGCCATTGTTGGAGGGTCCGGTGTTTTCCGGCTAGCGCGAGGAATTGCCACCGCACAAACGTATTCATTCGATACCACCTCCCTTAATGCTGTTGTTGAGTATCATGTTATTGTCATTCACTACTGAATCTTTTTCCTTGTAATGGTACTAGCAAGTCGAGTAATTCCTGATTAAAAAAAAAAGGTCGTGTAGTTCCTTAAGCCGCAACATTTCTCTTGTGATGTATTTGGACCTGAAATTTGATTAATCAGGGCTAGTTTCCACTATTTTTTTTTTCTACAACTTATTGTCTATCTTTAGTTGAGTTGTACTTTTCACTAAACTAAAACGTCTAACACATTTTCAAACTGTGCATTCAGGCCAGTAACGAGTCCATCTCAAATAAATTCTGTAACAAGTTGAACGTACGTGTCGAGCTAACTTGATTATACAAGCCCATGAGGTACCTACATGTGAAAGAGTTCCTAATAAAATGCACAAAAATTTGCAACCAAAAAGTCCCAATTCTGAGAACTGGAATAAAATATGTAACTATTGGAGCCTAATTAACACTAGTTAAGAGTCTTTCGAGTAATTATTCAATAGTCTCGGACTACCATGTGGCATGTCTACGTGGTACTCCCAACCAATCATGTAGCGGGAAATTTTACGAGTGGTTAGAGGACAAAGGTTGACCCATTTGGTATGGGTAGCGATAATTTATTGGCTGGAAGCATCACGTAGGACATGCCACGTGATACTCCGGGACTATTGAATAATTTTCCCCTAAGTCAAAAGCAATGKTGATCACTTAGATGGACAAAATCAACAAATAGTAGTTAATCCCCTAGAAAGCTAGATACTCCGTATTACAGATTAGAGGCTAAAACAAAATAAGGTTAGGTAGGCGCAGTTGTTGGGTTACACATCGAATTTACGTTTATTAAACGATCTGTGCACATGGGATAATAATTGCCACGCTACAATAAAATCAAACTAGTTCCTATCATTTTTTSAAAAAAACCAAATGTCCGGACCAACTTATGCACACCTCGACAAATTTTGTGGGATCATAAACCCACCATACGCTTGGAGGGGGGCTCATTTGAAACCGAAGCAAATTCTCCATATGGACTGTCCCCAAATTAAGTTGTTGATAGCACTTGAGAGCTTTCGAACCTTGATACTTAATTTAGGAGAGAGCAGTGGGGGAGCCAGGACCTCCACTCGGGAGGGGCCGAACTAAAAGAAGAATTTTTTTTTTTTTTTGACAAAATTGAAATTCTGAAGACTGATTAATTAAGTATATTGAAATAGAGTTTAAAATTTAATTAAGTAGGCTAAAAAAAGGTTTTAACCATCAAAATCATAAGATGTGGTGTTTTTTGTTTTTCAAAAAAAAAAAAAATTGAAATGACTATGAGAGTGTTATTCCACTTCGCATGTGGCAAATTGAGTGACAATTAAGTGATGAACACACTATGCTCCTTACATTAGGTGAGGGTTCAAACCCCACCAATTAACTTCATCCCCTTTGCTCAATGGTCATGATAGCCATGCCGATGGGTTGATTTCTTATCAATCCTCGGGCTTGAATAGCATATGATTGTTGTGGGGTAGGGTGYCAACCTCGTTGGGATGTTACTCTCACATTGTGATGCTACCTTTTWTCGCCCTTTTTATCGATGTACTTCATTTCGTTTTAATGAAATATATCTTTTTTTTCGCCGTTCAAAAAAAATGATAGCGATGCCGATGGTTCATGGCATCGATGAATCACCTGAAGCTGTGGAAAAATGGTTCGAAGAGWTGGGCCAAATGAAAGAAAAGGTAACAAAGTTTCACTTCTATTTGCACGACACTGTGAATGGTTACCAACATAACTTCAGTTATAGTGGCCCAACCCAACCCTAAGTTACCCAACCAATTCKGGCAAATTAACGTGGTGGATGATCCATTGACAATTGGGCCCGGGCTCAACTCCACGATACTAGGCCGAGCCCGAGGGATTTATTTAGGGGCTGCGCTACCCGAAGTTGATTTCCTAATAAGCTGGAACTTTGTCTTCACGAGTTCGGGCTCGCAACCACAAAAGTATCGCGAATTACGCGCCCATTGTCGGAGGCTCTGGTTTTTTTCGGGTAGCACGAGGAATTGTCACCGCGCAAACGTATTCGTTCAATACCGCCACCCTTAATGTTATTCTTGAGTTTCACGTTATTGTCATTCACTATTGAGATCGATGAATAAGTCCTTGATGTGCTCCATTATCATGTATCATGATTAATAAATTCCTTTTTTCGCCGTTCAAAAAAAAATTGAGATTGATGATTTTTGGTTTAATTAAACGTGCATTATTATCGATACGAATAAGTCGTGTACTCACTCTTTTTCTTGCAATGGAATTCTCTTGTGATGTAGTATTTCGACCTAAAATTCGAGGAATTAATATAATAGCTTGTTTGTTAGTTGGACTATTTGGTTCATTAGACTGCTTTGGTAAACGCACACATCCGGACTCTTTAATCTTATCGACTAAATTAATAGTCCATCTGCAGTAAGACTATTTATGGCCACCTCCAAAATTATTTTTTAAAAATTGACTTTTACACTCCCCTTTTTACCACATACACTCATTTTTTTGTCTTTATTTGGTGTGAATTTACTCTATTGCCTCTTAATATGTAAAAAAGTGAACTTATGAAAGTGTAAAAGGGTAAATTCACATGAATAAGGACAAAAAAAAGAGTGTATGTGGTAAAAAGAGAAGTCTAGAAGTCAATTCCCTTTTTTTAGTCGCCCTTCTCCAATTACCCAATTATCCCTCCCCACCCCTAAAAGTAGATATATATATATATATGTATATCGGGGCGGTTCCGGGGACCCTTAAAAGGAACTTTGAATGGCAAGCAACGTATTATCTTTTTTCACTATCCACCCAATTTTATGATTTTATCCAATCCAAACAAACCAACTACTGAGTACCGAATTAATCTCCTCTTCTACCATATAAATCATCATCTTATCCACCTTTCTTATTTTAATCGCTTAACATTAGTCCGGCTAACAAACGGGCTCCAAAGGCCGTTAATAATGAGGTTCTTCTCCTCGAAAATAATTTGGCATCACCAAATTAACGTAATCAACATTTTTTCTTTTAAATAGAAGAACAAGGCTGGGATATTACAAGATGTCACGACCCAATTTTCATGATTTGACCACATAATTCTGAGATGTGATTATTAATTTGGATACTCATCACACACGTACCGGAAAGTGTTCAAAGCTAGTTACTTCCAAAGTCTTCATTTGGAGACTCAAGATAGGCAAATCTTCAAAACACCACGCGGCATCATATATATATATGATTGACATGTATTATCATTTTGGGTACTGTAAACAGAGAGTGAATTCATTCATATGTATGCAATATTGAAACACAGATTTATCACATGGGAATAATGATACTGCATCGACCCTAGCCTCTTGGTATAAAATTGTATTGGGTGGTCAACAAGTACTGGTTGCGTAACGATTCTAAGATTATTTTATAGGGTATTCATTTCCAGATTATCCTTACAATGGAGAGAAGATTTTGTTTTATTTTTTTGGTAATGAAAGAAGATTTTATTTGGCAATCAAATGTCTATTTGACAAAACTAATGAAGGAAACATGGGAATCTTCTTTAGATTTAAGGTGGAAAACGACAAAAGGTATTAGAATAAGGAAGTTAGGGTAAAGCAAAGACTTAGAAATAAGAAATAAGAAAAGAAAAAAAAAACAAACAGAGAGGATTCAAGGGACTTTTCAGCGATTCTCTCGGTGGTGGATAGCTTTTGTGGATTATTGATTGGTCTCGACGAAGAACATAAAATATAGTTTTTTTTTATTCATACCTTGAAAAAGTTTACAACATACAAAAATAATCTAAAACAGACAAATTTTTTTGTGTGATTATTCTTGTCTTTTGTTGCAAACATTCAATTTTGGTTCTTTTTTTTCAATTTTCTAATTTATCTCGTCGAGACAAACGAGTAATTCACAAAAAAAAGTGAGAAAAAACTACAAAGGCCATTTTTTTAATATATAAAAACAAAAGTATACTCCAAAAGAATTATTAGGCTGGAACACCCCTTATTAGAAAGCGCAATGTAGACATTTAAAAGGACAATATCAACAAAATGTTACTAAAACAAAATAGTGGTGGGTACGCATAGTTGTACATTGGCTTACTCCTCAAATTGAATATTATTGAATAACTTGTGCACATGGTATTACGCGTAGTTGAACTAGTACTTATCATTTGCTATGTAATGATTCAATGACTTAATTTCTTGTTTAAACATTATTGTCACTAGGAGGGAGAGAGAGAGATGGGAGCAGTTGCTACAATTTTAGTGCTTTGCTCAATGGTCATAGCCATGCCGATGGTTCATGGCATCGATGAATCACCTCAAGCTGTGGAAAAATGGTTYGAAGAACTGGGCCAAATGAAAGAAAAGGTAACAAAGATTCACTTCTATTTGCACAACACAGTGAGTGGCAACAACATAAGTGCAGTTGAAGTGGCCCAAGCCAACATCACTTCTCAGTCACCCACCAATTTCGGGTCAATTTACGTGGTAGAYGATCCATTGACAGTTGGGCCTGAGCTCAACTCCACGATACTAGGCCGAGGTCAGGGGATGAATGCATATGCTGGGCTACAGGAAGTTGATATGCAATTAACCAGGAACTTTGTCTTCACGAGTGGGAAGTACAATGGTAGCACTCTTAGTGTTTCGGCCCAAGACCCGATATTGCATACGTACCGGGAAATGCCCATCGTTGGAGGGTCTGGTGTGTTYCGACTAGCACGAGGAATTGCCACCGCACAAACGTATTCAGTCAATACCACCTCCTCTAATGCTGTCATTGAGTTTCATGTAATTGTCATTCACTATTGAAATGATTGTTGGTTCAATCGGGAATAATTATTGGTACTTGCAAGTTGTGTACTTCCTTAAGCCGCATCAATTCTCTTGTGATGTATTTGGATCTAAAATGATTATTTCACAGTTGTTCCAACCTAATTGGCCCCCTCTTCCGTCTGATCGGTCTTTTCCTCCTTTTGTTTTCCGATTGGATCCGACTTCCCCTCTCGTACCAGTGCATGGCTGAGATTTTGGTTTGGGATCTTTATTTTTTCTTGCAGGTTTGCTGCTGAAGGTTTGTGGAGATTGGTTGAATGACTATCCGATCTGTGTCAGCCGCCAGTTAAAATGGGCGCGATCCGGCCAGCAGCATGGTCACCTTCGGTTGATGTGGTGGGCTCTTTTGGCTTGATGGCTCGTTGGTGGATGCTCTCCTCTGGGGTTCTTTTGGGTTGCATTAGTTTAGGTTTTGTTAAAAGTTTTTCAGCTGTAGTGTAGGGTTGGCGGTGGTGGGTTTGTTTTCGCTGTCTTAGTTTTAGTTTCCGTTTGTCCTTGTTTTGGCCGCAGGCACATCACTCTCTCCACACTATGTTCCGTTCATTAGGCCCCTGTTGGCCTTCGCTTGTYGCCGGCGTCCCTAGGCCTCTTGTTGGCCTTTATCTTCTGGCGATAGCATAGTGGTTGTTCTTCTGTGTTTTGCGGCTTAGTACACTGTGTTCTGTTCCTAAGGCCCTAGTTTGGTCTTCGCTCGTCGCTAGCGTGTCTTCATTATTGTAACGGCGACAGCACAGTTGTAATTTCCCTTTATTATTATCAATGCATTTCTATCATGTTCCAAAAAAAACCCTAATAATTAGGATATATATATCTCTAACCATCACACTGAGTCTCAATCCATTCTTGATGTACCCAGTTGTTAAGTTTTTTTTTTTTTGCTAAGCAAAAATTTGGACCATTTCTCGATTTGTGCGTACCATTCTTCCACAGGGGTCATGCTAATCTTCTCTGCATCATTCCAATTTTATCGGATGTCCCCGAAGGGACGGTTGTTAAGTTGTTAAACAGAAACACCCAAATCATATGCATGACAAAATAAGAAGTGATTTCTATCTACATGAAGGATTCATGATTCGAAACCAGATTCCAACCAAGGGCTAGCTAGCTAGTTCTTGTTTTGAACTATGAAGACTTTGATTTACCAAAAAACTTTGAAGGCTTAGATAGTCGGCAGAGAGGCCTATTTCGCCGATATTGTGGCGTAATGGGAGAGAAAAGGGAAAAGATAAATAAGAAGGTGTAGAAAGGGCACCAAAATGCTGTATAAACCATGGTTAGGTAAGCATGTGGCTTTTAATTCGGGTGGCCCATAGTTTCTGTGATTTGGGTGACACTTTAATCTAAAAATTGGTTTAATCCAACAGATATATCGACAAAGTCAGTCACCATTGAGAAGTTGAAGTTGTGCTTTACTTCAGTTGGCCTTCATGCTTGAAGAAGATGTTTGGCCCAGAGTCGCATCAGGAGGGGTGAAGTTTACTACGTCCACTTTGATCAAGGTTGTTGATATTGGTTGCTTCAGTTATCTTCAAGTGGAAGATTATTGGAAATGCAGACAACTTTCAGCAGCAGAAATCCGTGACAGGATCACTAGGCAGGCTTGTGGCCAAGCAGGGTAGCGATAGGGTCCCGTCAATGAGGCTGGCAACATGGTCCAGTCAGCGACCCGCGACCCAGGAGGGGTCCCGCGACCAATTGGCCTTTGCCTATSATTGTTGTATTCATTTGTTGAGACACTAGAGAGTGAGGAAATTCTAGAGAGAATGCAAGAGAAACTTTTCCTCAGAGAGAAAAGAGAAGACTTGTAATCTTTCTTTTTATTTGTTCATAGTGGATTGGTGTGCCTCCTGTGATTTTTTTTCATGTTGAGGTTTTCCACGAATATTTATGCATGTGTTCTGTTTTTTTGTTCCTCTTTCTCTTCCTTTTCTCTGGTGTATTTTTCTGTGACGACACCCTGTTATGCTTAGATCATTTTTGTATCACTTGGCTATGTATTGGTTTTCCTTTTTTGGTTGGTTTCTTGCCAACATTTCCCCCTTGGTAGGGGGTGACATATAATTGTCGTCGRTCTAGGTGCCAATATAGTTGAAATGTAGGTCTGTTGTTATGATGCCGGTTTTTCCATTTCCTTTTAATCTTTGTAACTGTTGTTTCTTAGATTAATAAAAAATTTCTTTGCCAATTAAAAAATATTGAACCACAWATTACATGGGAATAATGAAACTGCATCCTCTTGGTATGAAATTATATTGGGTGCTCAACAACTGGTTGCGAGCAGTAATGATTCTAAGATTATTTTACAGGGTATTCATTTTTTTTTTTTTTTTTTTGATCGGCAAAATGAAATTTTATTAAAAAAGCGGGGAAAGGGGATGGGGATCCAACAAAAAGTTGGATAATACACCGTAAGGGCATAGCCCAAAGCACCTAAGGGTCTACCAGGTCCAAAACAAGATAAGACATTAGAGCACAACCCATCACCCAAATACAGCAAAAAAGCCATTCATTTCCAGATACATTATCCTTACAATGGATTAAAGAGGATTTTATTTGGCAATCAAAAGTCTATTTGACAAAAGAAATGAACATGGGAATCTTCTTTAGATTTAAGGTCGGAAAACGTATTAGAATAAGGAAGTTAATTAGGAAAAGCAAAGACTCAGAAATAAGAAAAAACAAACAGAGAGGAGGTGACAATTTCAATGGACTTTTCAGCGGTTTTCTCAGTGGTGGATAGCTTTCATTGATTACTGATTCATCTCGATGAAGAACATAAAGCATAATATTTCTTTTATCAAAACCTTAAGAAAATTCACTACAGACAAAATTAATCTAGAACAGACAATTTTATTTTTTCATTATTCTGGTCTTTTGTTGCAAACATTCAACTTTGTTCATATTTTTTAATTTCCTAATTCATCTTGTTGAGATGAATGAGTAATTCAAAAAAAAAAAAGAAGTAAAAACTACAAAGGCTTTTTTTTTTTTTTTTGATAAAAACAAAAGTATACTCTAAAAGAATTATTAGGGGTAAATTTCTTTTATATCCCTTCGACTTTGACCGAAAATTCATTTTGGCCCTTCACCTTTCAATTTCGACATAGAAATACTTCGACTTTCCAATTTGTTTCAATGTTATCTTTTCGTGTCTTGTCATATTCGTATTCCATGTTAGAAACAACCAACCCTAACCCGCTAACTTCGTGCCCGGTTCGTGTTGTGTTATCCTGTCGTGTCTTAAATTCCCACCCCTACTCCTAACGTCTCAGGTTCGAAAGCTCACAGGTGCTATTAACTCTTTTAGGACCAAGTCATACGGAGCATTTGCTTCGACTTTAATTGGGCTCCCCGCGAGTGAGCAATGGGATTGGGCTCCCAAGATTAGTCTAGGTGTGCGTGAGCTGGCCCGAACACCTAAGTTATCAAACTAAACCATGTAGTAGTACTTTCCAAATTATGAGTACATACAGTTGTAAAATCGTTTCATTCTAATTACATTTAGTAAAACACTAACTGCTTTTACCTTAAATATTGCATTCTGAAAGTACAATATTGTAGTCTTTGACTTGATTCTACGATCCAATCTCAACCGTTTCTTACTTTCCTTGTTGATGAAATCCACATCTAATTCTCGTAATGTACGTATCTTGCAATATTTGTTAAGTAGTTCAATGTAGAGGAATGCATTGCTCAATTGTTGCACCCATTAAACCAACTATATATAGCCTCCATACACAACCCTTTTTGTCACAATTACAGAGAGAGAGAGAGAGAGAGAGAGAGAGAGTAGAGAGAGATGGAAAAACAGTTGTGTGCAATTCTATTGTTCTGCTCAATGATCATGGCCATGCCTATGGTTCATGGCATCGACGAAAGCCCACAAGCAGTGGAAAAGTGGTTCCAAAGCCTCAGTATGATGAAGGAAAAGGTAACAAAGCTTCACTTCTACTTCAGTGACCAAGTCAGTGGAAAAAACACTGTGAGGGTGGCCCGAGCCAACAATACCTACCAGACATCTACCTTTTTCGGGTTGATTACGGTGATCGACGATGCGTTGACAGYTGGGCCAGAGCCCAACTCTCCGATAGTAGGCCGAGCCCAGGGGACTTTTACTGAGGCTGGGCTGGAGAAAGTGGGTACACTCATGACCTTGAATTTTGTTTTCACGAGTGGAGAGTACAACGGTAGCACCCTTAGCGTTCTGGGACGATATCCACTCTTCAATTTGTACCGTGAATTGCCCATTGTCGGAGGGTCCGGAGTATTCCGGCTAGCACGTGGAATCGCCACCTCGGAGATTTATTCGTTCAATACCGCTACTGGTGACATAATAGCCGAGTATAATGTAACTGTCCGTCATTATTGATCAGTGACTTTTGGTCAGTACAAAGAACTGCTAATAAGTCATGTGGACATACCTAATTGTACTCCCTCCGTCCCTAAATGTTTGGAACTTTCATGCTTTTTGTTRTYCCATATAATTTGTCCATTTTGAAAAGTCAAAAGCAAAATATGGTAAACTTCCCATGTTACCCTTTTCTTTTKGGCACAAAATTTCAAATTCAAAATTTTAAGTACTATTCAAAGTACACTAAAAGGGTAAGATTGGACACTTGTTTTTTGCACAATACAATAATATTTCTTCCTTAAAAGTTAGAACTCCCAAAAGTGCCAAACATTTAGGGACGGAGGGAGTACCATTTTTGGAGGATGTTGAGTGCCTCTTTTTGTTTGATGAAGGGCGATTTTAGAAGATTACAGTATTATTTTGGTTTTAAAAAAAATTAGAATTTACTAGGAATTCTTTACTTTAGTCAAGATTTCCTCAAGTAATTAGTTTCCTACCTTCTTTGATCTAGTACTCCTATTTTCTAGGTTGCTTTAACTTACTTGGTCAACAAATATTTTATTTTATTTTATTTCCATCAATAACTGAGATAACCCAATTTTAATCTTAAAATTTAAAATACAATACTCTAAAGTTTTTCTTGTAATTTCGTCACCTCGGTCATTCTCAAAATAAATTTTCAATCTAATAGTAATTTTAATTTTAATTTTTTGAGAAGCGAAGTCCAAACAACGTAACCGATCAGGAAGAAAATGTACTGTGGGTTAAAAAAAAATAGGATGTATTCTATTTTCTAGAATGATCATATATTGTCGGCAGATATTTCTATCCAAAACATGATTCTCAATTCTGTAATGCTATAAATAAATATTTTCCTCAGACAATAGTTTCGTTGGCAGGTGAAGGAATTAATTGTGGTTCTGCTCATCCGAAATTAATATGTTTAGATATTTGAGTTTTATTTCACAGCCTATAAATACCTTTACTCTGGCTCTTTCCTCCTCGCACAACCAGCTTCATAAACCCCTCTCTCTCTCTCTCTCTCTCTCTCTCCTTCCTTTTACCCAATCACCATCCTCCAATACAAAACCCTCTCACATCTCTAACACCTCTCTTTCACTTTCCAACTTCGGTAAACCACCACCCCTCCGGCGTACCTCTCTGGCGAGTCGACCCACCTTTCTCCATCGCCTACTACCACCACCACCACCACAGTTCATCACCATAACCACCACTTGAACCGCCACTACTTTACTCACCACCATCACCGCACACCGCCGCGCCGCGGCACTTCCATGCACGAGAGCTACTTTTAGCTCTCGGCACCCACCACCACTACCACCACCTTACGCTACCACCCTCTCCACCATGCGAACCACCATTGTCGATCACCACCATTTTCGGTTCACCACCACCTCACGGCCTTTTCCTTTTATCTCTCTCTGCACAAAACAACCATGGCCGCCACCTCCACCATGTKCCGACCACCACCGGCCTTCCGGCCCACCTCTGGGCTATCCTTGAATTAACCACCCCGCATATCTCTCTTGYTTACCTGTAAGCTTTCTCTCTTCTTACCTTCTCCCCCGTAACACACACACTGATCTCTCCCCGTAGATATTCGCGCACTCGCTCTCTCAATGGTTTGAAAATAAAAGTTTTAAATGGGTAAGAAGAATAATGTGGAACAGCCCATATAAGTCTTTTAATCTACTGCATGATAGGGTTTAAAAATTAAGTTAATAATTAAGTGATGTTAATGCATAAATTATATGGTCTAACATGTTCCGGAATTAGACAATAAASATATAGTTCGCACGAGAATTTATGGTTTACACTATCGAGGTAGGTACGATATACCTTGGTTACATAATAT
>CM019276.1:1032401-1047384 GCA_009746105.1 Rhododendron williamsianum | reverse complement strand
TGATTTTCGAGTTAGAAAACTTACATTGATTGTTAAAAAGTTTGTGTTTATACCATGTTTTATTTGATTATTCCCATGTAATTATGTAACCTCTGCATATCGTATTTTTCACTGAAATAGTTTTGTGGCCACCCATTTCAAATCGCCACAAGTTAAGCAAGTTCTTTCAATGATGGTGATTTCATTGACGGGCGGTCAAACATTGGGTTCAGATTGTTCTATAGTGATAATTTTGGTGMTTAGAAAATCCGCGCGATAATTAATATGATAGTGTCAGAGTTTTGGGTCCACAATTGTTGTAACTCGACGCCGTTGGACAAGTTGTTCATAGCATGCTTCAATAGACAACTCTTACTGTAATAATTTATTCTTTGATTAAGAGACCTGGGACTTTTAGTAAAATTTTCAGTTGTATGATATCAGAGGCCTGGGGTGATTCTAAAATCACTGGYCATGTCACATATTCAATCCCTTTGGATTTGGTTTGTGACAATAACTATACAACCACACACACTTGTACACACTCGCTCCCAATAGAAGTGGGTCCCACACTAAAGTGTCCATTGTGTGTGGGATCCACTCGCAATACTCCAGTGTGTGTAACCCATYCTTTTTGTGAATGATTGTAGAACACAACGATATACATGGAAAATCCTAAACCGGAAAAAACCACGGGAAGGAATCAAACACTATAAACATTATGTAGTTACAAGTAATCTTACCCTACAATTTGAATCCTCACAATCAAGCCTAAGATCTACTTGCCGAATCCACGTTCACCTTGCACACCCAGTGCGTGACCGTCGCTGTCTTGAATCCACAAGCYTTCCGTTTGCCTCTCGAAAATCCACCGAAGGATTTTAACTTGCCTAGAAATCCTCCTTAGGGCTTTTCTCAAATAAGTTGAAAAAAATATTGAAACCTCTTGAAAATGTCTTGTACGCTCAATGTTCCATGGATCGTGTAAATACTCCAAGGTACAAAGTGAAAAACCTCATGGTGTTTTTCTCCACTGAAAAACCAATGTTCGGCTGCTGTCATATGTTGTACGGAGTATATAAACTTGAAACCAATTCTCATAGCTTTGTATAGAAATAGACTCCTTAGTTTATCCTTGATTTTTGGACTTGTATATTCCGGTGTCAATTGGTATCAGAGCATAGACAATCGACTCCTGATTTATCATGGTTCAAGGAGGTGTCGTGGTAGTCAACAAGTCGCTATTAATGATGTCTACAATTGCGATAATGCTGCGCTGGAAGCACGACTGAAAGGCTTTCAGGCCCCGTTCCACTTTCTTTTTAAACATTCCTTTTCAAAAAGAAGGTAATTTCGAACTCACATATTATGAAAATGAAAAATAAATTTTCAATTTTTTTTGCATTATTTAAAAGATCTCAATAAGATCTATCAAACAAGATCCATATTAGTAGAAAATTATTTACGTAAATATATAATTTTTAAGCTTAAAATTACCTTACTTTTCCTAAAGTTCTTTTTACTGTACATGCACCTCAGTCTCCTTTAGAAAAACGTCTCAATGAGCTGTTTGAAATTTGAATTGCTTAAAAAGCAACTAATTTTGCTAACGGTGGGGCCCTCCATTCTGTTTGACTATGCCACCGACGGCGCCGGAGTGCAGGGGTAGTTTTTGCTAACCGAATGAAATGATAATTAAATTAAGAGGTTAATTAGAGAAAAGACACGTGATTTTTTGCTTTATGCATGATTGAAAGGACTTTTCAAAGATGGAAAACGATGCATCTTTTTTACTAACAAAAAAGTTTCAATATTTTACCATCTCAAAATTTCAGCATTTTACCATCTCGTTTCCACTAATAAAAAAGTTGTCAACAAAAACATTTTTTGCTACAGTAACTCTATTTACAAACTCATCAACAACTTATTCACTACCGGAAATAACTTGACATTTCACCACAACTTACTCATATTCACTACCGGAAACACCTAACAACTTCTCAACCACAAATAAAAATTTACAAATTTTTCATTACCGAAAACACCCCTAAGTCTCACTTGTAATGCTATGCAAATTAACCACAGCAGGAATAGATTGCTAGAGTGTAGACTCTATTTGATCGCTGAAGCAAGTACTTGAGATAATTTAAGAGCTTTTATGGGGTCATGAAAATAGAAAATTTTGATTCCTTGGTGAGAAATCAAAGTGAGTGGAGTTAAGTGAGTGCACTTGTTTAACATGCCTCCGCCCTTACAGAGGGGAGGATCCGAGGCAAACCATCATCATTGTAATGATGGTCTTGAACCACCGCTCACTAGGTGATGATAATAAGCATATAATGTTAAGGATAAATAGGTTAGAATTTTAATATATATATTATCACGGATATCAATACACATTCTTGGATATAATTAATACGTAAGTTTCCGAATAACGATACACATTTTACACATTATCTACCTCCTTAAGAGCGGTGATTAATATTTTCCTTATAAAAAAGAAACTTTTGGACCAAAATTGGACTACCCCTGAATAGTCTGGCACATAGCGCGTCGGAGCATTTACACTAAACTCCATAAAAAAATTGAGCAAAAATACCTATTCAAAAATCACTTTTCTACTTTAGATAATTACTTTTTGGACACAGTGCATCAAACTCTCTATTTTAACTCTACTGCATTAAAGTACTCTTTTTTATAACCTCACACATTGTTTTATGTATACCAAGGCATACGGAAACCGGATCTACAATTGGAGAATCTACACCGCTCATATCATCGGTGTTGTAGAGAATATAATTCATAAAAATATATCCTTTGATCAAATATCGATCGATAGGCATCAAAAAATATTGATCGTTTTCATAAAATAAGTTCTTTGTTTAGATACAATGAAGATATATTTTTTTGTGAATGAACTTCTCAACAAGCCATACCAAATGACCGGTTCGAATTATGCAGATTATCTGATGGGTATATGCTTATAAATGATTTGCCAGTGAAAATATACCATTTGAAAGTTTTGTGGACTTGCAAAACTATCGCCTCACACACATGCCAATTCGAGTTGTATAAATTTAAGGGTGTCTGTGGTTTTAAAAAAACTGATAAGGCCCATTAGGGTGTCGGGTCCGTTTGATTAGAGAGAAAAATATAATAGAACGTGAAAATGATAGAAAGTGAAGTAAAAGAAAAGGAAAGGAAAATGTAATTTTTTTTTCCTGCATCTGTTTGATTGGGATGAAAGTTTTGCAAGAAAATAAGAAAGTCAAAGTTCGGCAAACTCTCTAGCTTTAGAGGGTTGTACGGGAAAATTTGTTTTCTACTACTTTCTATGAGATTCTTGCTAAGTAAATACAAAACAAAAGTAGTATATATTTTTTTGTATTTCTTGCACTTTCTACCATTATCTCGCTAATCAAACGGACCCCTAGAGAACTTGCATGCAAATTAAGATGACTTACCCAAACGCTAGTCCATCAACGTCTTGATTTCTATTGCTCATTAAATGAATTAATCGTCCGATCACCCCTTCCACTTACTACTTGCAGGGTAGGGAATCAGTTTCGCTATTCAATTTTGAGGTTTTCTACTACATTTTTTTTAGCCTTTATTCATGTGAATGTGCATATATAATTGGCTTCTTTTTATCAAAGTGCATGTGCATATGCAAGTGCTTATGTAGAATTTTCCTGTCATTTAACGCTTCAAACTATCCTCCAACTTTTTAGTGTGAACCGAAGAGAAGGGAAAAAGGGAAGGAAGGAAATGGACGTTTCGTAAACGTCCTTAACGAAATCGGTTGGAGCTGATTTTTTACGGGGACCTGAAACAAAATATTTTGAACAAAATAAGCGGCTCCGATTATCTTTGTTGGACCTGAGACGGGCCCAAAAGCTCGCTGTGCACGCTGTCTGTACAGCAAGTGTTGTACCAGTAGCACAGTTCGGAAGGAAATTACTTATCGATTTCTAGATGCTTATTTTCACACGGGACATGTATTTTGGGGACTATATAATATATAAATGACCAACTTTGCACGGTGGATGGAGTAATATTTGGTAGATGTGCCGTTAAAGGAGGCCATTTTCAGTCACATGCATGCGGGAGAGCTTATTGAGTACTTTTAGAGCGATGCTCCATTCAATTACAACACACCACGTGTCATTTTGTTCTCAAATATACTAACACAAAAGTCATGAATCCCAAAGTTTTTACCAATCACAGATTCACAAGGCATCTTGAATAACACATGGCCTTGCTGTAAGAGAAGGAATAATTTCTCTGCATGCGGTGGGCTAGGCATCGTTGGACCATTCACGTCAAGTTGTTTAACCATTCAATATTTATGAAAGGCCCTATATGATGTAGTTAGCGTGGGAAAAAAAAATCCTATTTAGATAGAGATGATGCATGTGGAAACCGGTAACTCCCGACAAAAGCTAGCCTGTATTTAGGTTGGTGAGGTCAACCTCCCTCTGGATATTGTCATGGTAGGTTACACCTCAAAGTTTATACATATTGGATACTAATTATAGTAATCAATTCATATGGTACTGCCATGTTGATATTTAGGAAGTTCAATGTAGAGGAATGCATTGCTCAATTGTTGCACCAATTAAACCAACTATATATAGCCTCCATACATGCACAACCCTTTTTGTCACAATTACAGAGAAAGAGAGTAGAGAGAGATGGAAAAACAATTGTGTGCAATTTTATTGTTCTGCTCAATGATCATGGCCAGTGATGGGACCAGGGGGGTCTAGTGGCGGCAGCCGCCACGACAAGATTTTTAGAAAATGCAATTATTATATGTAAAAAAAAAAATTATACCCAACTTATATAGTCTCGCCACCACTAGATTTTTTTCCTTATTTTTTTGGTTATATACAAGTCCTAAATCTTTTTTTTTTTTCAAGCAAGGAGACCAAAAAAATATCCCACAAATAAATTCAAAGGGCCAAAGTGAAAGTAATATAAAAAATGAGGTGTAATCAAGAAAAAAAAAACTTTACAACTCAACCTAAAATATTAAATAAGTTAACCTAAATTAATAAAGTAGACGGCAGTAGTACTGCAGCGGTGGAGTTCTGATTTCTACCTACGGCAGTAGTGCAGCCGTCAATAGGATTACTCTTGACGGCTTTCTACCTACGATTCTTGGTTCCAAATTTCCGACGCCGGTGGTGGACTTCTGATTTCTCTTGTTTGTAGCAGCAGTGGAGTTCCGATTTCCGAAACATTACAAAACCATTTATTGTTTGGCGTTTTGTGTGGATTTCACAAACTTCATTGGAAAAAGGTTAGTCTTCTTCAATTTTTTAATATTCAATTAAAGTTAGAGAAATTATTGAATGTTTTGAATACCTTGAGTTTGTCTTGAGCAATAGATGGTATTTGCACTGAAAAAAGTATAACAATTTATTAATTTGTGTAAACTAATGTGGTAGGTAATCATGGTCAAGAAAACAATTGACTCATTCTTTAAGAAAAGAAGTGTTGAGCACAATACAATTGCAGAACCTTCAGAAAGTGCAATTGAAACTTCAACAATTGAACCAGAAACTCGTCCTTTCAAAACTCCTAGAGTTGAAGTGAAAGAATTTGATTCGTCTTCTTTAATAAGGGATCCGGGTTTAAGACGACCAATAAGGGATTATCCAACTTCCGAACGTGATGAGGTCCGACGAGCTTATCTAACGTTTGGACCATATCAACCAGAATTTCCGAAAGACCAATATCCTAAAGATGGCAATGGTCGCCGCTTTCTACCTTCTTGGTATAAGTTGTATCTAGAGTGGTTGGAGTATTCTCCAACAAAAAATTGTGCCTATTGCCTTCCGTGTTATCTTTTTGCTCAGGAATCTGGACGCCCCGGATATAATGCTTTTGTTGATCATGGATTTTCAAAATGGAAGAAAGTCAATAACAGGATGAAGTGCCCTTTCGCAATTCATGTGGGAAAAGACCTTAACTCGTGCCATAGACGCGCTTTGGGTAAATGCCATGATTTATTGAATCAAGCACAGCATATTGAGAAAGTAGTTGAGAAACAAACTTCTGAACAAGTTGCAAAAAATCGTTTGAGATTGAAGACCTCAATAGATGCAGTGAAATGGCTCACATTGCATAATTGTGCTCTTAGAGGCCGTGACGAAAGCTCTACATCTAGCAATAGAGGGAATTGTATTGACTTGATAGAGTTATTGGCTTCTTATAATCCCGATGTTGAAAAAGTTGTATTACACAATGCCCCTCAAAATGCATCTTATCATTCAGGTAAGATTCAAAAAGAAATTCTTAGTATTTTTTATGATAAAATACAAAGATTCATCTGTGAGGAGATTAATGGTGGAAAATTTTGCATTATGTCAAGTGCTAAATAAGACAAGAAAGTCTGCAATTTATCCTCTTATTGATAAATTGATTCGTCTTATATTGACTTTGCCTGTTTCAACAGCAACGACAGAGCGTGCATTTTCAGCTATGAAACTTGTGAAGACTAGATTGCGCAATAGAATGGAGGATGATTTTCTGGCAAGTTTATTGATCACATACATTGAGAAGGACATAGCTAGAAGTTTTGACGCCGATTCTATTATTGATGCTTTTAATGACATGAAAGAGCATCGGGCACAATTCAAGATGCCTCACTTTAGTAGATAGCTTAAATTAAAGTTGGTCTTTTTTTGTACTCCATGTGCAAAAGACAAACATCATTTATTATACTTTTTATTATGTTATGTTAATTTTTTCTAGAGTCGATGATTTTTAATATTGTAATAGTACCTCTTTTTATATTTTTAGTAAACATTTCGCCACTGTTAGGGTAAAATCCTGGTTCCGTCCCTGATCATGGCCATGCCTATGGTTCATGGCATCGACGAAAGCCCACAAGCAGTGGAAAAGTGGTTCCAAAGCCTCAGTATGATGAAGGAAAAGGTAACAAAGCTTCACTTCTATTTTCGTGACCAAGTCAGTGGAAAAAACCCGACAGCTGTGAGCGTGGCCCAAGCCAACAATACTTTCCAGTCACCCACCTTTTTCGGTTTAGTTAGGGTGATCGACGATGCGTTGACAGTTGGGCCTGAGCCCAACTCTCTGATAGTAGGCCGACCCCAAGGGGCTTTTACGTCGGCTGGACTGGAGGAAGCGGGTCTACTCATGACTTTGAATTTTGTTTTCACGAGCGGGGAATACAATGGTAGCACTCTTAGTATTCTGGGACGAAATCCAATCTTCAATTTGTACCGTGAATTGCCCATTGTCGGAGGATCTGGTGTTTTCCGGCTAGCACGTGGAATCGCCACCGCAAAGACTTATACGTTCAATACCACTTCTGGTGACGCTATAGTCGAGTATAATGTAATTGTTCTTCATTATTGAGTGACTTTTGGTCGGTAAAAAAACTGCTAATTAAGTACCTTGTACCATTTTTTGGAGGATGTTGAGTGCCTCTTTTTGTTTGATTTGTCTTTGTTAGCATAAATCTTAATGTAATAGTCTTAGCCATGTTATGTAGGGCGATTTTAGAAGATTATTATTTTGGTTTAAAAAAATTAGAATTTACTAGGAATTCTTTACATTAAGTCAAGATTTCCTGAAGTAATTAGTTTTCTACCTTCTTTGATCTAGTATCCCTATTTTAGAGGTTGCTTGGTCAACAAAAATTAAATTTGATTTTATTTCCATCAATAAGTACTATATAACCACACACAAATACTTATACATACTCACTCACAATAGAAGTGGATCCCACACACTGAAGTGTCCAGTGTGTGTGGGACCTAATCATAATACTCCAGTGTGTATAACCCACCTCAATTGTGAATGAGTGTAAGTGTTTGAGTGTCCATTGATGTTATTTATCCCTGGCTGTGAGAATTAATTGAGTTGATTAAAATAAATTGTAGAAGAGTTGTCTTCGTTTGTAATGGGAGATTCTCGTCTTGTTCACGTTTATACACTATGTCATATGGTATCAGAGCATAGGCGATCGACCCCTGGTTGATCATCGTTTGACGAGGTGGTCGTGGTAGTCAACAAGTCACTACTAATGACGTCTACATTTGTGATGATGCTGTGCAAAAAGCACGACTAGAGGCTCGTTTAGCAAAACATCTCAATGAGCAGTTTGAATCGCTTAAAAAGCAACTAATTAACTGCCATAATAGTTGCTGACAGTGTGCCCTCCATTACTCCACTTGTCTAAACATGGCTCCGCCCTTGACTGAGGGGAGGACCCGAGGTAAACCATCATCATTGTAACAATGGTCTTGATAACCACCGTCTACTAGGCGATGATAATAAGCATATAATGTTAAATAGGTTAAAATTTTAATATATGTCTCACGGATATCAATACACATTCTTGGATATAATTAATATGTAAGTTTCTAAATAATGATACACATTTTACACATTATCTACCTCTTTAAGAGCGGTGATTAACATTTTTCTTGGTAGGCTCAATTTTGCTATTCAATTTTGAGGTTTTCTACAACATTTTTTTAGCCTTCATTCATGTGAATGTGCATATAAAATTGGCTTTTTATCAAAGTGTGCATATGCAAGTGCTTATGTAGAATTTTCCTGTCATTTAATGCTTCAAACTATCCTCCAACTTTTTAGTATGAACCGAAGAGAAGGGAAAAAGGGAAGGAAGGAAAACTTATCGATTTCTAGATGCTTATTTTCAAACGGGACATGTATAGTATTTTTTGGACTATAATGTCTAAATGACCAACTTTGTACAGTGGATGGAGTAATATTTGGTAGACGTACTATTAAACTGCTGTTAAAGGAGGCCGTTTCAGTCACATGCATGCGGGAGAGCTTATTGAGTACTCTTAGAGCGATGCTCCATTCAATTACAACACACCACGCACATGTCATTTTGTTCTCAAACATATACTAACACAAAAGTCATGAATCCCAAAGTTTTTAATACCCACAGATTCACAAGGTGAAAGTACTCCCTTTGGCATCCGATAAATGGGGGATTCGTAACAGAGACTAAAATTGAATGCATTGACTATCAAGTCCATAGTCCCTCTCAAGCAAGAAAAAAAAAATTTGCAGTCTTTCACAAGTTCTTTTGGCCTCCTCTATGCTTCAAGATCTTCCTTGTATCGAGAGTCCGGCAGCCTCGATGTACCATTTGTCAAGTTTTAATAAAATTTTGTTATATATCCAAAAAAATAATAATTCACAGATTCACATGGCCTTGCTGTAAGAGAAGGAATAATTTCTCTGCATGCGGTGGGCTAGGCATCGTTGGGCCATTGACGTCAAGTTGTTTAACCATTAACCATTCAATATTTATGAAGGGCCCTATATAATGCAATTAGCGTGGGAAAACAATCCTATTTAGATAGAAAGAGATGCATGTGGAAACCGGTAAGTTCTCCCGACAAAAGCTAGCCTGTATTTAGTTGGTGAGGTCAACTAGCTCCCTCTGGATATTGGCATGGTAGGTTACACCTCAAAGTTTATTGGATACTAATTACAGTAATCAATTCAAATATGGTACTGCCATGTTGATATTTAGGTAGTCTTTTTCTCTTGAAAACTCCAGCATCCGGACCAGTCTACGTGCATTTCGATTAAGTCGTCTTGGGGGTCAATCTCATCATCCACTTGYGGGAGACCCAAAGTTCATGCTACGATATGTAGTCTTTCAATATAAATAAAATTTGAGTCATGCAAGAAACAGAATTCCCAACACAATTGTATCTATGCCGTTCGATTCAAGTGAGCTCACATACATTGAACGGCTCGGTACACAGCTTTGTCCGGGGTTGTATTTATGTTCCTAGACTATTTCAAAGGAGTTGTTTAGCAACTAACGGCTATAAACTCCATATATAATTCTCGTAATATATATGCATACCTAGCCATTATTCTTTAGTAAGAACGACGGTGTAGTGTAGACGAGGAAGGAACATATATATTTATATAGCATCTTGGTCAACTGATCCAACCTCTACAGCAACTATATTACGCCCCCCTATACTAGCCTTTTTGTCACACAGAGAGAGAGAGATGGGAAAGGTATTTGCAATTCTATTGCTATGCTCTATGGTCATGGCTATTCCGGCAGTTCACGGCATCGATGAGAGCCCTGAAGCGGTGGCAGAGTGGTTCGAATACCTCCCCAAAATGAAGGAGAAGGTGACAAAGCTTCAGTTCTATTTCCATGAGCAAGTGAGTGGTAAAAACCCGACTGCTGTGAAGGTAGCCTATGCGAACATGACCTTCCAGTCACCCACGTTGTTCGGGCTAGTTGTGGTGATTGACGATGCACTGACGGTTGGGCCGGATCCCAAGTCCGAAATAGTGGGCCATGCCCAAGGGATTTATGAATCAGCTGACCTAGTGGATGGGGTTGCAGTGATGAGCTTGAGCTTTGTTTTCACCACCGGTGAATACAACGGAAGCACTCTCAGCCTTTTGGGCCGGAACGCAGTCCTTCATCCGTACCGCGAAATGCCCATCGTTGGAGGGTCTGGAGTTTTCCGGCTAGCGCGTGGAATCGCCACCGCCAAGACRTATTTTTATAATGCCACTTCTGGTGATGCTATCAACGAGTACAATGTAGTTGTCCTTCACTATTGAGTGATTTTTGGTCGACAAAAATAATTGCTAATAAGTCATGTGGACACATTTTTGTGTTTTGAACTTGACCTTGTACCATTTTGTAGTGTCCATCTTTTTGGTGGATTTGTTTTACTACGATTGAGAGAGCCTATCATTTTTTGTAATATTATGTACTCCACCAATCTTGTTTTCACATAATTTGCGAGGATCGAACCTTATGGTTGATTGAAGAAACAATTAAAAAAATTAAATCTGCAAGATTTTTTTTTTTTTTTTATAAAAGCCCGAGGGTCATGTTCTATTGTCGAACTGAATCCCGAGGATTGGATCCTTATCTCCAAGGGATGTAACAAGTATCTATACCAAATGTAGATTTTAATGATATATATGGTTGGAGAGCCACTTGTAATACATGCGCTCCAAATATAGATTTAATGATATATATATATATATATATATATGCACAGCTTCAAAAAGCACCTTGCACGCGCGCGTGTTTGAGAGAGAGAGGGGGGGAGGGGGGTAGATTTAATTTGAGAGTTGAGGGCTGACAGGTCTGACACATCACTCGGTTACCCATTCCGTTAAAAAAAGTAGCTACTTAAGTCGATCAACATGGGTCTAAAATATGGTGTAAACACTTAGCATTTCTCTTGGTGGCCGGAATGGGCCCCAACTGCATTTTGCTTACTAATGTACGAATGACAATTCACATGGTAACATAACATGGTCGCATGACCAAGAAAGAGAGAGACTAATCCACACTCTATCTGACGATCGCCACAAATTTCTGGCAATTGCTACTCTCTAACCCTCTCTCTCTATCTCGCCTCTAGGTTTAGCCCCTTACAGTCGCCGCCGCCGGGGGGAGGTGCTCCTCCCTCCCTCCTCCCCCGCGCCTGTTTTCCTCCCTCTCCCCCTCTATCTATCCCTCCTTCTCTCCTTTTCCAGTCGATTTTYCCTTTCCCCCTCTCGATTTCGATGGCTTACCGTCTTCCTTGGTTTGGAAGACGAGGCGATTTTGTCTCCCCCGGAGGTTCCTTGGCTCCTCCGGTAGCCTAACGGTGCGGGTGTTTCTCGTCGAATTTTTGGGAGGTCTGGTCAGGGCGGTGGTCTGGATCTGGATCTGTCGGCTGTGGGTGGTGGTGCGGTGGCTTGGGTGGTGTTCTGGTAGCTGTCTAACTCTTTGTTTTGCAGGTTTTTTCATCTATTCAGAAAATGATTGGAGATGATAGCGGTGTTGATCGGTGACGGTTTCATTCCGGTGTTGGTGAGATGGATGCGGCTCTCATGGCTGAGTTCTCTTGTCGTCGTTGTGTGCCGAAGTCCGGCTGGCGCCTGTTCAGAGTCCTCAGCCGAGCATGGAGTTGTCATTTTGCTGCGTCGGAGTGCTACTGCTATTTTTGAAGATCGTGACTTCTGGGGAGGATCGGGCAGCAGATGTGGTGGAGGTTTTGGTCTCCCTTGACTCTGATTACTATGGTTCTCACTTCCGTAGGCCACTTCCAGCTGCCGACCTCTACATCTGGGAGAGGTCGGCTCAGCTTAACGGCGAGGCTGGTCTCCGGTGATTTGTACGGCAGTGGTGGCCGGAGTGGTTAGGGTTTGGGGACTGGTTTGGGTGGGCTGGCCCAGGTTTGGGTGTTTGGGCTAATTCCTTGTTTATTATGGGTATGTGTTGGGCTCTATTGTTTCTCTTTGTTGTGGACCCTGTAGACCCTTGGGTGTTTTGGGCTTTGCCCTTGTGATGTTCATCCAACTCTTTGTTGGATTCTCTTTCCCCTTTTTCCCGTTTTTAATAAAATTTCATCTTTTGCCGATCAAAAAACAACATAACATGGTCTCCAAATATTGTCTGCATATAGCAGTGCTCATAAGACAGTGTTTGTTCATAAACGTTTTTGGACAAAATACATTGGACTACCCCAGAATAGTCTGGCCCAAGGGTGCTAGAGCTCTTGGATTTTCATCTTAATTTTGGGCTAGTGTAGATCCGTAAAAGTGTATGCGAAGTGAAAATACAAAAAGTGGCAAGGCTCCTAGTACCTCACAAGGTTAACAAGGTTCTTAAGATTACCAGTGAAGCCGAAAAACAAAAAAGTGCTCAATCAGCAGTATTAATTGAAGCTGTATCCTTCTAAGGTCTCATGTTTGAAAGCTCACATGTGTTATCAACTCCTTTGGGGCCAAGTCATACGGAGCATTTGCTTCGGCTTTAATTAGACTCCCCTCAAGTGGGCGGTGGGATTGAAACTATCAAAATTAGTCGAGGTGCGCGTGAACTGGCCCGGACACCTAAGTTATCGAAAAATTAACTTAACCATGTACTTTCCAAATTATGAGTATACTGTTATAAAATCGTTCCATGCTAATTACATTTAGTAAAACACTAACTGCTTTTACCTTTATTGCATTTTGAAAGTATACAATATTGTAATCTTTGACTTGATTCTACGATCCAATCGAAACGGTTTCTTAGTTAATTGGTTTCCTTCTTGATGAAATCCACATCTAATTCTCGTAATATACGAATCTCGCCATATTTGTTAAGTAGTTCAATGTAGAGGAACTCATTGCTCAACGGCTGCACCCTTTAAACCAACTATATATAGCCTCCATACACAACCATTTTTGTCACAATTACACAGAGAGAGAGAGAGAGAGAGAGAGAGATGGAAAAACAGTTGTGTGCAATTCTATTGTTCTGCTCAATGATCATAGCCATGCCTATGGTTCATGGCATCGACGAAAGCCCACAAGCAGTGGAAAAGTGGTTCCAAAGCCTCAGTATGATGAAGGAAAAGGTAACAAAGATTCACTTCTACTTCCGTGAYCAAGTCAGTGGAAAAAACCCGACTGCTGTGAGGGTGGCCCAAGCCAACAGTACTTTCCAGTCACCCACCTTGTTCGGGTTGATTACTGTTATTGACGATGCGTTGACAGTTGGGCCAGAGCCCAACTCTCCGATAGTAGGCCGAGCCCARGGGACTTATACGTCGGCTGGGCTGGAGGAAGTGGGTCTGCTCATGAGCTTGAATTTTGTTTTCACGAGTGGGGAGTACAAAGGTAGCACCCTTAGCATTCTGGGACGAAACCCAGTCTTCAATTTGTACCGTGAATTGCCCATTGTCGGAGGGTCCGGTGTTTTCCRGCTAGCACGTGGAATCGCCACCGCGAAGACGTATACATTCAATACTACTTCGGGTGATGCTATAGTCGAGTATAATGTAATTGTCCTTCATTATTGAGTGACTTTTGGTCAGACACAAGTAATTGCTAATAAGTCATGCGGACTAGTATTTCTGTTTTGTAGGTAACTTGGTCAAGAAGAATTAAACTTAATTAATTTTGTTTCCATTGATGTTATTTTCTTTTATTACATTAGAAATGCTGGATAGATTTAAAAGTTCTACTAGTATACGTATGTAACCCTGGCTATGAGATTCTCGTCAATTGGTGTCGGAGCATAGGCTCGGCTCCTGATTGATCATCATGTTCGAGGAGGTGGTCATGGTGATCGTCAAGTCGTTGTTGAAGATGTTTATGAGCACGACGATGCTGCACGAGAAGCACGACTAGAGGCCCATTTAGCACAGCGTCTGGCCCATAGCATGTTAAAGCTCTTGCATTTTGAACCTCTGGGCAAAGTGTAGAACTATATATCTATAACTCTGAAACCAAATCCTCCAACCTTTTCTGTTCCATTTAAAATACTACTAAACATGCATTTCGTATAAACTTAATTCGAGGGTACGTACAACCACTTCGAAGAATAAGTTACTGTGGAACTGAGGCTTTGCTACCTTTTTTKTTTCAATTTTTTTTCCTAGACTAGACAAAAGGCTGGAAAGTGGAAAGGAGCAAACTAGCTAGCTAGCTAGGTCTCTGGGAGAGTGCAACGTTACAGCATCTCCAACGTTAAGAATATATATGTGCAAAATTGAGGTTCGTATGTTCCAAAAGTTAATTGGTTTTTTGACACGAATGGTTTAACTTATGAAACATACGAATCTTCATATTGCACATGTTCTTACCCAAATGTCAGTCCGTCAACGTCTTGATTTCTATTGCCCCATTAATTGAATTAATCTTCCAATCACTTAATTCTACTTATCAGGTTTTGTACTACTTTTTTTTTTTTTACCTTCATTCATGTGAATGTGGACACATTTTTGTGTGATTTTGAGTGATTTTTGGTCGATAAAAATAATTGCTAATAAGTCATGTGGACACATTTTTGTGTTTTGAACTTGACCTTGTACTATTTTGTGTGGGCACACGCCCCAATCCGGGTGCGCCCTTATCTCGCGGAAAGCGCGGCGAATTGCTTCGCAGATCAGAGAGTCGCCACTCGGGTTTTGCGGTTTGTACCCAAGAAACCGTTCTTTTGAAAACGTTTTGG
>CM019276.1:990702-1026349 GCA_009746105.1 Rhododendron williamsianum | reverse complement strand
GAGCTCCACAATTTTTAAATACATAAAAGAAGAATAGTATCGGAAGGGGCTCAATAATTTTTAAACACATAAAAGAAGAATAGAATCGGAAGCAACGGCGCATAATTCTTTCACGTTTTCCAATAATAGAGAAAACACTTAAAATAATTTTTAAACACATAAAAGAATAATAGAATCGGAAGCAATGGCGTATAATTCTTTCGCGTTTTTCAATAATAGAGAAACACTTAAAAAAGGGTAAACACCATACTCTTAAAAAAGAGTAAACATCATAATCTTAATGAAAAGTAACTGTCTGTGGAAGAACTCACCTCGATTGTTTCAGAGAAGTAGAAAATCATATGAATGATGTATAGAAAATTCTATTTTCGRTGATTTCCGTGATGTAAGAATAAATAGGAAAATGAATGTTGGTTTTTGATTTCGGTGRTCTCAGTGGTTTTGGTTTCGGTGATCTCGAGATTTTGTACAAATGTTATGATTTTCATTTTCATTTGAATAATGCCTTAATGGGGTGGTTTCGAATACAATGGGAGTAATTTATGGGAAGAGAGAGATAGAGCAATGTGGTTAATACATTAGGAAACTTCATTCTTTTGATCCAACGGCTATAACCTTATCACTAAGTACGATCGAACGGCTGTAGATGCATCTATGTTTGTATGTATAGACATTTTGGTGAAAAACTGCTCTGTTTTATAATATAGATGATTAAAAGTGGGAATAATTGGTGGTTGGATCGGTTTGACATCCTRATAGCAGTTGTGACTTGTGATTAATAGGAACATCCTAGTCAGGTTTTGAATGTTATGGAAAAAAAAATTTGAAAGGCAAAACAAATTTCATTAATCTCTGAAATTGTTACACACGATTAATAGGAATAAGGAGTGATGGTATCATATTCCTAACCCGAGACCCGTCAAAGCTATAACGCTAAGAATAATCCCATGCCCTTCTGAGAACCAAACCCAAGTTTAGCAAGAAACCAAACAAGGGTGCACCCATTGGGACAAAGCCCACTCCTGATGGCCTTAAAGCCCAGATAAAAGGGACAAAGTCCATACAAATAAGCAGACACCTGGCCTGTTCATTCTTCAAAGCTCCGTATCAGCCTTCAAACACAGTAGCAATTGTGGAATTGTGGCTTTTGGCCGAGTGATGCTACTCAAAATCCTAGGTGCAGTGATGSGTTTGAACCAAACCCTTGCTTCACTTGTATGTTAATAGATGTTTTGTTTACCATATATTTTTTCCTCTTTTTAGATTTCAATTTTTTCTTGTTCTAATTCTACTGGTAGAGCTGATTCTGTGCAAGGAAACTCATAGGATCGGGCTTTGGTTGTCTTAATATTGATAACTTCTATTGTATTTTCGGTACAGGTTCCAGTAAGTCAGCCATATTTTTTGATGATATACTATGACATTGTGGTTTCTGCATTTTTCTGATTGGTATAAAAAGATGTATAATAAACGCATCCAGCATAATCTTACCCATAAAGCAATACTGTAGACGCAAGTGAGACTAGCAACCAATCCATAGCATATTGACTTGTTGATAAACAGATCTACCATGGCTGCAAAAGACACAGGAATCGACCATGCTGCGATGTCCCGAACGAGCTTCYGGTTTGTAAATGCGGCACACATACTGAGTGTGCCAACAACCCAAATACTTGAAGCAATAACAGCATATATGTTGCCATTGGCAAGATAGTGCAGTGAAAATGTAGTGGCTTCGATTATTAGCTCGGTAATCTGGCCATATGTGCGAACCGTCTGGTGGTGGTCCGGGTCGCGACTTGGTATATATACTTCTCTTGGTACACGGTTCGGTTGTGTTCTCGGTGACAGGCCTCYGGGTGCTTCGGAGCTACCAGCGGCATTGTATCTGCTCCGGTATCCCCAAAGACACTCAGGAGAAACAGTTATGCCAGATGGGTCCCATGAGGATCATGCAGCAGGCGTAATCATTGGGATCAGTTCTGGCCATGTGCTCCGTAACCGCTTCATTCCTTTCGTCATCTATGACGTCACCCGAGGCGGTTACCTGAGCGTACCCTCCACGCGCTAGCTTGGAGGCCAAGTAAACCTAGGTCTATAAATACAAAGGGATACCCACCTGGAAGAGGTATGCAACTTTACCCTAACCCTAGACCTAAACACTTCCCCAGAGATCTAACTTGATCGTCGGAGGGTCACTGGGCTACACAAGCCCCAGTGACTTGTTGCAGGTCCAACGGCGGAAGCACGGAGCTGCGGATGAAKGAACCTAGCCAGAACCACGGTCAAGATCCCGATAAATCGAACCCCTATAGAAAACTGGATGCTGAGGCTACAAGCCTTGAAACAATCGCGAGCTTCGTCGGCTAAACTCGTAACAAAAAAAGACCTAGGATCAAAAACTAGCCGCCGCACTGAAACAGAGACCCAAGCCACCCACCGAGGACTCCTTAAGACGCCAAACCGCTACCCCACATATACTCTTCAATATTAAAAATCAAAAGAAAGAGAGGCACCATCTTCGAAATCAACTTCTTCCTCCAATTGTGAGGGCAAAAAGGATGGTGTAGGGAGGCATAATATAGTTGTTGCTTGACCATGTTATTCGATAAAATACTTATAAAAAATGAGAATAGACTACTGTACATTTTTTTCCTGGAATGTTCTCCAAGAATGTATGGAACTCTATTATATGCTAGACTTGTTTAGGGAATTCTGAAATATTCTAGATTGAAAAAAGAATTGATTTCTAGTTTCCAAACTATGTAGATGTTAGATTGAAAATAGGATTGAATAATTTGGAGAGGTTAGAGGAAAAATTATAGCATTATAAGTTAAATATTGGAGATGTTAGAAGAAAAATTATTCAGCACCCTTCAAATTCTTTCTCCACCACATATTATTTTAGGGACTTAAACCAAGTTTGTGGGCACCACAGCAATCCAAGGGATGAAAGGGGCCCTGGCATTGAATAATCTCTTGATATTGGAGAGAGGTCGCCAACAACGAAAGCACTGCACATCACACACACAAAACACCACCCATCGTAGCTATTTCCTCTTGTCCTCGCTATTTGTTTTTTGTTTTTTTTTAGAGGCAAAAATTTTTATTCAAAAATCTTGACAAAAGATACATCAAGATGAGAAAAGGGAGAAGGGAATCCAACCAAGGATTGAAAGAAAAGAAAAAATTGTTTAGACAAACCCAAATACACCTAAACAGACCAGGCCCCAAAGAATATAACATTAAATCACATGGGCCTGGCCCAAAAATACTCAGCCCAAACATACTGAGCCTGCCACATCCTAAATCCTACACAGAAAGCTCCACCATCACCGCACCAAATCAGATAAGCTCCACCGCCRCCGCCTGAAAACCCCCACCACCACCGGACCCGCCACAGCCCCACCTCCACCACTCGACCGACAACAACACCAACCACAACACCCAACAACAACCGGTAGCCGACGGCGAGAAAAGATGATCTAAAATGACGCGAACCCCACGAGGTGCCGGATTCCATAGATGGCCGCCAAGACGCCGCCACTTCGGATCTTATAAATGACCAGGAGTACCCGTCACTTGAGCACTTCCAATACGCCACCCCAAAACCACCGCAACCCGCCGCCAAACCACCGGATCTCCACAGCCACACCCCCACACCGGCTGCACAGTCACACAAAGCCGTTAGGCCAAATACCAAGATCGCCCAAGAGCAGAACTGGATGGAAACCGTGCTACCATGACTCCGCCCGACACCGCCACCAACACCTAGCCGTTAGGACAACCATCTACCCCAAGAAGTGGTAGCCGGCGGGTGGACGACGGCCCCGGGAGGAGAAACAACAGGGAGAAAACGGCAAGGAAGGGAGCAAGGAAAGGATCTGTGTAGGGAAAGGGGAAAGAGAGAAAAACGCCCGGAAGGAGGAGGGATGGGAGGCGTCTCCCCCCCGGGGCGACAGAAGCCTTAATCGTCGACACTTCTGTTGAAACTTTAGAGAGAGAGAGAACGAGTACTTCCAACTTTTTCTCTCCTGAAATATTCACTTCGAAAGATCGTGCCTTTATCCCTTAAAAAAATTCCTTTCGATTATAAGTTTTCTACTAACTTTTTTGCTCCATTCAAAATATATGGGCGAGTACTTTTGTACGGTGCAATAAATGTTATTTGAGGTCAACATAACACGACCCTTCTCAAGTAACAAACAAAATGATAAGGAAGAAGTATTCAAAAAGTTACCTATGCTACGTAGTGAAATTGACAACCAAATTCAAAATGGGTCATGCAAACAAATTTTTATAGTCACCTGACTCACCTCACCTATCACATCAAATCCTATTAATTTATGGGTTAGAGCAACTATAAGAATATACACAAACATGAAACCTGCCCAAACTGAAACACACAGAGAGAGAGAGAGAGAGAGAGAGAGAGAGAGAGAGATGGGGAGGCCATCCATAAGTGCAATGCTCCTTTGTTCAATGTTGATAGCCACGCCAATGGTCCACTGCATAGCTCAAGGACCAAAAGCTGTGGAAGATTGGTTCCAAAACCTCAGCCACAAAAAGGAGAAGGTAACAAAGCTTCACTTCTACTTTCACGACAATGTCAGTGGCAAGAACCCAACAGCCGTCCAAGTAGCCAAAGCCAACACGACCTTCACCTCACCCACGTTTTTCGGCCTGGTCAACGTAATCGACGACCCATTGACGGTTGGGCCAGAACCCAATTCAACAATTGTGGGCCGAGCCCAGGGGTTTTACGGTTTGGATAGACTGGAGCAGTTGGGCCTGATCATGACTTTGAACTTTGTCTTCACTACAGGAAAATACAAGGGTAGCACTCTCAGCGTCTTGGGCCAGAACCAGGTACTTGAGACATACCGCGAGCTCCCCATCGTCGGCGGATCTGGTGTTTTCCGACTAGCGCGTGGGATTGCCACTGCGAAGACGAATTTGTTTAACCTAACCACGGGTGATGCTGTGGCTGAGTACCATGTTATTGTCATTCATTATTGAGTACCTCATCATTGCCCCAGTGGTTTACCCTCTCTCTTTCCTGTCGTCTTTATGCTTTGATATAGTAGTATATCACTAGTGGGCATCTTTTATGATGTATTTTCTAATAGATTATCTTATCTGGGTATGTTGTGCGTCTTTAAAAAAAGGTTTCATTTTTAAATGTTTACCCTCTCTCTTTCCTGTCATCTTTATGCTTTGATATAGTAGTATATCACTAGTGGGTATCTTTTATGATGCATTTTCTAATAGATAATAATCTTATCTGGGTATGTTGTGGGTCTTTAAAAAAAGATTTCATTTTTTAGAGTATTGGACCAGCTTACGCCTACCTCGACTACTCTTTAAAGATCAATAAAGATCAATCTGAATGTTCTAGAATCACARAGAAAATGTTGCTCATAAGAGAAAGTGGATCCAACTGCTCTCTGTTTTGCTGACACCCGGCTGCACCCGTCCGAACCACTCCATTCAGTTTTTCACCCATTTTAATACTTCTTAACCTCGTTACCCACAACCCCACAATTTGAATCAAGCTTACTCTTTTGGTTCGAAGATTGAACTACAACGAACAAAGGGTATGAAAATTACAAACTTTATCGTACTTGACAAAATCCTCCGGAGGAACGAACACTAAACGAATTTTTCATACACATGGATTATGCTTTAATACTCACTCGCAGAACGCTGATGTGTAAACGTCCTTAAACGTGAATGCTCTCAATTACTCAACATGGGCAGAGATGGGTTTCAAAACTCATGCATCATGCATGACCTGTAGAAATCCATTATACTGTATTTGATTAGAGCTCCTGGACCCCTCTCACKTGCAGCCACCAAGATGCTCATGCCTGCTTTAACTGTTCCCAAAACTTGACATGAGAAGGAATACTAATTAGTATCATATTTGTCTCAAGAAAATCAATTACTATAGCATCTCTCATGGTATGGTAAAAATGGTAGCCAGACCTATCTGGTTAAGTGACATCCAGTAAAAACTTCTCCTATCATTTGCAGAGGGTGAACATGATTTTTGGCATGATTAATGTTCTTGTCGAGATCTACAAAATGAACGGAACCGATCATCAAAGTGTGCTCGGAAAATGGCCGAMAAATTAAAAATGGACCGGAGGGGGACATCATCACCCCTCCTGTCCCCGTGATACATAAAAGTTTCTCGGTTGTTGGGTGGATCTCGAATATGCCACTGGGTGGGTAGGAGATCATGGGGATATAACTACCTCGATTTTAGAAGGTACTTGTAATTTCAGTACCGAAGCATGGTTTCTCAATTCCATCAAACTCTCATTTTCTTTGAACTCATGCCATGGCTCTAAGCTTGGATGGCRGCAATCAACAATAATCGTCTTAAGTGCCACAGCACGTTGGAAAAAGTAGGCCAAAAGCTCGAAATCGATACAGCCAACAAATTTCACCACCTCAAGGCATCTGTGAAGACGACGTTCGGTAGGCTCCATCTCAGTTTGCATCTGTATCCTTGTAGGTGACATCAACTGTACAAGAATATCAAGAAACGAAATACAAAATGTTACTATGTTAGTAGGCAACATGTATAATAATACTTGCTTTAAAAACAAGTCAAGTGCTAGTTAAAGCTTGCCAAGTTCATTTCCTACAAGTACGTTCAAACTTCAAAGAATTAAGCACAATATAGCATATAACAGAAGAGCCAATGCAACAGTATCTATGTAACAGAAAGAAATGCTAAAACAAGCATCAACACACTTTGTTGAATTCGTACACCAGTGGGAGGAAAGGCAACGATCCTAACAATCGGAATTCAAAATTTCATTTGCCAACAGAGATACTAAATCCTTATAGGAAGTCGGTCATAAAAAACTATCAATGCGAATACTAAATCCCAATAGGAAACTATCACTATACTATTCAAACAAAGAAGTACAAGGAAAAACATGAGAAGAATTTGCCCAACCCCCACAAGATCAGATGCAACCCCATTAGGAACTCACGATGCCATGAATCCATCTCCCATACATGTTAATTAAGTAGTTATCCTAGGCAATCCGTTAAGATGATGGCTCAGCCATGTAAGCTAAAACACATTGTGATGTAAAGATAGATATTGTCCAAAAGGGAAAGAGCCCATTTCTCCTGCCACAAGGCACAAGGACACGACACAAAACCGCAATTCACCAACTGCATAAGACCATATCACATAAAAGTGATACATCTCCTGCCACAAGGACAAGACACAGAACCGCGATTCACCAACTGCAATATTCTCCCGTCACCGGATTCCTTTTTTTTGTGGAAACACCAAATTGTTTCCCTTTCCTTAGACCAAATCAGCAAATGATCTTCATGTAGTTTGTCAGCAACGGCTGAAACRATCTGTTTATGTGACACCAATACACCTGCAAATTTTAGTCAAACGAAGATGGATCGTTTCACTCATATACCCTCACGTAATGAATAACGAGTTGATCCATTCCGTAACGCCAATTGCTCAAAACCATGACACACACACACACACACAACGGCTTGATGGGAAAAGAGATTCACAGAGCCGGAGTAGGGATTGGGAATGACGAAAAGAATCACATAAGGCATGCTCAAAGCTGTGTCAGCATTACAGCGTAGGCTAACTAGTCATCCTCTGTGACCTAGAAAGGTCTCCCTTGCTGCGTCCAGTATTATACAGTGCTCAATAGTGCAAATGTCAAAGGCATATGCGGGGTACAATTTTAGAGATGGTTGAGAAATAGAGAGTTCTATTTATGCGTTGTTGCAAAACGGAAGCTTGTACCAGATAGAGTTTGGGGCAAGTGTTTAGCTTTTGCATCGAAACATCTCAATATACAGTAAATATGGCATCTAAAAAACCATAAAAAATAAAAACTCTACAAATGCATCAAGCAACACTACTACACTTGTAGAAACCACAAAATGGGTTTCCAAGAAAGCCACGCGTAAGATACAAAGAGAAKGCGTTCACCTGTAACGTAAATGTAYGCAAKAAGGGAGCTCTCTCAATCAGGGAAGTCCAACCAAGGAAACTGTCTTCTTCCTCAGCATACCCAGCAAATGTCAAGTTCTTCAGATTAGTCAATTCCGGAAAAGGTGGGGGTGCATAATTGTCCTGAAAGATGAAGCTCATGACAAGCAAATAGGCTCCATCTCGTTCGATATCCAAAATTATTTTTTTTCAAAACATTTATCAAAATCAAAAGCGCAGATCAACCGCAAGAGACGAGTRGATACTAACCAAGGAAGGGAAATCAAAGCTCAACGTCAGGCTCTCTAGTTGAGAGAAATAGACTRCAGGAAGAGCATTCAAAAACCCTTCACGCTGTGAAACAGTCAGATCAACCAATGAAGGAGCATGCCTAACAAGAACTGGGGTTGTACGATGAGAAAATCCAAGACAGATCAAGGAGGCAAGGTTTGGGGCACAAATATCAACAGTTCGTAGTCCAGGGCATGTGGATATCTCTAAGAACTTGAGGCCAAGTGAAGGACCGGCAACCTTAAGCTTTTCCAGACTCTCTGAGTAGGACACACGCAACACAATGAGAAGTGGACAGTTGGATAAGAAGTGCTCAACAAGCTCCCCAGTTATATCGACACATGTTAAAGAGAGTTGCGTGAGTGACTTAATGCATGATAAACCGTAAGGGCTTTTGATGAGAGAACAAACTTCATCGGCGAGAGTATAACACAGACAAGGAAGTCGTATGTCTCTGTCAATAGACTCAGTACCACACATCATGTCCATGTTGAGTCGTTCTCCTAGACGAGTATAACCAGATAAGTTAACTTCAAGCCTTTGAACGGACTTGCGGATGGCAAAACTGAACCACTCATCGATGTCGCGATAGGAGTCCATGCCAGACAAATATAAGAGGACTTTGAAATCGGTTATATGGGGGCCCTGATGTAATTGTATAACTCGATTCACACAATGTAGGTACTTATCCGTAACAGTTCTGACACGGGATTCATCTCCGGCAACCTTGTCAATGGCCCTCAGGATCTTYGGAAAATAAAAGTGGAGGACTTTAGCATGATGAGTCCATAAATATTGCCATCTCTTGGAGAGGACACSTGSGCTTGCTGCTTCCACAATGTTAAGYAGAGACAGAATGGTACCCAGAAKTTCATCAGGTAGTTGACTTATCCGATCTTCGAAATTCGTCATCCTACTCTGTAAATAAATCATCTCAAGAGCCGGAAACAGTAAATCAATAACTATAAATAAATAAATCATCCTAGAGAAAAACTTTTACTTGCACAATGATCACGGCCCGGGGCAGAAGCCAATTAAGAAAGCCAAGGCTTCAAGAAAATTTTCAATGTAACAGTTGTTATTAGTAACGCTACATTGATTTTTTTTTCCCACGGCTTCAAGCTCCCAAAAAACTGCTAAAAAGAAGGATCAGAAAGAGGAAACAGAGGGCGGTACCTGTTCTTATCGTAGCCGGAGCTGCTCTGCTTTGTTCAATTTTTACTACTGTACTTATTTAAGATTGTGGAGTGAAAGTTGTGATCCTGATCGAATTGTTGTTTAGTAGGGCCGGCTGACACTTATTTAAAGCCCCATTCAAGGTAGTAGTAATTAACTTATGCAACACAATTTTTTTGGTTTTGTCCTTATTCAAAAAAAATTACGTTTGTTAGTTTTACGCTAAGTTTTTGGGAAATATGGATTTTTTGGGAAATATAGGTGAGTAAAGACGAAAGGAATCGGAAAAGTAAAAAATTATTCTTTAGACAAGTATTTTGGGAAATATCCAAAGAAAAACTCAAAAAGTCAGTTTTTGGAATTTTTCTTGAATATTTCCCAAAATACTTATTTAAAAGACATAATTTTTTACTTTTCTGATTTCCCTCATCGTTACTCACCCATATCACATAAAAGTTTGACGTAAAACTAATAAATGCCAAAAAAAATTGAACAAGTTTGAACAAAAAAAATTAGTATTCTGCATAAGTTAATCACTAGAGTAAAATACAATGGGTTTAGAATGCCCTTTTGACCTCTCACTATTCTAAACCCATTGTATTTTTCACCCATATTTCATTCCAGATTCTAATTTCGCCTATTGTTTTGGATATTAGAGAGAAAGCAAAGGAATCTATCAGGTATTCCATTTCATATGATTAAAAAGATAGACAGTAATGACTATAATCAATTTGCTCAAAAAAGAAAAATAGGAACAAATTTGTAGTAATAGTTAGTTTTTTATATACTATAAAGTAAATGAAGGGTGGTTTGGCTTTATAATCCTTTTGGATTTTTTTTTTTCGTCTTTGTTCAAATGTGGCACACAGGGACACAACTACCGGAAGTACAAGAACCATATCTCACTATTACTAACCATATCTCCTACCACTAGTCAATCTCTAATACTGTAATTAATAAAAACAGACAGTATATAAATGATACTACTAAGAAAATCTCCTTATCATAAACCTTGCCCTAAAGATTGAAACCCCAAATTAGTTCAATTTAATCCACGGGATCCAAGCTTCTAATAAGAAGAAAATCAACAATTACACGGGGACCGCCTTCATGCAATCTCGCCTATTGTTTTGGATATTAGAGAGAAAGCAAAGGAATCTATCAGGTATTCCATTTCATATGATTAAAAAGATAGACAGTAATGACTATAATCAATTTGCTCAAAAAAGAAAATTACTGTAACAAATTCGTACTGTAGTAGTTAGTGTGGTTCTTTCTCCACTATTAGAACGGCAGGAATCCTACTTTACTTTTGGACTCATCTATTTGATCAATATTAACGTAGTATAACTGACCGTTTCCATGATCGACTTTGGGCTATGGCTTGTGAGTTTGCATCTTCCTGATCGATCACGTGGTACTTGAATTGTTAATTGTTGATTCAGCTTCTCAACGATTTCTTGATTCTTTTGTATTGTTGTCCGATAACAAGAGAATTAATTAGCATGTTGTTAAATTCCAAACGCATCCACTGTTTGTCCATACTCGTGCTTTGATGAAGCAAAGCATCAAAGGCTCTGAAACCATTTGATACAAACTTCTTGAATCAAGAATAAAAATAGAAATGAAAGAAGAGAGAGTCCCGCTTCGGTGGGGAAGACCTCTGATTAGTTCAAATTGAGGAGAGCCGGACCTCTGTACTTCACACTAGAAGATCTTCTTCTTCTTTTTGGTCGAACAAAAATTTACACTAGAAGATCTTTGATTAATATAAAACTTCCCTTCAATTGATACATAAAAGTAATATCTATATAACAAAACAGAGCGATTTTTGAATCTTATACATCTATATACCAAAACAGTGCGATTTTTGAATCTTATACATAAATCTAAAAATCTCAACCCTCTATTTCAATATCTAACGGTCTAGGTTGATTTCGGATAAACATAAATCTAGGCCACTCATGTTTTGGGTGAATTCATCCAATGGCCCCCATCTAGCGACTAAAAAAGGAATCAGGCATTGATAAGGAATCCCGCCACACTCTCTCTCTCCAAAAAAATATATATATATATCTCTCTCCCTCTCTGATTTCATTCCCCTCACTCCATCCAACATGGCTTATTTCAACCAAACAAAAAAATGCTAATAAATTAGGTAACCAAACCTTGTCATCCTGACCTCTAAACTTAAACAATTTTTGCTCAATGTGATTATTACATGCATTCCAAATATGAGGCTCGTCGTTGCATAATTTTCCAACCAAGTTCAAGGAACAGTTTCAAGGACAACTAATGGCAGAAAAAGGAGAGGAAAGTGACCACACAAAAGCCAGTTATGAAAGCAAGCATACAACAAGAGAATAGAAGTATTAGCAAAAAGGTGGATGAATTGGTTGGTTTGGAGAACACAAATTCTCGTTTCAGTTTCTTGAAGAAACAGTGAAACACCTTATCAAATAGGGGATCTCAACGCATCTTAATTGTCACCCGATAATTGCATCTAAATTTTTCAAGCATAAGATGCTTTTGAGAAATTACGTCACASCAGTTTCACGGTCAAGGAACTTCCGATATTGTACAGGGGATGTGAAAATCATATCTCATATTGTCCAGCTATATTTTTCRGTAGTCTCATTTCATCACTGAGACAAACAAGTGGGAGGAGGTAGCTACAAACCATAATGACTGATGTGAAAATTGAATAGGACTCACATATCATAATCTCTACTGAAGAGTGAAGGCAACACAGACAACAAACCTCTAAAGTTGCAGTAAGCTAGAGAATCAAGTAGATGGGGATCCATTACCACAAATATGTACTGTTAATTAAGTCACACACATAGAATGCTCCGAATAACAATTCAATCTTCATCAATAGCCGAGCAGATACAGCCAACGTATTGATAAATATCAGATTTTGCCTTTTATTCTAGCCTCGTTGCAAAAATGGCAACAGCAAAATGAGAGACCATAAATGTTTAGGGGCCTATACAAGGAGCTAAACATAAGCCACAGAGAAATCATCAAATCAAAAGGTAATAATAGAAACTACAAAATTAGTCCCAATATAACACAGTAAACATTTGCTGAAATATAATCAACATACCCATTGTGACTAAATAATGACAGACTAGAAAAGCAGCAGCATCATTTCGTCTGCAATGAAGCTGACTGGGACTGAAATAACCAAACGCAAATGTCTAACAGGAAAACTACACTCACCTTACTCAAAGCATTATTGTACCGCTGAAAAGAAATTAGTAGCAGAGGTATACTCACGTTTGATGGTGACCAAAGAGAGACGACCATTTTGAAACTTATTTCCTATTACCCAACGGCTGCTGCAGATGTGTAAGATTATTTTCATCATTGTCCAAACTCCAACTGTTGATGATAACCTAATAACTTTCTGAGTAGAGGAATGAGGCCAACTAAAGCTATTTGAAGYTGCTCTGAGCTATTCAAGCGGATACTGATTTGTCCGGAACCCCTGTTATTCAAATTAGCACGAGCAATCAAATTTGTAAACTGTCCAACAGGAATCTGGGAATGCACATTTCCTCCAATAGCAAGATCTCCGTGCCAATCCATGACAGAAAGCCCAAGAGTTGATAGTGAACGACCCAGAGGATGATCTTTATCTCTCAAAGTGGCTTCCAAACAGCCACCATAAGCAACATCACCACGACCAGTCATGGCACCTCCAGACATAACCAAACGGAACCGTTTATTCACAATTAGTTTGTCCTCAACTTTTACCCCTGCTGTCAGGGCATCACCCAATAGAGTCGCCGAGAGGCCTGCAGATGCCTTATTTCGCCTATAATTGCTAAACAGTGTCTCGCTGCGAACAGTATAAGCCATGTCCTTTCCAAGAGTCTGCAAATCAAAACCGAGAGAAGTTGCTTTCCCCTCGCCATGCTTTATTGAACTAGCAATTTCCATTTGCAGATTGGCATCCTTCTTATCCTTGGTGACCTGCCCAGAGAAAGAAACAGGCAACGCTTGTTTAACCACAAACAATTTCTCTACATTGACACCTTCGTAACCAATGTCATGATCCCAACCATGAGTATCTAGAACAGGTCTCACAACCCACTGGTTGGTAGAATCGAGATGGCGATAGCGATGAGTTGGATTGTCAGAATCGAAAGAAGCAGGTAAGGCCAAATCCGGCATGGGAACGGGAACGGATGCTGCACCACCACTTTCTTCTTCCACCTCGTCACTGTAATCACTCGGCAAATCCTTAGCTGAAGCTGCCATTTTCTTCATCATCTTCCGCCGCTTCCTCTCATCCTTCAACTGTTTCTTCATCAAAAGCTTTTCCCTAAGCTCCAGTTCTTCATAATAAGCTTTCTTCTGGGCTTTAGTAAGCTTTGCCAGCTGGGTCGTTGTCAATCGTTTAAACGAAGGCAACTTGTTGTATTCTGCCTCATAATCTGTATCTGATAAGTCATCGAGATCATCATCCAAAGTGTCATCATCACCAAATTGTTCTTCTGGCAGTTTCAGCTGTGGCCTTGATTGGAGAAGCGATGAAAGAAGAAAAGGTAAAGGAGGTGCTTTTGTTCGAGCAGCAGAAGGCTTTCCAGGAGGACTATCTTGCAACTTTAGAAGTGTATTCGCTTCAGCCAAGATTTTCGACGCGAAGGAGAGCAACAGCAAGTGGGGCTTCCAAACCTGACCATTTGGTAGTACTCTCTGACCAGCCCTGTTTGTTCTGCATGCTGAGTGGTTCTCTACCAAAGAAACAGGGTTCATGAGCCKCATATCCCCAGCTGCCTGCCGTATTGCTTGCTGAACAACATGAGACCGCTGTGTCACAAACATGTCATAACTTGTAGCAGTGCCATTTGGCCCGTCAGGTGGTGCCGAGGCTGCGTGAGTTAGAACCACAATCGCATTAAACCAAATCGAAGGCCCAAATATCTCAGTGATTGTACGCAACAGAGGCATGTCACCAAAATCTCTGCTCTGCATATCCAATCTATCAAGATACAAAACAATATCTGGAGGTGTTTTCTTGATAAACCGCTTAACGGATTGGAGGATCTTCTCATTATGGCGTTGGTCTGACCAGGAAGGTAGAAGACCCGGTGTRTCTATAACTCGGACCTTGATCCCCTGGACCGTACCCACAACATCCTGAACCTTCTTTGTACCCATCTGAAAAGCATCAGTCTCAAACATAACCTCATCAAAAATGGAGTTGATTGTTGCACTTTTACCGATTCCGCTTTTTCCAAGAACCATGATGGTGCAAGAAAAGTCGAGGGGTTCCTGCCCAGCTGTTTCAAGCTGCTCTGCCATTGCACTGGCGCGGTCAAAGCTAAAGGCATTGACACGCCCCCCATTTCTTCCTCTCAGCTGTTCAGCTAGCCCTAATCTGTATAAGACTTGAGCCACAACTACATTATGAGGAGTCTGCCCAAGCCTATGAGCAAGACGCAAGAATTTCACCCGTATCATCTGGAGTTTTTCACGGGTCTCATCGTTTTCCTCAGCTTCCCCATTTGTAGGATCGTCAGTTAGTTGATTTTGCATCTGAGATGAGGTTCCATTCACCCTAGGCTGTTGCACAACTCGATGAGCAGGTTCCAGCAGTGGGGCCACACGGCCAAGGCCAGCTGGACGAGCAGGTGTGGGGGTAGGATTTGCAGACTTCACCTCCGATGGAGAAACTTCCGGTGCAGGCTTAACATTCCTTTCTCCATTCCCTTGAATACTTTGCTTGACCACCTCAGCTTTAGCTCCTTCAATGTGAGGCTCCTTGGGCACAGCATTGGAAGTTTCAACAAGCTTATCTGCAGGCTGGAGTTGAGAACCCTTGATTTCTTTTGCCCCCATATCGAATGGAGAAGTTTGAATCTTCTCATCATCATGCAAAGCAGCATTACCTGATTTGTACAACTTTTCAAGCTCTGGGGTAAATGTCCTTTCCTCAACAGAAGTAAAAAGCTTATCTTCAGGTTTCCCATTTGTTCCATGGTGACCTGAATCTTCTGTAGCTGACAGATGTTTCAATTCTTGCCCATCATCCTGATTTTCTAAGCCCAAGTTAGCTGAATCCTTGAGTTCTTCGCTCATGCTGTTTCGATAAAAAGGAACTGGGCTTGTTGCAGCTTCGTCATTGACTTCCCCACTTTTGTCACCTTTGTTTTCAGCATCCAGGCTAATCAAATTCCCATTTACTCCTTGAAGGTCAGGAGCATCTTTATTTTCCCATCTCTTGTCATCATGATGGCCAGTGTCCAATAAAGCCGGAGATTCTTTCACCCCCTCAGTCGACTCATCTCGACACAAACCCTCTCCAATGGATTCAACCTCCAACAGACCGGAGGTTTCTTTCACCTCGTCAATCATTTCAGCTGGATGCAAAACGGGTTCAATGGATTCCACCTGCCGCTGAGAATTAGGGCTATTTCCCGCCAAACTTTGGGCATCCCCAACTTCAGTGTTGTCATCAACCAGTATTCCATCGGCAACTACACCAGATTTCTGATCTTCCTGAGAGCCATCTTTAAAATCTTCCATTTCACCGGCAGCAGAAATACCAGATACCTCCTCCAACTCACCCTCTCCAGCACTTGTTGACAAATCATTCTCGGTGCCATTCAATTCACCCGCTAGAAGTTTCTCCTTCTCACTTTCCACATCATTGATTTCCCCCTCCGTTGCCTCATCAACAGACTCTCCACCGGCAAAACCTTCTATCTTGTGTTCAACAACAGGGAGCTCCTCCTCATGATTACCAACCACAACAGGACCCCCAATTGCCTCTTCAAACTTCTCAACGTCATTTCCCACACTCACGTCCTCATCAACCTCTACAGAACCAACCACATGCCCAACGTCGCCGACACAATAATCCCGGTTGACCCCAATAACCTCTGGAAAAACTCTTGGCGTCTCAGCAGAAATCGCCTCCTCAAAAACGTCGTCCCCTTCTGATTCCCTAGACTCGTCAGACCCAACCGCATCCCTTTCCTCGACTCTCGATTCCAAAACCTCATTTTCCATAACCGTCTCTCCTAAGTCAATCCCAACCCCATTTTCCATCAGAATAGGCAAACCCCAAGACTTCGAACCAAACCCTAGATTCACTGAAACACAATTACGAAAACCAAACCCCAAATTACCGAACCGATTTAATCACAAAAACCAATATAGAAATCAAAATCCAAATACGGCACACATATTACCAGACTAAAAGGAACGCATAACAGAAACAAATATTAATTATCTGAATTAGAGCACATAGAAATAAAAGAAACACATCAAAACATCAGATTTGGGCGTGTTGATGTCGTGAATTAGGGTTTTGCAGTAACTAATGACGAGTGAAATGATATATATATATATGGGAGTAACTAATTATCGAAAAACAACAGAAGCAAAGGGGCTTACCGGATACACAGACGATACAGATAGATACATAGAGCGAGATGGGTTTAGGGAGAGAGAGAGAGAGAGAAAGGAGTTGAAATGAAGGAGTAGGATTGAATTTGATCTGTGGTTGTCTATCTCTCTCTCTCTATTTGGGTTTATTTATTACTCTCTCTTCTAATCTCGACGCCAATCGTGTACCAGTAAACCAGGAGGATGAATTAGGGATAAGAGTTTGATCGACGGACGGGAAAGCCAKTTCCTCGGGATCGTACGGCTTGAAAAGAGTTGGGTAGTTTTATTTATTTATTTATGTATGGAATTTATCATGACGGCGACGGGAAATGGGGAAAAAGGTTGCCTGCTTTGCAGTACAGGTTGTGCTTGGTGTTCCACTTTCCTAAAAAGTTCCTTTTTTTCAAACGGAGGTAATTTCAAGTCCAAAAATCATGTGTTTACGTAAATAATTTTTCTACCAATATGGATCTTGTTTGATAGATCTCATCGAGCTTTTAAACGGTATTAAAAAAATTAAAAATTATTTTTCATCTTCATTATATTTGAGTTTGAAAATTGAAGAAAAAGAACTTTAAAAAAAAGAAGGGAAACTAGAACGGCCCCTAGGCTGTCACTTGTAAACAAGTTTTGGGACAACTGTGGGCCGTTGATGTGATGCGATAGAGTTGTGTATTTTGGTTTTTGGATCCTTCCCTTTGTGACTACTACATGTCCATTTACCACACAAAGAAAACCGTTCAATTTGTTCATGGGATTGAATGGGTCACATATGGATGGATTCACAATTTCAATGGCAATGTTAGTAGTAAAAGTAGGTTTGGTCCTCAATTAGATAGGTTAATTGTGTCTTTAATTCAAGTCCAAAATAGCTTTACTTTTGCCATTTGAGCGTCATGTTTAAGTTCGTGTTACACTAAATGTTTCAATTTATTTGGTTTTGATGCACAATTCTTGTGCGTGAAAGTGTAATTGCGCTAAAAAAAATTATACTCCATATGTGAGGCTAAGATAATTTCAGAAGGTTATCSTTTTCAACCTTCAAGATAATCGTTACTATCATACTCAGTAGTTCCACATTCTTATTTCATACCCAATAAACCTAATATGGAAGAAAAAAAATTAATTCGGAACCAATTTTTATCTCAACTTAGATACTCCATGCATTTACGCTAAAATTGTACTCCCTCCGTCCCGATTTGTTTGTCTCTTTTTTGACTTATACATGTCTCAAATTGACTGTTCAATTTCAAAATCAATGGATAAGATTATGTAAATTTTTAAATCAATGGATTAGATTTGATTTTCTTAAAAAATTGGAAACCCGAAATTGGACAAATAAATCGGGACGGAGRGAGTACCAATTTGTTTATAATATTGTCATTAGACACTGATAAGTTAATTGGTGCGTGTTTGGTGAAAAAGAGATTATTGAATTTTTAGGGCATTGCTCTAAAGGCTTCTCCTCATCGTACATTGGCACATCAACACTGACGCATTAGCATTGAATAATCTTAGCGAGAGTGGCATTTGTGTATGACAGTATGAGATGGTTGTGCCCTAATTCAGATAACGAGCATGATCGGAAGTGTGAGCGCGAAAAAAAAAAGTGTCTTTTAAAAGTCTTTCCGAGTACTGAAATTTGTAAAATTGAAAAATTGATAGTGCGAGCACAGAATGAAATGCTCAATTGAAGGAGTATTTGACTAAAGGTACTGCCTGTGTTAATGTCGTGGGAACTTTCTATTGGCCACTAATTCTCGCCCCCGTGAAGACACTCACAGACAATCCCCAATCTCGGTCTACCTTACCATCCGTAGATCCTCATCGTCACTCATCACAGCCGCCAATGCTCGCCGGAGCCGACCACTCGTAACCGCCGATACAGACGAACAACACAGCCTCACATGGTGTCCTTATGCAATGCTCCCACCTCGATTCCTCAAACCCAATAGCAAACCCTGCGTCGTCCAGGCCATCTTCAAACTCTGCTCYCAAGGCCACCTCTCACAAGCCGTCGATTCTCTAGACCTTTCGGCACGCAAAGGTCAACGCCTTGACTCTCAAACTCTAGCTTTCCTCTTACAACAGTGTGCGAATTCTCACTCTCTTAAAGAAGGTAAATTGGTTCACCTCCATTTGAAAGTCACTGGTCGGAAGAAACCCGACACGTTGCTGTCCAACCACTTGATCAAGTTCTACTGCAGATGTGACGAGCACGTGGAAGCACGCAAGGTGTTTGATAAAATGTCTGCGAGAAATTTGTATTCTTGGAATAGTATGCTTTCCGGGTATGCGAAATCGGGGATGATTAAACCCGCTAGGAGGTTGTTTGATAAAATGCCTGAGAGAGATGTTGTGTCTTGGAATACGATGGTGGTTGCGTATGCGCAAAGTGGGTGTTGCTATGAGGCTTTGATGTTTTATTTAGATTTCAGGAGGTCGGCTATTGGGTTTACTGAGTTTAGCTTTGCCGGTGTTTTTACGGTTTGTGTGAAGTTGAAGGAACYGGGACTTACCAGGCAGGTTCATTGTCAGGTTTTGGTTGCCGGGTTCTTGTCGAATGTGGTTCTTTCTAGTTCTGCAGTTGATGCTTATGCCAAATGTGGGGAGATGAGTGATGCAAGGAAATTGTTTGATGAGATGGGTGTCAGGGATGTCCTTGCTTGGACTACCTTAGTCTCAGGATATGCCAAGTGGGGTGATATGCAAGCGGCTAGCGAATTGTTTGACGCAATGCCTGAGAAGAACCCTGTGTCGTGGACTGCTTTGATCGCTGGGTATGCTCGGAATAGTATGGGAAACAAGGCCCTTGAAATGTTCTCAAAGATGATGTTGTTTCGATTTAGACCAGATCAATTCACTTTCAGCAGTTGTCTTTGCGCTTGTGCCAGTATAGCTTCACTTAAGCTTGGCAAGCAAATTCATGCTTATTTGACACGAACTGGTTTTAGGCCGAACACGATAGTCATCAGTTCTCTTATTGACATGTATTCGAAGTGCGGAAGTTTGGGAGACGGGAGGCGCGTCTTTGATATTATGGGTAATAAGCAAAACTGTGTGCTATGGAACACGATGTTATCAGCCTTAGCACAGCATGGCTACGGTGAAGCAGCAACAAAGATGTATGATGACATGGTAAGATCAGATGTTAAACCAGATAGGATAACCTTTGTTGTCATACTCAATGCATGCAGTCACTCTGGTCGTATAGAAGAGGGGCTTGCTTGTTTTCATTCAATGACTTGTGATCATGGCATTGTACCTGACCAAGAGCATTATGCATGCTTAACCGATCTCTTGGGTCGAGCTGGACTTTTTGATGAATTGATGAACGAGCTTGAAAAGATGCCTTGTAAAGCTGATGGTCTGGTGTGGAATGCCTTACTTGGTGTTTGTAGGATTCATGGAAACTTAGAGTTGGGCAGAAAAGCAGCTGAAAAGCTTATTGAATTAGAGCCTCAATCCTCTGCAGCCTATGTCTTTCTGTCAAGTATATATTCTGCCCTTGGGAGTTGGGAGTCTGTGGAGAAGGTGAGACATCTCATGAATAAGAGATGCGTGAAGAAGGAACGGGCCATTAGTTGGGTAGAAATCAGAAACAAGCATCATGCTTTTACTGTATCAGATAGGTTGCACCCCTCGAATGAGGAAATATGCTCCGTTTTGGAACTTTTAGCAGGGCAGATGGAAGATGATGCCTAATTAAGTGATACTGGGGGCTAAACTTCGTCATTTTTGTTTTCCAAGTGCGTATACCTCCATTCAAATTTGTAACATGTTGTTTTTATTCTGAAGAACAGGCAGGCATGCTGGGCCTGCTGTCACTAAAGATCACTGWTTTCCAGATTCCATAAGATGAATATTTACAACCATATAGTTATAAGTTCCCTTCTTTATTTCCRAAGCCTGAGATGTTTAGATAGATGGGATGACCTACGTTTTGCTTCCTCGTGTCATTGTTTATTTCCCAAATGTTCTTCRCATGGAAGTCAGATTATCTTGTTCRCTGCATTAACCAAATTGTGTAATTCATTACGAATGCGGAATGCATCCATTTCTGGATTTAAGGGTAGTTCTTTCTTGAAGCCTAACTCTGTTTTTTCAAAGTACAATTTTTATGAAAGAATTTTCACACCTCATTAGGAGGCTAAAGGTGCAAGTCACACGAAAGACATCCCTTCCCAGGCTATGGCATTCGAATGTACAAGAGGAAAGGAAATCAGAGAAAGTACTCTCAGAACATCTACATATGATCGTAGTACCATAAACAGGTAATTAAGGATATGTGAAAASTTTAACTTTCATCTTTATGTTAATTTATATTCTTACTACTTGGCTTGGAAGCCTTTACTCAACTGCTGTAAGCCTGTATCTTTMTTCCAATATGATTGGGGCTTGTCTTTAACCAGCTGATTTTGKGTTGAGTTCAGGCCTGCTCCTCTGTTGCCTAACACGTGTTTTGTCATAACATGTGATGTGGACCTATGGCCTGTAATCTTGAAGATATTATTGAGCTCTGCAGCAAATTATTCACGTGTGACGTGGCAGATACAGGGGAATGAAAAATTGTTATCATAGCATGTGGACGTGTCGAACTCTGCAGCAAATTATTCACCTGTTCCCAAAATCTTCTTACTTGTCTGATAGGTAAAGGATCAGAATATCCTCCTCAAGGGACCTCTTGATTTTCAATCATACTTCCCACGACCCACCTCGCTTAGCACAGGGAATTTGATCTTTTCAGGTTCGTAATTCCTTGTTTCTAGTGACCCTTTTGTCTATTGGATTGCGTCTTATAACATCTCATTGCTTGATCAGTTGCCAGAAAAGGGACAGCTTTTATTGTGATTGAACCTGTGGTCATTGCTTGCTTTAGTTCCGTAAACTCGTGGGACTTGCTGTTGTTTATATTTGTGAGGATTTACACAGAAGCTGTCAAATGATATGATGATGTCTATGGTCGGTACAGTTTATCTATTTATTTCATTCCGTATATTCTTATACACGTATATGCAAACATAATACTTGGTAGACTTTGACCCATTTTAAACTCATTCCTTTAATTATTGGCATTAGAACCAACCATGGGAAGGCCATAATTAGTGTGGGCTACAATTAAGGATATTTAGAACAGTTAAATCCTGGCAAGAGCCCATAGCTTTGAGGTTATGAGGGGTAAATCCTTTTTCGGTGACTTTAGGATTACATTTAGGTACAAAGACAGGAGACCATACATAAAGTTCATCGCCTAAAAAAGCTGTGATAGCTATCCACAGCCAAACAAGTGGACCAACCAATGAGAAATATCTGTTATGACTCCCTATCAATAATTCAAACCTGTTGGCCAACCAAAAACCAGACAAAAACCGGAAGTCGGATCTCATCATATTGAAGGATAATAGTTGAAAAAATGGAAAAAGTTATCGTCACAGTGAAACCACCAACCGTTAAAGATGCATTTATTAAAACCCACAAACCCATTCCCTTTTTTTCAACAGAAGGAGAAGAACAAGAACAAGCACAAGAAGAAGAGGAATTCAGAATTCTCCTCCTCTTCCTCTGATCTCAACAATGGGTGGCCACGTCTCCAAACAGGTGGAACGCCGGAAAACGATCTCAACTCAGAAGAAAACCCTATGTGATCTTCAACAAGGCTGTGGAAAAGAGTTCCCAGGTTGCGACTACCGCCCTCCTGATCGGAAGAACTGGATGTCTGGCCTCAACCCAGAGAAGGTCCACATCAACAAGATTGTATGGCCGGGGACCCACGACTCGGCCACCAACAAGATTGGAGTACCATTCATCACTCGCCCCTTTGCCCAATGCCAATCCCTGTCCATATACCATCAGCTCGTACGTGGGGCCCGTGTTATTGATATCCGAGTCCAAGAGGATCGCCGTGTTTGTCAYGGAATCCTCCTTACGTATAGCGTGGACGTCGTAATCAACGACATCAAGAGGTTTTTGTCAGAGACCCAATCAGAGGTCATAATTCTGGAGATCCGAACCGAGTTTGGACATGAGGATCCGCCTGAGTTCGACAAATACTTGGAGGATCAACTTGGCGAGTTCCTGATTCACCAGGATGATCATGTGTTTGAGAAGACAATTGCAGAGTTGTTGCCAARGAGAGTTATTTGCGTTTGGAAGCCAAGAAAGTCACCTCAGCCAAGGGCCGGAGGGCCGCTATGGAGTAGTGGGTATTTGAAGGATAACTGGATTGACACAGACTTGCCATCAACAAAGTTTGAGAGCAATTTGAAGCATTTGAGCGACCAGCCGCCAGTGGTGTCCAGGAAATTCTTTTACCGGGTTGAGAATACGGTAACGCCTCAAGCGGATAACCCGGTGTTGTGTGTTAAACCGGTCACGGGTCGAATCCACGGGTATGCTCGGCTTTTCATAACTCAGTGCTCCTCCAGGGGCTGTGCTGACCGGCTGCAGATCTTGTCTACTGATTTTATTGATGAGGATTTCGTTGATGCTTGTGTCGGGCTAACGCATGCAAGGATTGAAGGTAAGGCCTGAAGATAATCTACTATTGGTTTCCCACGGCCACTTGTTCTTTTCAGTAATTCTCCCCAGACTAGATCACGATCTTGCCCAGGATCTTGATCATTGTTGCTTTTGTGTAAATGAGGATATTCAGAGAGTTGTTGATGGGTCCTTTTTGTGATAGTGTGTGTGTAAAAATGTTCACGGTGTTTATTGGTGTGTAATATATGTATCACGTACTGGTTGAAATAGATGTGGTTTGCTTTAATCTAAAGGCTTGAAAGCATCATTCAATAATGGTTTTGCTTTAGTCTACATTTCCATTTTTCTAATCTCCTGAACTACATATAGAGATTAAAAGGCCGAAAAGCAGTGCACGAGCAATAACCCATTACAATTTCAAAGTATCCAGACCAGCTCGACTAATTCTTGAGTCTCACCGTCCACTGACCCTATAAGAGTTGATACCAACTGGGGGTTTCAAACCTAAAACGGAGAAAGCAAACTCCTAACTCTCAAATCACTGGCCATAACCATTACATGGTGTTGCTTTCAGCTTTCAACAACTGATATGATATGGAATAAAGTGTAAACTACTACACAAGCTTGCTTAGAAAATAATTCTATGTTCATATAAATAAAAAAAACGGGCGATTTATACCCACTCCTATGTACTATTTATATGGATTCCGACAACACGAAAACCAAATTCAACTGTGTGCGATTGTTTTAGATTCTGCTAATACGAAAAAAGAGCAGAAGTAATGGAAAATGACACAAACAGTTGAGATTGTTAACGAAGCTGCGGGATATAAAGGAACTTTTTGAGGTTGTAAAATAACTGTGATAAGGAGACTAATGTTGATCGAAGTATTCAGACTCTTCACCCTTCTGATATGGAAAAAAGAGTCTTCCCTTGGAACAACGAACAAATTTCATGAACACTGTACTTGAGTTCCGCACGTGGTCAAAACTAGAAATGCTCCTCAAATTTGCTAGACGTAAAAAAGGAACGGTTCTATCACTACGAAAATGTAGAATAATGTACAGCATACAATATTAGGCACCTATAACCACCATATTAAATCAAACATTTGCCTCGTATTCGAACTCCAAACCCATTCATCCACTAGATGGGTACTTTTAGCAAATGTGACATGGTGGTTATCTTGCTCGATTAATGGATGAACCACCTGCAGATGTCTTCTCTCTACAAAATTTAAGTTTGAGAACTTCCTCCAATCTCAAGAATATCGATGGGAATGCACCTGCAATGAAAATAGCCCATCCTTAAGATTACTGCTATGAAAGATTGGAGAGAGCAACACTGAAGTAATTGAACAAAAATGCAGCATTTCACCAATTGCTAGAATTGGATACAGTATCCGCTAATAATTGCAGAAACTTGAAATGCAAATAAAAAGAGGTCATTCTTTAACAAAATTAGAGGTAGATACACAAAGCAGGCGCTGAATAAAGTGGAAGGCCAGGACAATCCTGCCCTCACCTAAATGACCTCATACATATTGCATAACCATGTAACTGAAGATGGAAGAATCAGAAACCAGCGAAGCCACACATCTAAATGCAGGGTTTTCAATATCTATGTTAGAAACCCGAAAACACAAAATACCCCGAACTTTCACTCTTATTAGGGCATGACGGTTTTTTCTAGTTTTTACCTACAAGCTCCAAGCCCTTGTTTTATGGAAGCCAAAGAAAAAATGAAATGTCCTAGTTTTCTCCTGACTCCTCATTTTCTGCGCAAATTCAAAGAGAGTTTTAAGTGCAGAAACTCATCCTATTTCAAACCCATGAAAAAACTTAGCACGCACCCAGATGAGCTGATATAGATACTTCACTTACAAGTGAGCTTCACATTTACTCTATGGAAACGATAGAATGGGAGTCAACTATTTTTTCGCTTTTCATCAATTTTTGCCAAATTTGAAGAGGCAAAAAAATATTCAGCATGATGACGAAGCAGCCAACAAATGAAACCACCATGGCAGCTGTTCAGGTACAATTCAAATGAAGATGTTCAAGAGAGGAGGAAGCATGGAAAGGACAAGGGAATGGTTTTAAAAAGTAGTGCATTTAACCCCCCAAAATTAGGATGATCGCTTATAATATGATCTAACTTGCAACCCTTTGTAGTTTGAAACAAGGTTTCTTTCCATTGAAACATGGGTATGCTTCTCCATTATGGACTTTACAGGTCAACAAAACTAGGAGGAAGTAGAAGTGACGTGATAATAGAAACGCAAACCATGGTCAAGACTCAAGAGAGTATCATTGGAACTATATCAAGTAACAGGTATGGCAAAACCTGCAGCTGGGCTCTCTCGATGCTGCAATGAACCTCTGACCAAAAGCGTGCCTGGAATTTGTTGAAAGACCTACAAATACAAAATATTCGCAATCGACTATAAGTTTCAGCGACAGAAGGTAGAAATTCATACCTACCTTGAGAAAAACTTACAGTTATGCGAAGAGAAAGGTCATTCAGTGGAAGATGGGAACAACCTGACCCATTGGACACAACTTCCTTATACTGGCAAGGTGCAGGTTCACTGAGATTACTTAGCTCATTCTTCAAGATTGCATCAAAATGATCATTAGAAGCAGTGATCTGTCAAGTATGAGTTTGAGTTATCACATGAATAAAGAACCGTAACAAAAATAACAAGGAAAAGTACAAGAGCATACATCAAGGGTAAATGCAGAAGCATTTGATTTACAAGTTGCACCAGCACCGCATAAAAAGGTTTCCACAGATTGCAACACATGTATTGCACTGTATTGGCGATGAAGACCCTAACAAATCATAGAAATTGAAATATGAAATTACATATTGACAGAAGAAAGGGTGGAAAATGATATGAGTGACATTATAGTAGTCTGGTTTGATTACTCCGGCTTTATGTAAAAGAGATGCAAAGAAATATAATTGAACTTTTGCAGGACACTGATTGCACCAAAAAGACATATATAATGCATCCACGACCGCACGCTCAGTGATAATTTGGAACACTCAAAACACTGATAAAAAAAAATCTGAAACACTCAAACTGCCAAAAGATCCAGAATTTGAAATTTACGATTAAGGTAGGTATCTAAACTCCCAACAGAAGCTATGTCACCTATTGTATGGGAATTACCAGACTTTATGGGCATCTATTTTTGACAAGTGTATGGCAACAAACAATTGCTCCCACCAGTCTATAGCAAATTAGTGCACACTCGGCATCTACCAAGCAAATTAAGGAATGAGACAGGCCATTCGCCGTCGAATGGTTGTGATGGAGATACAAAACAGCTTCAACACTACAGCATTCTCATCACATGAGGACACGAGTGACATGATTGACCATGCAAAATAGGAAAAAGGTATCCAGACCTCAAGTGTGAAAGAGAGCACACTCTTCTCGGCGACATGAGATGATATAACTTTCTTGGCAGGAGGCATGAATGACCATGCCAGCCCCCATCGGCAAGTTTGGCCTTGAACAAATTCAGTTGTCTTAACTATAGTTACTCCAACCTCACGAAGTTTTGACATCAGGATCTTCATGTTTGATTTCCTTCCAACCATTGATGTGTACCACCTACAAAGGAAGTGTACAATTCAGTACCAATTTTTAATGATACACGAGTCACTCGAGACATTAAAGATCAATCAAAAGAGGGTATGTAAGATACCGGATAGACTGCTTCAATTCAAAACTATCCTGAATTATACGGCTGATGAAAGCTTCCTCTCCACCAGGACAAACCATCTCCTCTGGGGTCCCACCACAGGACGTTTTTGGATTTAACCCTGCTTCCTCCATGGACTCGAAAAATGGAGGATTACACATACAGAAGTCGAATTCCTCTCCATCCCTGACAACACCATAAAGTACAGGGGGTCCATGATAACTTTTATTCACATTTGAATGCAATTCGAGTGGACGTAGAAAATCAGGCTCCAAATTTCTAGCCTCAATTTCATGTGTGAGTGTATTGCTTCCACTGTCAACCAGCTGGCCTTCACATGACTCTTCTCCATAAGATGTCATCTTGCCACTCTCAACCTTTCTAATTTCAATTAAACCAGAAATGTGCGGATTATTTTTAACGTTTCTCTCCGCCCACTCCAATGCAACATCAGTCACATCTGTGACAAAGTTCAGCAATAATAGGCCATCACTTAACATGTACCATTTGCGAACCATTCCTGGAGAAAATTACTTCAGAAATTAAAATAAAGGTTCCAGTGAAGCTACCTGACCCGACGAAACGCCATCCCAGAAGGGTTGCACCAAGAAGCGGATAGATACAGTTGGCCCCAGTTCCAATATCAAAACCTCTTACAACTTCACCATCACCCTTAGCATGAGTGTTTGTAATAATATCGGATGACAATAGATCTTCAATCCAGTGAATGTAGTTAGATCTGTTCGGCACAGTAGGGCAGAGCTGCCCATCAGGAATCCACCTACAAGTTACATTTTCTCTTAAATAACCACAAGTCGATAATGCCCTTAATACAAGACTGAAACTCATGGATTCACTAAAGTCACTGCCCAAAACCTGCAGCAATAAACGATGTCTGATTCCCGAATATCACAGTAGAGATATTTTAATCTTTTAATAGTCACATCCATTGTTCGAGAATCAGACATCTCAGCAGAGATTTTCAATCTTCTACTAGTCACGTCCATTGCTAGACTACTGAGTGCTGCTCAATTTAGATACAAAAAAGTTCTAACATTTCCAGAAGAGATACACTAGGGAACCGTAAATTGTTTGGTTAAAACTTAAAACCGAATTCTGGGTATTGGGTCCAAATTTACTTTTTCAATTTCTTTCCTTCACCTTCATTTTTTTTTTGAAAAACCAATAAGAGAAAAATTTAAGGGGTCATGCCAGTACCCGTCAACTGTAAACTAATGCCACAAATCCCATAAATTCAGCTCACATTTTCACACTTTCTCAATACTCCTATACCCTTTTCACATTTTCCATATACTTTCTCAATACTCCTTCTAATACTCCTATACCCTTTTCACATATTTCAATATATTTTCTCAATACTCCTATACCCTTTCCACATATTTCAACATACTTTTTAAACCACAGAATAGGCAGCCTATGCTGTTGTTAGCATTTTACGAAGGCACGAAAAACAAACAAGAACAAGAACCAAACCAACACCCTTAAACCTGGAAAGAAACACTTTTTAAAAGTAGATGGGAAGAGTACCAATTGAGGGAATGATCGTGGAGGAGCAAAACCCTAGTGAGCTCTCGGGTGGCATTGAAATCGGTCCAGTCGATTCTGGGTCGACCGTCACGAGAGTAGAAAACAAAGGGTTCAAAAGAAGGGTACAGAGAGGCTAATTGGGCGAAGTCGGGTGGGTTGTCGGAGTACTTGTTTCGAGGGTGTATGGTTGGCCTCTCCACCAGCACCACCCCCCTCTTCCTCTTCTTCTTGTTCCCCATTTTTGCGCGCAGAGGTCACCGCCAAATGGGTCATTTGGACTTTGAAAAGTGGACTTTTTCCGGGCTCCGAAAGAATTTGGGCCGAAATTGAAATCCAGTCCAAGCCTATGTTGTGTCTCTCGTGGACTGTCATAAAACGAACCCGTTGGGCCTGAGACAAAGAAAATGCTTGGGAAAATGACGGTCAATGACGTGTTTTGATAATTAATATCAATCAATGACATTTTCAATATTAACAAATATTCTCAGCATGTCCTTGGCGGATATTAATTATCAAAATACGTCATGAGCCGTCATTTTCCCAAAATGGCTTTGAATACAAATGTCTTAGACACAGATCTAGACATAGATGCGTTCATTGTCTCAATGCATGTGATTCTCACATGCATTGAACATATCTAATCTGAGTATATCTGTATCAGGATTTGTGTTTGTAGCACTACTAAAAAAATACTTTATGTTAAGAAAAGACTATTAAATAGTTTTTTTTTTTTTTTGTCATTGATTACTGTTAATCTACTTTGGGGAGGAGAATGGGTACTCACGGGAATCAAACCATGTCCATGTGCATGAGAGTATAAAGGAAGCACCAACTGCACTCCACTCCACTTGCGACTATGAAATAGCATATAGGAGTATAAAAAGGGAGGAAATCTTACGTTTTATGAATAGTTGGAAAATGCCAAGATTGATAAGGCTCGGTTGGATGGCAGGGATCTTATGTAGAAATGGGAATGTGAAGCTATATCTCCACAAATACCTCATGGTAATCTTAGATTATTGGCTCAATCCTAAAAGTAGAAATGTTGACTCTAGTTAGTTTGCCAAATAGTAAATATATATTCCTTACTAGCTAGTATTTATAAATTAATCCAAATTAAACACTACTAGAATGAAAATTACTCTAAGTACTGCATTACTAGGAATTTGAATCTTGATAATCATATTCTCATTCACTCTCAAGATTTTTGCCATCCAAGCATAGCCAAAAAGAAATGAAGTGTGGCATTAGCATATATACGGAGTATTTTCATTTCGAGTTCAGTTTGATTGTCGTCAACTCGTCATTAATGCTTGCCTCTCTTTATTTTTATTTTTTTTGATAGGCAATAAGATTTTATTAGAACTCGACAAATGGTACATCGAGGGAAGACCAATTACGGACCACAGAGGATGAGGTACCATAAGAGGCCTAAAAGAAAGGAAAAAGAAGAGAAGATTACATTCAATAGGTATTGAATAAGCCTAGGAACAAAATGGCCTACATATCAGCACTGAAGTCTAATTGAAACAGTCTATTACCAGCAGCAAAACTCTAAACTAGCGGTGACTTCAACCAATTGAGACTTCCAGCTTCATAACATTTTCCAGATACACCAGTTGAAACAGTCAGTGACAGGAGCAATTTCAAACAAGAGCAGATCAGATCCAAATATTAGCCAAAACATCATTAGTTGAAGTATAAATAATCAGCACAACGATTCCACAACAACGATATCCAAGCACAGTAGATTGCAGCTCATTTCTCAGCTTATGACCATCATCAACAAGTGCAAAACAATGATCCCAGAAGTTCATGAAAATCCCAGCAGCAAGTTTTCCAGCATGACTCAGAAATTTATCAGCTCAACATTCAGCTCGACAGCTCGATTTGATATCAACATGGCAATATTAGTTAAGATAAAAGACATACTCAAGCCATCAGTTCCTCCTTCCCTTTGCAAGCTTATTCATCCAAAATATTAGGAATCTTGGAGAAAAGAAGATTGTACTCTATGGAATTGCATTGCTTGATATAAATACATGAGAACTCTATGTAAAAGGTACGTATGATTATACTCCGTATGTTACAATTTTTGAAAAACAACAAAGTCAATGTGTATGTATCTTGTTAATTTAACCGGGGAAAAAATGTTTTCTACATCGTAAAATTAAAGAACCTCTATATTCAAATACTTGGGATTTGTGTCCGGAGAAGTTTATAAAATAACATAAAATAAAATAGAAAAGAAGAATCTCTATGTTAATCAACTGAAAGGGAGGGTTGTCCAAATGGTCGGAACCTATCTTGAGAACAACAAAAACAGTTTTGATAATTATCACTACCTAGAATCACAAATCGACAATAGTGCGATATATTTTTCAAGAAAGTGATGGAATGTAAATCCATGTGTTACTGCAAACCACACAGAGTGCAAAGCCAAACCACACAGAGTGCAAAGCCTTATCCGATCTTCGGATTGCTTGATGTGATTGGCGTAGGGTCTTGTGCTGATCCTCAACCTTTGCAACTCACAAGTTGTAGGGTTGAATGATTATCTTTTGTTAAAATATAAAACAGATGAAATAATACTAGAAATTAGCGATATGTGTATCTTTGTTTCTCGCTCTTTCACAATGGAGTAGTAATAATCACAGCCTCGTTCACCCCCAAAATGTTAGAAATCTTGAGGGGAAAAATTATTGTATCGTGGTGAATTAAATTGCGTGATCTAAGCCTGAAAACTCTATTTGCTTACGTATCTACAAATATTTACGAGAACAACAGACACAAGGTATGCAAATCTTTTGCGTGCATGCGCATCATTTGTAATCGTAAAATATCAAGCCATATCGTGCTTGTACAAATGCTTTAATGATTGTCTCGTTTACTTAGGAATGGGATAAACAATAGCGTTCACGAGCTCACCAAGACTTTAGCCTAAAAGCTACTAGGAATAATTTTGCCCAAGAAAAAAAAAAAGGTTCGATGTAACCCTTCGTTAAAAATTTTGTCCAAACATGGGATAACTATGCCTGCGGGCCTTGTTAAATGATATAAAAAAAAAAAAACATGGGATAACTACCAGTCCAAGGCTCCTCAATCTATGGATTGGATTCCTCAAAATTGGATTGGGGAAGACGTGGGACCTACGAATAATTTCCTATCCAAATGAACAGTGTGCTGACTCAGCCGGGTACAATACAACATGTAGTGGATAAGCTCTACACAACAGTTCGGGAAAAAAAAAAAACCTCAAAAATCGGACTCTAGTGGATCAATAGGTTAAATTACAAGTATTTAGGAGTATCGATTTTGTTCCATCAACTCAAATCTCCCGCCAAACCTAGCGCTCGTCGATCAGCTCGTGTCTTGCTTGTTTGTGTATCTACGTAGGTCTAGCCAGACAAATAAATAGTAACAATAGAGTGAGCCCAACGTAATCGTATGACAATCATTTATTCTATTTGTACACCTAGTTCAGGATTTATTCAAACACACTGAAGTGAAATTCCCTCGTTCCTATGCCTATATATATACATAAAGCTATGCTACCATAGTCCACTAACATTCTCGATCTCAAACCCATAAGATCATCCAAATTTGTTTCCTCCTCAAATTCATTTCTTGGACATTCACCACTTCACTCGATTCCAAAAACCCACACCACCAGACCACCTCCGTCTCCGCCGTGCGTCAAATTCGGACGACCAAATCTTGTTGCTGCATACACCACCACTACTAGTATTGGTACTCTCAGTGTAGCTGACATGGCTTCGCCAGCTCTGTCCCTGTACGAGGTTTTGGGGATTCCCATGGGCGCCAGCGGCCACGAAATCAAGGCGGCGTACCGGAAATTGGCGAGGACGTGTCATCCCGACGTGGTTGCCGTCAACCACAGAGACACGTCGTCGGCCGAATTCATGAAGATTCATGCGGCTTACTCCACACTGTCGGATCCCAACAAGCGTGCTGTTTATGACCGCGATCTTTTTAGCGTACGTCAAAGGTTTGGGAAGCTGTCCGCGAATTCGGCGGCGATGGCGGCAGCCGTGTCGGGGTTTACCGGTTATCCTCGCCGGAATTGGGAGACTGACCAGTGTTGGTAGTGGATTTGAAGTAATCGATGGTGTTAATTCTAAAGGGTTTTGTATTTTTTTTTTTGGGTAAAATGGATTTGTATATTTTATTGAAACTATGTACGAACTAATTAGATTTCAAGGCTATGATATGAGAAATATAAACTGGGGTTCGCTAATTTAATTTCGAAGTATATGCTATTTTAGATTACGTTGAATCTGTACCTTTAATTCTTTGATACATTGGTAAAAAACCTGAAAACATAAATGCATGAATTTCTTGACTATAAATTAATGAACTTGAAATCAATTGTTCTTATTCATTGTCACATCGCGTGATAATTTTCTGACGTCTTTGCGTGCCATACTTTTCTGGTGACAAGAAAAGTAGTGTCATGTCTTGCCTAGTTAATTCGGTGACAATTGAGAAGTCAAGCTAGTTAAGTTGGTATTATCATTTGTCTCCCCAGTGGAGACATGAGTTTGAGCCCCACAAGGGGATGCAACCGTTGTTGTGGACTATGGATAGCTTCTGCACTTTTTATGGACTAATATAATAGCTAATTATATTCTCCTAGGTCCCGCTGATGTACAAAGGTGACAAAAAAATCGGTGACAATCATATGTTTTGTTATGTCTTATCTTGTCCGTTGACGCGTCATGACATATTGACATGTAATGACTTTACGAGATGCGAAAGGGTATTGACATACAATCTTTTTTGCTACTGGCCAAAATCCAATATCTTTAAGTAGTGAAGGAGTACATTGCTAATTAATTTGCTGATAACGTGATAAGAACCAAAATAAAAGGAGAATGTCAATTTTTCTTCTATATTTAAACAACGAAAATTAAAACTAGGAATGTCCAAATCAATCTCATCCATAAAACCTCATCACTTACCTCCCATTTCCTCTTCTCATTTTTATACTAATAAGGAGATCACATAAGCATTGATTTCAACTTTAGTATATGGGTCCCATATGTTCGGTTGGTTTGCAGGTTTGATTATTCATTTTCATTTCAGGAAGAGAGCTCACATGCTTGGCCTCCCATGGCATGGACTAGGACTACTGGACCCATAAGCGTTATGTTACGTAGCTAGCAACACAAGAACACCACACAATTCTAGATATAATTGTGTCCGCTCAATGTATATGAACCACGTCAGTGGTGGGGCTAGGAATCGAAGTCAAAAGGGCCAAACAACGAAAGATATTTTGGAACCATGATTTTTCGAGATTTAACCCGATCACTTGAGTTTAATTTTATGGGATGATTTTGATAACTTGAAGAATTAATCTTGAGTACTATTGTTATCATATCATTCACCATAATTTAATGTGCTCAAGATGGAAGCTGTTGTTTTCACTTTTTAATTATGGTTGAAATTTAACTCTACAAATAATATCTACCAAATGCATGCAAACTATACTTAGGAAGATTAAAAAAAAAATGGGTGGAGCTAGCGACCCTCCGGCCCCGCAATCCACAATAGCTCAGCTACTGGTCCATGCATCGAATGGTTCTGAACACAGTTGTGTCCGTCCGAAGTTATACTTTTAAAATTATTTTCCTAGACTTTTTGTTTTGGTTTTCGTTGATATTTTTACTATTCCTAATTCATTTCTAAACCTAGTGTTTAGTTTCTTCCATTGAGATTTGAAGGGAGGAGAGATGAGAGAGAGAGACGTCTACAACCATCAACATTCAGCAGGATGTATTGGGCCACGAGATCCCTTGTTAACGTGTGGGCTTTCATAATGTAAGGTTCGAGGCCCATGGGTTTAACCCAGTTGGGCTTCCTACTCAGCCTTCTCTTTTTTTATGCTTCACCTGATCAAACCATGAAATACAGCAGACTCTCTAAGATGGCAACAAAGTGGCGCCGTGGCGGATAAATTAGATAAGATGGGAGCGGACCGTGGAGATTAGACGGTGTTGATGATGAACCCTCCGGATGGAGTGAAGGATTCGTCGCGGCAGATTTGGCTGGGGTTTCCTATGAGAGAGTCGTCTAGTTCAGTGGCAGAGCCATGATAGATTTTTGCTTTTCAATATATTACACTTCTATATTGAAATGATTCTAACCTAACGATGTTAAAGTATACCAATCATTTTTTATTATTTTTAGACTACTTCAACTGTCATGTGCTTATTTTTTATATTTTTTCTAGTTCACAACCACCCCCCTCCCAACAACAACAAAAAACTTGAAGAGATAGCCTGCAGCACGATGAACATATGGGCCCCTCTCTCTCTCTTGCACAACATTTATTTAGTGCTCCTAAAACGTATATGGTTAGGCGGCACTATAGAAACCCTCATGTGGTGGTTAAGGGACCTCGAAGTACCGTTGGGCCATACTCGAGGAGTACAACGGCCTTACAATCATGAAATTATTCGAGTGGACTTTCCAAAATGATTTCAATTCTGTACGAACTTCGGTTCGAATGGCAGGAACTCCTCGAGCCACGAATATTAGTCACTAGTGATCCAGAAGTAACATCACAAAAGTGGGGAAAGGTCCAAAATGTCGGGTGCTGTGAATTTTCCTGGAAATAGATTGATTCCAAAATCCAAACTATCATAAATTGGAACAAGGCCGCCTCAAACATTGTTGGGACTTGGGTCCATTGTGGCTGTCCAGTCCAAGTCATGAGTCCATGAGTCTCGTATACCAACTCTCGCCTAACTCTCCCGTACGTTATACATTATGGAGAACATAGCTTGTGGTCCTGTCTAGGCCTGTCAACGGATCGGATTCGATCCGGAACCGACAGATCCGGATCCGGATCCGATAAGACTGGATCCGATCCGAATCCGATAAGACTCAGATCCGATAGTGGCAATCCGGATCCGATCCGAAAAATTTGGATCCGATCCGAAAATCCGAATCCGATCCGAAAACTTTTTTACTTCAAAAATTTTAGGGAAAAAATATATATATTTT
>CM019276.1:949729-990593 GCA_009746105.1 Rhododendron williamsianum | reverse complement strand
AAAAATTTAAAAAAAGTTAAAAAAAATAAAGTTCGGATTCGGATCGATAACGGATTTAATCCGATCCGAATCCGATCCGGATCCGAATCTGTTATCGGATTCGGATTATCGGATCGACGTTATCGGATTCGGATTCGGATCGAATTTTTCGGATCGGATCCGATCCATTGACAGGCCTAGTCCTGTCGAGTGCTGTCTGCTACTTCGGTATTGCGAAACCGGTGCGAGTTACAAAATTAGGCTATGTTTGGTAAAGTTGTCAATTTTTTATTTTTTATATATGAGAAATGAGTTTTTGTTTATTTATTTTTGGGGCTGTCGAAAGTGTTCTCAAAACAAATAAAAACGCAATTTTTGTGTTTCTAGGATTCCCGTAAACTAGTGAAATTGATTGTGTATCTTGTAAAGAAAAACAGGAACACAAACATATTTATGGTGCCTGTTTTAAAAACATATCGGAATCAAAAACAAAAAACTAGAAGAAAAAAAAATCCAAACAGAGCCTTAACATTTCCGCTAAAAGTACGGTTTAAATTGATATTGTCCTATAGACCGGAACCTTTGTACAATGTTTCACACAATAGTCAACAGTACAAAGAATAATCAAGCAAATATCCACTCCAAAAAATAAAAGCGCAACACATACAATTTTACTTGTTTCGACGAGATTGCTTATGTCCATGGCTTATTATGCTAGTGTAGTACTATTTCAGTATTTTGTTTCTTCGTTATACTTCAAACAACGAAATAGTTTCGAAGAGGCGGAAAGGAGGGGTTGTTTAATATTCTATATTCAGCACTTAAAAATATTCTATATTCAGCACTTAAAACTGAAACAATTAAGTATAATAAGTGATTAAATAGATTTGATAACCATCTCTATTATAAAACAGAAAGGTGTGGGGATAAATTGTTAGAACGGTTTAGATTCATTTGATCCAAAGGCTGTAGTGCATCCTCCCACTTTCCGGTTAAGTACCCATTTTTTTCACCTAAATTACACAACTGCCATTCCCTTTCAACCGGAATGCGTAGTGTTGTAAGCACGGGCTAACACTAGTATTTTACATTACTTAATAGATTAAGTGCCACTTAAAATATAGTGTAAAAAGTTGATAAAAATTAAGTAGCTTTGAGCTACTTAATTTTGACTGAATTCTTATATGCTTGCATTCAACCACTACCACCGTCGTCACTCAACCACCACCACCACCACAACCGCCACCACTCCCACCACCACTACACCTCCACCACCACAACCGCCACCCATTCCCACCACCACCACCACCACCATCACTACTCCACTGTCACGCTACCACCACCACAACCATCACTATTCCACTACCACGTTACCACCACCACAACCATCACTATTCTATTGCCACCACTACCACGCTACCACCACCAAAACCATCATCACTCCACCAACACCAATACCAACACCGTCACCACCACCGCCACTCCACCGCCATCACTCCACCACCACCACCGACACCACTACTCCGCTACCACCACTACGATGCTACCACCACCACAACCATTACCACCACCACTACACTCCACTCCACCCCCACCACCATCACTTCACCACCACCACCACAACCATTACCACCCACCACTACTCCACTCCACACCCACCACCATCACTCCTCCACCACCACCACGCCACCACCATCACTCCATCACCACCACCACGCCACCCCTACCACTACTACCACGYYGCCGCCACCACCACAACGCCACCATTGCACCACCATCATTCCACCGTCACTATCACACCACCACCCTCACCACTACCATTCCATCACCACCACCACCACAACAATCACCAAAATTAAAGAGAATTAGAACTAAAATTAATTCATTAATTTTAATTTAGTGTTTAATATGTTTATCAAACAGCTTTTCAGTTTAAAAAATTCAGCATTCAGCTTTCAGTACTTAATTTTTCAGCTTTCAATTTTCAGTTTTATCAAACAGCTCCTTAGTCTTACGAACTAGAGAAGCTTGAACCACCCAGAAATACAGATAAATGAAAAAGATGCCGACGCCAAAAAAAAGGAGCGACAAGAATACCGTAAGGCGTAAAATAACCCAACTGGCCTTTGGTCTCGTGACCTTTCCTCAACTCTTTTAAACGAGTGTTTGAGGGTCAGTGGACGGAGGCAAGTCACAGAAGTGTAGTGGCTTGATGCGGGTGACGAGATTGTCCTCTTTACGGGTTAATTCTAGGGACGAAGTCAAGAATTTCATCATGCATCGGCGACCGTGCATGCTAGAAACTCAAAATAATCACGTAAATACATTAAAACTCAAAATAACGTAAATACATAAATTGGTTTAACTTATGGGATTGATCTTGATGTATGTGTCTTGTTTTTCTTTATTGTTCATCTTTTTCTTTTTCATTCATCACAACTGGACGAATTCAGTACATAGGCTTTCATGTTACTTGATTTTACCGGTCAAAAAACAAAAGAATTAGTAGAAGTCTAGAATAACAATTGGGGAAAGACATACCTACCACTTAAATTTCATCAAAATTACTTAGAGTTTTCAAAATCGTTTCTCCTCCGTTGCTATTTTCTTGAAATTGCATTTGAAGTCTTAGCAATTGGGAATGATTGTGCCAAGAGAGAGAGAGAGAGAGAGAGAGAGGGGGGAGGGGGGGTTGGTGTGTCATTGAGATTTTAGGGCAAAAAAGATAAAATTGTAAAACACTAAACTCATCTAATAAAAAGTGGAAGTTTATTACTTGAATATTTACAATATTAACCCTCTAATTTTATGTTTTGTTATATTTTAGCCCTTGGTAATTAATATTGGTATCCTCGTATTTCAAAGGTTACTATTATATACTCCCTCCGTCCCTTTATTACAGTCCAGTATTCCATTTTGGGCTGTCCCTTAATAAGTGTCTATTTTGTAAAGTTAGTGGKTAAAAGTTGGTGAATTGTCTATTTTGTCCCTAAAAGTAGATTCCATTTTAAAAAGTTAGTGAGTAAAAGTGTAATGATGATGGGTAAGTAGGGAAAGTGGAGGAAAAAGTTGATGTGAAAGGTATAATGATGATRTCTTTTTAATAAGTTGGAGTTACGAAGCAGAACATTTAAAAAGGGACGGAGGGAGTATTTTTTTCAAAATTCTACACAGGGGCGAGCCTTTATATTTTTCATAAGAATATTTTTTTTTACATATAATAGTAGTGTTTCTTTTTCTTCTTGCAGGGGCGACCGCCCCTACTGGCCCTTATTGGCCCCTCCCTAGCTCCATCCCTGATTAATTCATCCCGTGGCTTAGCAGCACCTCTTTTCCATTCCTACAAAAATAGGCTAGATTGATACCATGAAAATTGCAAGTTTAGGAAGGGATGGTATCACCAGCACCAAAGGTCACACCAATCATGATTGTAGTATTGTACCACAACATTGGCCATTTCTTTGGTATTACGTACGGTGAGATGGAGCACATGCAAAAAGGGATCCAAAGTATCCCCAAGAGAGAGAAAACATGTTGAAATTTGTGACAAAGTGCGAATCTTCTCTGCACTTTCCGTTGATTCCTGTGGAGGGCAACCAAAAATGGTTCAAACCAGAGACCAATTTTCCCCACTCTCAATCATCCATATTCATCAAATCACTCCCCGCGGCTTTTTGTGAATATTTCTTGGATTGAAATGCCCTACAATGGTTCATCAGATTGGATTTTGATGGTACATTTCGAAAGGAAGCTTAAATTAGAGAGATTTCCATTTTGGTTTAACGCACTTCGATTTCTCCCAAAAATGATTAGTTCGAATTACTCCATATCAAACAGAGATGCTTCCAAGATTGTGAAGGTTTTCTTTCATTTTGGAAGGAGATGCGCAGAAGATAGTTAAAATATGCTCCGAGGAACGATGTCACGCAGTGCCAATCTTGACGTATACGATTGTTTTGCTGAGATGTTTTCAGAATGTTTCGTTTAATTTTGCACTTGTAATAGGGTGGCTCACTTGATGGCCAAGTCTGCCATATCTTCTAGCTCTCCTCTCGCCTGGGTCGGAGACTTTCCGGATTGGGCAATGAGGGAAGCTAGCTTGGATTTTCCTTTGTGATATTGAGTAATAAAAGTCCTTATCGATTGACAAAAAAAAAAAAAAATTATATCTCTGGGCTCCTCACGGATGATCTGAGTCGTTCTAAAAAAAAAAAATTATATCAAACAGTTGTTTTCCATGTGCCAAAGAGAAATATGCTTTCCCGTGCATTTGTTTTCCCTTTGTTTTGATTTGGGTCGTGGTGTTCAAGTTGTACACACATTTCTCAAGCTAATGCTAGATTTGGAAATGAATTGTGTGATAGTCATACGACTTGCTTCCAACATAAATAACAACGGAAAACAGAGCATTCCTTTTGTTATTTATTGTGATTAGGCAGCAAACGTGTGGAATCGAGCCGAACTTTAGAATGTTCAGGTTCGTTTGTTAAGTTTTTAAGTGAACTCGAGCCGAACCCGAGCTCAATGAAAAGTTTATTGTACTTTAAAAGTCTATTCATGTACAAATTACAAAAAACTTAGTATGCGCACGTACAAGTTTTTTTTATCGGCAAAAATTAATTTTATTAATCTCGATAAGGGTACATTGAGCATTTGATAGAAAATTGGATGAAACCCCAAAAGAGCGAACCCGTAAACACCCAAGGAGCCAAGCCCGAATACCACATGGCCAAAGCCCAAAACCAAAACACTATGTGCATGTAAAAGTTCACACATATTTAAGGTTATATGCGAAATTCTTATGAGATATATGTATACTCTGGTTCGTGAGCCTAATCGAGCCGAATACTGTCAAGTTCAAGTTCGGTTCGTTTAGTAGTCGAATCGAACTCATATTAACAAGATAGACTATGAAATATCCATGAAGTGATCCAGTGATCTAGAGGTCATCTAAGTGAGATTTTTTATTAGTCAATTAAATTATAGATTCTCGAGTATAAATTATAAATTATAAATTCACGATCATAATCGGAATTCCCAAAAAGTGCTTAGGCGGATTGGGAAATCTTATAGTGCGGCTTTCTATAGGGCACCCTGTAGAGAGCATCCGAACCATCCATCTTGACAATCATGTTTGTTATATTTGACCGGTCTGTAGAGCGGCTTCCTATAGGGCACCTTGTAGAGGGCATCTGAACTGTCTATCTCGGTAATCAATGGTTTAGATATGTTTGTTATCTTTGACCGGTAATAGATAATTATTCAGTCAAAAATAACAAACATGATTGCCGAGATGGATGGTCTAGATGTGCCCTACAGGATCCCTGGATCCGATCCGGTCCCAGACCCGTTTCTCCTATCGACTAAATGTGATATTTGGTAATTTACACTAGTTAGTCTATATAACTTGAGTACAAGACATTTTTCCGAATTAAATGGACTAAATAATAGAGTATTATTAGGAGATACGAATTGGATGTTGCCATTATGGAAAAAACAAAAAATTTAAGGAAAGAAAATTGAATGAAGTAATCATGTTTTTACAATCCGAATGAGTAGTTTTTTTACAAGAACTCTTAAAATAATATTGACTTTGATCATTAGTGTGAAACCCGAATTGGATCCTACGCAATCGGACTCAGATCCTCTCCAAACATATTCTCTCCGAAGATCTTCCACAGCTTTTCACCAGAGGACAACAACACATAATGACATAAATGAACCCATCCAAGGGCAGAGACATCGCCAGCAATGCTGTTGCCAATCCTTTAATTACCACGACGTCGTTTCCTCACCCGTACCTAAACAGAAGCTGGGGAGAGGAAGAGGGAGAGAGAGAGAGAGAGAAGCCATTTTCCTATAAGAGAGAGAGAGAGATGAACCCATTTTTCTGGAAATAGTATCACTTCTATCTTGGCTAGAGAGAGAGGATTTGACGATTAGGGAATTTTTGTAACTGGTTTGAGTGGTTTGTAGTTCCAAAGGGCATTGCTATTTGCAGCCACTTATTTTCTGAATGTAGCATGTATATAATATAATACACACCTGTTTATAATATGGTACACAGACTACGTTCAGAAAATTTGTGGCTGCAAATAGCAAGTCCCAGTTCCAAATTGAGTAGAAGAAGACAGAGAGGATGGACGTTAAGCTGCCGTTTAGGTGCGGGTGAGGAAACGACGTCGTGGTAATTAAAGGATTGGCAACAGCATGGCGCTGTCTCTGCCCTTGGATGGGTTCATTTATGTGGTGTCGTCCTCTGGTGAAAAGCTGTGGAAGATCTTCGGAGAGAATATGTTTGGAGAGTATCTAATTTCTGATGGGGAAGCACAKTTTTGGAGTGAAAATTTTGAGTTAAAATGTAAAAACATGTGATTGGATGCGAAATCTCAAAGATGAGTGGGAGATGAATGGGTCCCTTAACTCTCTCAAAAGGGAAAAAGAGTCTTCTTCAGATTTGATTTTGAACGGAAATAACCTAGTGGTGGGTCTCTTGGAAAGCAAGGGGACCATCTCTCTCTCCAGAAATGATATTGGTACCGACCAATACCATCCCAAAATCGTACCAATGGGCTCGCTGGGCCCACTCCGGCCACCGGACGGCCGATCTGAGCCGTCAAAAAATTCTAAAAAAAAAACCGAGGGGGCTCATGCGGGAAAATGAGTTGTTTGGATCGAACACCCTACACGTGTTGGATGCCGTTGATTCCCGTATGTGCCCCTCGTTTTTTTTTTTAGAATTTTTTGACGGCTTGGATCGGCCATCCGGTGGCCGGAGTGGGCCTGGCGAGCCCGTCGGTATGATTTCGGGATGGCACCCGTCGGTACCAATAGTGGGACTCCTCTCCCTCTCTCGAGAATCGAACTGCTGGATTCAGAGATGTCTGTTCTGAACAAACTTTTTTTTCCTTTTGAGAGATGTTTATTCTACCTACTTTTTGGTCCTCAAAACTTTTCAAATAGTTTGCATTCAAAAATAACTTTATGAAATAAAAATTGAACTGCTGGAACCGAACACGGTGCTTATCTTGCCGTCTAGTTAGAGGAAGCCCGATTAGGTGCCGTACATACCAGTTCCATAATACTCCTATTTGAGATAACATCTAAGAATTTTCGAATTTAAAACTTTAGGAGATAACGAAACCCTAGATCACAAGTCTTCACCAGCCGTGCGCCCAACCAGTATTTCTTTTTTTGGCCTGCAAATCTCAGTGGAGTATTTCTTTAGTTGAGTTGTTACTTGTACCCGGCTGTCCTCTCGTGAACTCTGCACCTTTGATTTGAGAACGTGAAAATGCGGAGTGTGTCCTTCGCTAGAATCTTTTAGTTTTAGCAGTATGGTATATAACAAAAAAGGGGCTGCTATCTGCTTGCAGAGCCAATAATTTGTTGGTGTATATATACTCCTTCCGTTCCGCAATGACGTACAGTCCCACTTTCTCTCACTCTTACCTCTTTTCAAATCAAAAAATTAACAACTTCCGTGCATAATTTTTCAAATTTTTTCGCACCGTATTAAATATCTCGATTAGTACTTTAATTTGTTGCAAAAAAATTCAAAAAATTATACACGAAAGTAGTTGATTTTTTTATTTGAAAAATAACACGACTTTTCATGGTGGACTCTCAATATGAAATGAAGGGAGTATATTTTATTCCATTATTACATCGTTTCAACGGGGGGAGTATGTTTTATTCCATTATTACATCGTTCCAAAAAGGAAGAGGTGGCTATGTTGATCGCTTCTTCCTCTACCCCTTTAATTCAGCTTGATTCCATGGGGGATGTTACTCGTACCATATCTTCACTTTCCAAATTGAGTCCTTAAAAATTGAAAGAAACGATTAATGGAAACCACCCTGTTCGGTTTGAGTTTTAAGGGAGATATTAAAGTGTAATGAGTGGAGAGAGATAGATAGGTAGAGAAAATTTGATGGGGACCGTGCGCAGGGGTTTTAAGTACCCCAAACGAAAGAAACTATTGTTGCGTTCATATTTCTGGAGCACGTTGGAATACCGTTTTCCTCCTAACCATTTGGCATGTTTGGTTTCTCATGCCAACTGGGCAACATCTCAAGTCTCACCATGGATGTTTGGGCTGTGCTGCATGGCGTTAAAACACTTGAAAATCACGGGATTACTTCCGTGATTCCCATCATTTATTTGGTCCCATCCGAGACTCACTACAATGATCCAATTTATAAAATGTGATCAAAGCTAAGTCACATAAAGACAAACATTAATTTATGCAAAGATCAGTTCTATTAAAAAAAGAATTTAACGCCGGGGTGACCCTAGAGTTTAATCCCTAGGATCATTCCCTTGGGATACCAATAGACTTATAGGCACAAGAATGAATTGTTAAACGTTTTTTTTGTTTGTTTTGGAACTTAGGTTAATTAAATTAATCCAAGCTCCATCGTATAAATTGAACTTTCCATCATTAGTAAGTAGGGGCGGACCCACCATGGAGCATGTGGGGTCATGTGCCCCCACGCCCTTTAAAAAAAAAATTGTCAATTTTGTATATATATATATATATATATATTATATATGTCTGAATGTTTACAAGTAAACATGTGATGGCGCAGTGGTAAGGTGTACTTTCTTGGAACGAGAGGCGCGGGTTCAATTCACCCTACTTGCTTTAACTGTGTGTTTTTGTTTTTTTCCCCCAAAATCAACTGTGTTTTTTTGTTTTTTTCACCCAAAATCCTAACCAAGGTTTCTCATACTCCCCCACCATCTTTGATCATTTGTGTAGTACGGAGTATAAAATATGAATTCGCATATTGCATTTGTATACTTTTGGTCTCCAAAATTTGTACTTGTAGAGTTAATAATAGGAAAATAGATGATGAACATGTGATAATGTTGTTTTAACGCATATAATCGAGGTGCGTAAGTTTGCCCATGTAGTTGGTTATTAAAATACACATATACTTTAAATTTGTTAATTTATAATGAATGCTAAAATTATTTTGGAGTAAATGTGTTTAACTGTAATTCATATATTACGGTTACAAAAAAAATTGGTGCCCCCACTATGTCAATTTTCTGGGTCCGCCACTTTTAGTAAAAAGTGTATTATTGTGGGTGGTGGTGGGGCGATCGAAAAGGTGATGGTTAGATTGTGTAGGGTGGGGTGGATAATAATACTCCTACTAGCATGGAGGTGGGCCGGCATTGATAGCCTTTCTCCAGAAATTAAACTTGCACAGTCCAGCCTGGTTTTTCAGAAGAATGACATATGAGCACTAAAAACTGAAGTCAGGCAAACAATATATCAATCCTCCCAACTGTTTAGAATCCTTGCATATACTAAATAATATCGTGATGATATCGTGATATTGAGATTGTGATTTGATTGTAATTGATTACGATTTCATTATACTCATTACTCCTACTTTCAATCATTATTCTCATTTCTTTCGCTATCTCTCTCCAATCATTACTCTTATTTCTCTCTCCACTCATAACCCTACAAAATTTTTCAAAAACTCATTCAAACACAGCATAAGTAACTCGATAGATCGATCGGAGATACATATAATAATGTTTTTTATAATATTTTCACAATTTGTACTGCAAAAATTAATACTCCATATTGCCTTTTATATTTACAATTTATTTAATTTGCATCTGCCCCTGAGTTTTTTTTTTCTTTTTCCCGCAGGACTGAAGACTTGTGATCAACATTCGAAGTATTGATGCACATTAAACCATTCATAATTGACGTCCAACGGTTTGAAGGGGAAACGAAACCCACATCAATTTTCAAAATAAAAGTAGGAAGTGAATTGTGATGATGAATCGGGGGAAAAAACAAAAGAATTGTGATGATTAAATGAAATATTGGGAAGGAGAATTATTATTATTATTTTTTCCCGAGGGAAGGAGAATTAATTTCGAAGTGGATTTTAATAGTGTGAAAATTGGCAATCCTCTTTTGCCAAGTGTACATGATATGTGTTCGCTTGGGGTCTCTACAGGTGCGGGTGAGAGGATAGGTGGGAGAAGCATGGGTTTTGGGCCCCCAAAAAAGGCTAAAAATGAGAGCCTCAAAATTTTAGGACCCCTATATATATATATATGTATGTATGGCCCAAAATTTTTTTGCACTAAGGTGGTGTTCCACTAACACTTTTAGAAAAAGTGCGATTTTGTCCTTTAAGCCCAATTAAAATTTAGGAACCACAAAATAAGCCCAACGGTAGAATTACAAATTAGAAATACTGATAATCAACTCCCATAAACCCCCATGGAAAGAAAAAAAAAAAAATACTCTCATACCATTACACCATTACAGTCTGATAGAAACGCTAGAGGCGACAGAAAAAGAAGAAGGAAACACTTGACGTTAGTCTCACGACTCAGAAGGGAAGGGAACTGATGATCGTGGACGGAAAAAAATACTTGCATACGACGTCATACCTTGATCGAGGCCCCTCTTTTACCATCTCCAACTCACCACCTTTATCTTTTGTAATGTGTTTTTTTTTTTTATGAAACTTTGTAGGTTTGCAATGATATGAGTACAGTAGGTTTGTGTGAACAAGTGGCCCTTAATAGAGCTCAATAGAGGAAAAAGATTCATGTAGCCGACCCCAAGTGTTTGGGACATAGGGCTCGGTTTGGTTATGAAACTTTGTGTAGTCCAATTTTTGTATGAAAAATATAGGAAGGCCTTATTCAAGAGGTTTGTTTCTGGCCTCCAAAACTTATGAGCCGGCCCTGGGTCTCTATAACCAACACTTTTCGGTTTTCTATAATTTTTTCTCTCAAATTATTACTCTCATTTCTCTCTCTCTCTCTCTCTCTCTCTCTCTCTCTCAAGTCATTACCCAAAAAATCTCCCTCAAAACCCAAATCAAACAAAGTGCCTTGACCTCGCATGTTCGAATCTAATGGATGTCAAAACGTTCCAAACATTGAATCAACCGAAGATTTTGGCCGGTTGTTAACTTCAGGATCAGTATAGTGCGCGTAAACTGGCTCAGACATTTGGTTATCAACAAAATAAAGACATGATACGGAAGTGGTTTTTACCGTGTGAAAATTGTTTCTAATTCTTTTGTAAGCACAGAAAAATCTATAATTGGCAATCTGCTTTGGCAATGTAGTCATAAGAAAACGATAAATGTTTTGTCTTCAATGAGATTGTATGTTCGAATTTTACGAAGATCAAACCTTTCAAACCTTGAATCCACTAGCGGATTTGTCCGGTGATTGATTTCAGAAGCCCAAAATTAATCGAGTTACCCATAAACTATTCCGGATAAAGACACGATTGGCAACTGCACGATACGTACATAAGCTCACGGGAAGGGGATCATGAACAGAAACGGTAGCCATTGATCTTTCATGCCGAGCTTTTTTTTTTTTTTTTCAATAACGCTTGACCTTTCTGAAACCAGGGCCTCTCCCACTCTCTTTATAAGAGCGTGCTTTACACGACCCAGATCATAATCAAGTGAGCTTATAAAGATGAACAAGTGGGGCTTCTCTTTATCCCGTCCAACCGAAAAATTATTCAATACACCTGGGGATCCGCCATGCGGTGCTCTAATGCCTCGTTCCACCACACATTTTTGGTGTGGGATCCAAAATAAGTGTGTAGATCTCATTCATTGTGTGATTAAAAAAATTTGGAACACCACGTGACGATGCCCTTGGGTCATGGAATAATCTCTCCGTCCAACCAGTTGATTGCGCCTTTCCAGTTACCACTCTACACCCACCATTACACTTCCTATAAGTTAGGCCCTTCTGTAACCGTAGTATTTTTTCTCTACGAAATGTAAAACTAGGAGAGATTTGCGTTTGACCATTTGCACACACAAAAAACCCAATCTTTGCATCACCGGCCGCCACCGTAACACCACCACCCCAACATCCTCCTCCGCCGCCACCACGAACATGCCAATAGAAAGAAAACACCCAATTTCCCAATCCCCGGAGAAAGAATGGCCAAAACACTAATACAATTTCCCCACCAAAGCATGACATGATTCTAGCTGCTCAAAGGTGGCCATTTTGATCACACACACACAAAAAAAAAACCCCACAATTTCCCTTACCTCTCCATTCTCCAAATTTTTCCAAACCCAATTGCAATCTATAGGTTTTGGGTGTTATTTGTGATTGATTTGTGAGGGAGTCCGCTGTAGCCATGGCGGACTTGGTGAAACAAATCCTAGCCAAACCCATACAATTAGCCGACCAAGTCACCAAAGCATCAGACGACGTGAATTACAACAGAACGGAATGCCTCGAGATCAAATCCAAGACGGAGAAACTCGCCGGCCTCCTCCGTCAGGCGGCACGGGCAAGCAACGACCTCTACGAGCGCCCCACGCGCCGCATCATCGAGGACACCGAACAAGTCCTCGACAAGGCTTTAAGCCTCGTGTTCAAGTGCCGCGCCAACGGCCTCCGGCGGGTGTTCACCATCATCCCCCAGGCCGCGTTCCGCAAAACCTCCCAGCAGCTGGAAAACTCCATCGGCGACGTGTCGTGGCTCCTCCGCGTGTCCACCCCGGCCGACGATCGCGATGACGAGTACCTGGGCCTCCCTCCTATCGCCGCCAACGAGCCCATCTTATGCCTCATTTGGGAACAAATCGCGATCCTCTGCTCCGGCTCGATAGAGGAACGGACCGACTCGGCCGCGTCGCTCGTCTCATTGGCTAGAGACAATGATAGATACGGGAGGTTGATCATTGAGGAAGGCGGGGTGGCGCCATTGCTGAAGCTGGCGAAAGAAGGGAGAATGGAGGGCCAAGAAAACGCGGCCCGAGCGATCGGGCTGCTGGGGCGTGATCCAGAGAGCGTTGAGCAGATCGTGAACGCGGGGGTTTGTGGGGTGTTTGCCAAGATCCTGAAAGAAGGTCACATGACGGTTCAGGTGGTGGTGGCCTGGGCGATATCGGAGTTGGCTGCGAATCACCCGAAATGTCAAGACCATTTCGTGCAAAACAACACGATTCGGTTGCTCGTTCGACATCTAGCTTTCGAGACGATTCAAGAGCATAGTAAGTACGCGATTCCTAGTAAACAAGCCATGTCGATCCACACTGTCGTGATGGCCAATTCGAACAGTACCAATAGTGGTCGTGGGAATAAGCATGAAGACGATGAGAATAAGCATTTCGGTAGCCAAATTTCGCGACCGTTGAGTAACGAGACCGCTAGTGGTCATGCACAAATGCACAACGTGGTTGCTAACTCGTTGGCCTTTAGAACACAGTCGAATCAAAACAATGCGAAAAATAACCACCAGCAGCAGCACCACCAACATGTTACGTTGGTCGGGGGAAGCATAAAGGGAAGGGAAATGGAAAATCCGGAGACAAAGGCCCAAATGAAGGCAATGGCAGCCAGAGCCCTTTGGCACCTTTGTTCCGGGAATGTTTCAATATGCAAAAACATCACGGAATCGCGAGCGCTTTTGTGCTTTGCGGTTTTGTTAGAAAAGGGTGCTGAAGAGGTTCAGTTCAATTCTGCCATGGCATTGGTGGAAATCGCGGCTGTAGCTGAGGAAAACGCGGAGTTGAGGCGATCGGCTTTCAAGCCCAATTCGCCCGCTTGCAGAGCTGTGGTGGACCAGTTGCTTAGGACCATTGAGAAAGGAGATTCAGAGCTCCTTATCCCTTGTGTTAGAGCTATTGGGCATTTGGCTAGGACTTTTCGGGCTACAGAGACAAGAATGATACCACCTTTGGTTAAACTGCTTGATGAAAATGAAAGAGAGGCCGAGGTCATAACTGAGGCAGTGATTGCACTGACCAAATTTGCAGAAACTGAGAACTATCTTCATATGAATCACTGCAAGGCAATCATAGATGAAGGGGGTGCTAAGCAATTGATACAACAAGTGTATTTTGGTGAACAAATGGTTCAGCCACTGGCATTGATTCTCTTGTGCTACATGGCACTACATGTACCAGATAATGAGGCACTAGCCCAAGCAGAAGTGCTTGTAGTGATCGAATGGGCATCGAAGCAGGGGCATTTGACGCAAGATCCTTTAATCGATTCGCTGTTAACCGATGCCAAACAAAAACTGGAACTCTACCAATCAAGAGGGTCAAGAGGATTCCATTAGTTCAATAAATTTGTACATTATTTGCTCTGATGGAAACTTTGAATAACATTTTGGTTTCCTTTTTCATCTTATCATGGAGATGGGAGTGTATATACTTTTAGATCTGTTGTAACCTTTCGATCTTTAAATCTTGCTGTAATTGTTGAGAATATTCTCCAATTAGTAGTAGTTCTTACTTTTTGAGTTCTTTATCCAAAATCTTTCAAGTGTTGACCTTTTTTCACTCCCTCTGCTAGTAGTATTGGCTGGTCTTGTTTTGTTTCCCCACCAAGCTTACATTCTACATCTCCAGGGCAGCAGGGTACATCGAGCTTGTCTGGATGATTATCATGTCGAATGCCTGGTTAAGGCTATGTTTGGATTATTAAGGGAAACCAAGAAGGTAAGAGGACAAGGTGGTGAAGAGGCTCAAAAAAAATCCCACTATCAAAAACAGAAGAATAGGCTAAAAATTTCGTTATATTGTTTTTGTCATTTTTCCCGACCATGGTAGATGCCTCCACAACGCGATAATCCAACTTGTAGCCAAGAGAGTCGAGAATCTAATCATGTAGAAAATAGATTCTTGGTAGGATGGATACACACGGATCTCGATTTCTCCATGGTCATGTGTGATAAACGAGCCGAGCTGGTGATTGTTCAAGCCTGTCTTGAAAATTGCATGAGCCTCAAAATATATCCGAACTTAGTCTGTTTATAAGACGAGCTGATTCAAACAAAGCTATAATCGAGCCAAACATGAGCAAATACCAGGTAACATGGATTCTATACATTATAAGTCCAAAGAGTCAAGTGGTACTTTGTTCAAGATTAGTTTGAAAGTTTAACGAACTTTAAAAAATTGTTCACATTAGGTGACAAACTAATCTTGAACGATCTTTTGACAACCAAGCATGAGCTCGGCCTCGGCCTCGGCCTCGGCCTCGAGTAGCTTAATTACTTTAGCAGCCATATCCATGGCGTACTTTCTACGGTAATGAATCTAATGATAGCCTGTACAAACGGAGTACACAAGTTGAGCACAATGAGCCTATTCCACCAATGAACATAATGGGGCTATTCCATAATTACATTGTCGAAAAACCCATTCTATGCGTAAGTCAGCAAATTATGAACAGATGCGAAGAAACTAACAGACAAGATGAAGTGCCCTTTTCCACTTACCAGAAAAAAACTTCATACTAATATTCAGCCTTGGTGGGCTTATCCATTGGGCCCTCTTGTTTCCACATTCCCTAGTCCCTACCTACCGATATCAAGCTTCATGCGTTTGGTAGCTGGGCCCAATATGGGCAATGGTGGCCTCAAAGAAGGGCTTCAGTCCAGCCCTCTAGCCCAATAAAAGCTAAGTTGATTTTTGCCCACTTCCACAGCCTAAATGAGGTGATCATTCCCATGCTGCAGCATTCAGCATTGGAAATAACCACATTTAAGTTTAAAAGAATTCATTTCTTGCTCTTTCACTAAAAAAAAGTTTAAAAAAATTAAAATAAAAAAAAGTTTAATTTTTTTGCTTAAAAATGGTTATTTTTCAAAATATTTGAAGAAAAGTAAAAAAGAAATTTACTTTTTTGTTTCCTCTCGTCGAGACGAATTAATAATTCACAAAAGTTCGGCGCAAAACTAACAAACGTGAAAAAAAAATTGAATAAAGACAAAACATGTATTTTTTTTAAAAGTAAAAAAAAAAAGTGTTAGTGGACTTACTCCATGTTACCATGAAAGTGAATATTCTGAAACTAGAAACATATTTTGGAGTATTTGTTTTGTGCTCTAATCACTAGGGAGTGATTTTGTCACCCTCCTTTTCTCTAACAACACTATCTTTTGTGTCTCTATTAGGTGATTTGTTTTATGAGGGAAGAGAAGTGTCGTAAGAGAAAATGATAGTAGCAAAATCAATTCATTATCAGGTGGTGTTTTCAGTAGTGAAATATTTGTAGATTTTTGTTTGTAGTTGAGAAGTTGTTAGGTGTTTCCGGTAGTGAATAAGTTGTTGAGAAATATCAAGTTGTTTTAGATAGTAAATAAATTGTTGATGGGTTTGTGAGTAGAATTATCGTAGTAAAAAAAAATTTGTTTACAACTTTTTTCCAAGCAAAAATGAGATGGTAAAATACCGAAAAAAATTTATTAGCGAAAACAATATGATAAAATGCGTTAAATTTTTAATATTTGGCGGTAGAAATGGGGCTCACTATGCTAGGATTCACCCTTTTTCCGACTTGATCCTTGTGGGCAAGTTTTGTTTGGATTATCTCCAAGAAAGGACTAGACACTGACAAGTGAAATACTATCAGAAATATTTGACTGTCTACTGACCCTTTGACCACTTTGAATAACCTTTTGGCATAAAATTAGAGTATTGCGATTTTGTGTGTATGTATATATACATTCTCTAAGGTTTTGTACATCAATATGCTTGAATATAAAATTATAAATGCTAATATCTGTTTGTCAAATTTAGCTTCCCCTAACCCTACTGTCATTGTTCTGAAGTAAAATGGAAAAAACTAATTTTTACACCACAAATGGAGAAATGCATGTTAATTTCTAGTCACCTTCTTTTATTTATATCCCTGTTCCCCGTTTGAAGATCTCTCATTCCTTGTTTGGAGTAAGAATGGAGGGTGAAAGAAAATTTCCCAGTGATGATCGTGTCGTGCTGGCCCATTTAGTTTCGTGTCGTGCTGACTCGTTTACTTAGTCATGTCATGCAATTTTTTAATCGTGTCATACCGTGCCCGTGCCGGCCCATTTCCAACCGAGTTTTGACCTAGTATTCGTTGTGCCGTGTCTCATGCCCTTTCGTGCCCGTCTGAAACCGTGTTGTGCCGTGTCATATCCGGCCCACTTTGATACCGTGTTTGTGCCCGACCTATCTAAAACTATGCTCGTGCCCGGTGCCACATTTAAACGTGTATGTGCCAACTCAGCCTATTTGACACCTCTAGAAGTGGGAAATAAATTCGGGGATTGGAAACGAAGATAGTCACATCCACCCCGCCCCATCCCATTACCATCCCTAGGTGAAGATCCATTATAGTACCCCGGCTTTCTTTTCTCTTGTTATTTCTTAACTAATTTCAAATTGGGTCACGAATACGATTTGGATTGGGCCTTCAGGTCCCTCTCTTAACAAGCATCCAAACTTTAATATACCCTGGAATTTTGAACAGAAAAAAAAGAAAAAGAAAATAAAAGAGCCCATGGAATTTAGTTAGTGCGTGTTTACTAAAAATTCGACGATGAAATACTTTTAAAATTTTAGCTTTCAAAAAGCAATTGTGAGTGTTTGTCGAAAATTATCAATTTTGTAAAATTTGAAAGCCGATGATTTAAAACAAAACCTAAAGCTATAATTATTTTAAAGAGAGTTTAAAACTACAATCTAATTTTTTTTCCCCCCCTACAACTGTAGCAAACAACTCTTCAAACTGACCATTCTTCTCCCACACCACCAGCCCAGTCACATATGAATGATGAATCTCCCAAATCAATGGTGGAACACAACTGACCAGACTCTTCCTAGCCATCACTTTTGTTGCTAAAAAGGCCGATGGACAGAGACTTACCCCATTCTCTCTAAATTTTTTGGTAATCTTTTTGATTTTTTCCTGAATTTTTTTTAGATTCACATTATATTTTTTAAATTATTAATCACTCCTCTTGACAGAGGAGTTTCAAAGTAAAAAAAAATTACGACCAAAAAAAATATTCTTAAAGATTAAATGTGAGAACCCAATTTGGGAAATCAAGTCCCACATCGAGAGTTGCGGAAAACATGAAATGGTACATAAGGACTTTCGACCAACTACTGTATAATTTGAGATTAAACTTTTGAGCCACTTGGTTAGGCGAATGATTAGTAGGTCAGCTGAGGCGGTTTGTTACAGTTGGTATTAGAACATAGTCCTGGTGGGCCACTTCTAGAATCTAATACAAGTACACTAATTGCTCTGTATAGAGCTAATTGTCACACTATGACCACCAGAAAAATGTTGCTGGCCAATGCAACGAGGACGTGAAAACATGAAAAACATGAAATGCGGATCAAAAAAAAAGAAGAAAACATGAAATGGTTTATAAGGACTTTCGACTAGCTACTGTATAATTTGAGTTTAACTTTTTTAGTTACGTGATTAGACGAATAGTTAGCAGATCAGGTGAGGCGGGTCGTCACATTAAATTTTTCTTAAATTTTTCTCAAAGATTAAAAAATCAAACAGTTGGTATTTTTGTCTTAAAAATTCTACTAATTTTCATGATTTATCTTATCGAGAGAATGATTAATCTCAAAAACTACTATGAAAAAGTAAAAATCCAGAAATAAAATTATCAAAAAAAAAAAGGAAGGGAGAATCGGGCGTGATAGAAACGCAAGAAAACCGGGCCATATTTGGGAAATAATTCCGTGCCCCTGGCCATGTAGACCCTATCATCAAACACACATGTACCCACAGAATTCACCGTTGTGATCGAAGAAAGAGATGTTAGGGCAGGAGCACTGAATAACTCCTCCACCATTCGGATATATATGCCCATTCCCCACAACGGCCCAAAAGCCAAAGGGGTGTGACTGAGAAAGTGAGAGAGAGAGAGAGAGAGAGAGAGGAGAGAGAGTAGGGTTTGCTCTCTTCTTTTCTTCATCTAGGTCTGCGTGTTGTTCTTTCTTTAGGGTTTTTTCGATCCGAAAAAATGGCAGAGGGTAAGATGAAGGGAACGGTGAAGTGGTTCAACGAGCAGAAGGGATTCGGCTTCATCACCCCCGACGACGGCGGCGACGATCTCTTCGTCCACCAGTCCTCGATCCAGTCCGAGGGCTTCCGCAGCCTCGGCGAGGGCGAAGCCGTCGAGTTCGTCGTCGAACAGGACCACGGCRGCCGCACCAAGGCCGTCGACGTCACCGGCCCCAACGGCGCTCCCGTCCAGGGCAGCTCCCGCGGCGGCGGCGGCGGGGGAGGCGGCGGGGGAGGCGGCGGATACGGGTTCAGCAGCGGCGGTGGAGGTGGACGGTCTGGTGGTGGCCGCGGCGGCGGCGGATATGGCGGCGGAGGCTACGGAAGCGGCGGCGGCGGCTACGGAAGCGGCGGCGGCGGATATGGTGGCGGTGGTGGTGGATACGGCGGCGGCGGCGGTGGAGGTAATGGTTGTTTCAAGTGTGGGGAAGAAGGGCATATGGCTAGGGACTGCTACCAGAGCGGCGGCGGCGGAGGTGGAGGCGGTGGAAGGTATGGCGGTGGTGGAGGCCGTGGAGGCGGTGGTGGTGGAGGCCGTGGAGGCGGCGGCGGTTGTTTCAGCTGCGGGGAGGAAGGGCATTTCTCTCGTGAATGCCCCAACGCTTCTCGTTGAAAAAATGGGTGAGAAAGAAAAGGGGGTAACTGTGGATCTTCCCGATTTGCTTACCTTTTCTGTTTAGTTTTTCTTACTGTCTCTTTTAGTTTTAATGAAATGGGTGAACCATATGATGTTTTTGTTTTCGTGGGGATCATGGGTGTTAAGTGGTCACCTCTCTGTTGCTGGTTTTAATTTGAACTGTTTCTTTGGTAGGGTTTTATCGGATCTGGTGATGTTTATCTGGTTTTCTTGTCTTTAGATCTAGGTTTTGGCTATGGTATGGAGGGTTTCTGTCTCTACAGTCTCTACATACGTATAGATATACACATGTATTTCTATACATGTCGTTTTGCTATGAAAGAATTATGGTTTACTTTTTAATTAATGATCCTTCTTTATTCATCCTTTGTGATTGTGAATGTTTACTGGTAGCCAAGAAGTTTGTGGATATTAATCACAAAGCACAGATGCATACTATTGTTTCGTCTTCCCTGATTTGAATTTGATAGGAAGCAGATATTTCGAGATTAAACAAAGAAAGTGACATTGAAATCTGGGGGGATGTCCTTTCCTGCTTTCAATTTTCTTCCTTCTGCATAGTGTAGTGGGGGACAGGGTCTGGATTGGCTGTTGAGGAAATGCTGGTCTATAACGTTTTTACTTTCTTTGGGAAAGTTTCTGATACACGATTATAACAGGAACCTACTTCAACCCGTAGCCACTCCATTAGTATTACTCGGGATATTTATGAACCTGTTTGCAGTTCATGAACATCATTATAGTGTATTCATCTGGACATTTGTCTGTCTGTCCCCTTGCTTTTACTGTTTGTATAATTGGCTAGTGACATATTGTGGAACCTTGATTTGAAATTTTACCATTTCCCTAAACGCCTGCCAAAATCCAACTATTGTGAATAAAAAATGCTAGAATCACATGTATTTACACACCCTGAGTGGTCACCTACACTCATAAAAATGTTGTCGGCTTCACACACATTAACACATCCGGTGTGTGTGTGTGTGTGGAGCTTATACCTTTGTAAGTGTGGGTGTAAAGTTAGTGTGACTGTAGAATGATTGATTGTGATTTGCTTTATTTGTTGATGTGTGGGACCTGGAAAACAATACTCCTACTTTGTTTATAGGAACTTGGACCAAGCAACTTTGGGTGTTATACTTTTAATGTTGAATTTACCACCCCCAGTATCGAAAAAGTAGCGTGTTATTTAATTATCGGGTTTTAAGTATAGCTGAAATGGATCCGTGACACGTGTTGGAAAGCCCCTAGAAGCTAAATATAAATAATAATGATGATGATTTTTAATGTTGAAAATACAGAAACTAGCTTCAAAAGGGTTGTGATTAGCAAGTATTATTTGGCAGGCATTAATTAAAGCACCTTTTAATTCAAAGCGGAGGACTTGTTACTTTTGCTATTTCTCAAATCTATTCCGTGTTGATGAACATTTGTTCATAAATTCTTTCAATACCAATGGGATCCAACCAATACCATATTTTACTATTTTAGTGCCACAAAAAGGATAATTTTTTTTATTTAAAAAAGTGTTTTTATTTCAACGCCAGCAGAATGCCTTTGTTCCCGATAGTCTCTCCATTAACAAATACACTCCAATGACACCGATGTTGAAGATCGAAAATAAGCAGAGATTTGCGACGTCCAATCATGTACTACTTCAAAGGCCTTGGATATTTTTTTCGGTGAAATCGAATGAAAAACCCTAGTTCCTACTCAACCAAGCAATAAGTAAGAAGTAAGAAAAATACGATGAACACCAGATATACGTGGAAAACTCTAAACGGGAAAAAACCACGGGAAGGAATCAAGCACTATAAAACTCATTGTGTAGTTACAAGCAGTCTTACCCTACGATTTGAATCCTCACAATCGCTCTAAGACCTACTTGCCGAATATTCGTTTACCACACCCAGTGCTTGATTGCTGCCGCCTTGAATCCTCAAGCCCTCCAAAACTTCTTCCAGAAATCCACCGGAAGCAACTCAAAGTTGATAGATGAATRATGTAGAAACCTCTCGAAGCTTGTAATTGAAGGATCAAAGACTCATGGATCTTGATTGTGCTTCGAGATTCAAACTCGATAACTCTAGAGTTAATTTTTTGTTCAAAAAGGAACACGTCTTCTGTTTTGTTGCAGCCACCCTCAACCCTAGACATGAATATAATATGACTACACATCATTCTTGTAGACCGATCGATAACCCGATCCACGAACGGACCAATCAATCCAGCCCCATTTAACGTTTCAACTAAACAGAAGGGTCTGATTGAAGTCAGCTTAATAAACTGATCAATCGGTATATTCCGCTTGATCTCCTATGTATTCCGCTGAAGACGTCGCCTTTTGGTTAATTGATTCACTCACTCTCAATTACAATAAATATGACTCCTTCCACTCTAAGTCTATACAAACTCACTATCTTAGAAAAAAATAATAATAAAAATACAACATTAAAAAGGGATACAAGTAAATGTGTTGATTTGTCAAATGGAATTGCCAACCAAAAGGGAGCGTGGCTTTTTGGAGCTAACATCGAAGAAAACGAACGCACTGAATTAAACCACCTTTAGTAGGTATCACTGGCTAGATGAGCCGCTACCAAGTCTTTGATCTCTTCTGGAGGAATAACAAATGGCACCATTTTATCGTCTTGTTCAACTCCCATGCTACCTAGTTTGTTTTGCAACCTTATTGCCTTTCTCTGACTTTGGTTCATCCTGCTGCCAATGGCTTCCATTTGAGAGCTGCATTCGCTAACTAGCATGCCGTAAGGCCCATGGTGAGAGGTTCCATCTTTTGGTCATTTGCATAGCTATTTAGAGTCTGTCTCCACTTGAACCTCTTCTCATGAATTCGGTACATAGCATTTTTTTTTTCAATTTCTTTATCTTAGAAATTCGTAAACTATTTTATCTTGAAGGGGTTTGAACTAATGAAAAGCTCATTGTCTGCCCTAGTCTTCTGATAAATGGAGTTTGGAATGGAAAATCATGCCTCTGTCATGAAAACTGAAATCGCATTGGACACATAAGAAAACTATCTATATGGGCCACTTGTTTTTTCGTGGACTAACTATTGATCTACATCAGCCCAATCCCAAATAACCCAAAAGGATGAGGATAGAAAAAATAGGATGAGGAAAAACATCAAAAGAGGTCGTTTTCTGAAGAAGACACCAGCCACAACGGAGGGAAGTTTCCCCTAAAGAAACTCAACTTGCATATCGGAAATCTGCTCCGCAACTATCATAAATCTGCTACCACAACTACGATGTTCGATTGCACTGGACACTCATGAAGAGGTCTGGATAAGCTTTGAGAACCTACTTCCAACACATCTTCAAAACCCAATTCCCATGCAAACATGAGTCCCTCCCCAGCTGCCATGACTTCAAATATCAAATGATTAGTGTTAGACTAGTCCCACATCGTTCATCTAAACCATCCAAGATTGGTTAATAAATTCTAGAGGCTACTCCACCTATTGTCAATTGGTTTTAGGTTGGAACCCTCTAAGAAATTTAACATGGTATCACAGCTATAAGATCTAGGCCCTGTGAATATTTGCTCTTGGCGGGCGGCCTAAGCCTCACTACCATCCGCCGGGCACTTAGTTACTTTGTCAATCTCCTTCACGCTTTTCAGTTGCCTGCACCCACCATGCCTCTTCACCACCGGCTCTCATGGCTTCTTCGTTTTTCGGCTTTTGTTGGTTTCTCTTGGTTTTCTTCCTGGCTCCTGGCTCTCGGCTTTTGGCTCTCCTAACCGTTTCTTTCTCCTGGCTTGGCTTGGCTTGGCTATTCTTGATTTCTCTAGGTTTTTTTCAAACTCAAGTTGGTAGACCTACTTGAGTTTGAGGGGGAATGTTAGAATAATGAAAATATTCTGATTGATTATAATTGATAGAATCGATTGTAATTGATTAGGATCAAGGATTTGATTATCTTTCCATAGTATAGGATTTGATTTTGTTTCCATGTTTTAGGATTCCACTCTTGTATAAATACAAGAGCCTATGTACATGTTATTAATCGAATTTAATATTTCTTCTCTCATATTTAACATGGTATCAGAGCCATAAGATCTAGATCCTGTGAAATTTTCGCTCTCAGCAGGCGGCCTAAACTTCGCCGCCGTCCGTTGGGCACTAGTAGTAATATGTAACCGGCTCGTGCACTCGGATTTTACCTCAAATCCTACTGTCATGGCTTTTCTCGCTCATGGCTGTTTTTGGCTCTCCTAGCTGTTTCTCTTTCTCAGCTTCTCCTGGTTTGGTTTGGCTTAGCTTGGCATGACATGGTTGCTCCTGGTTTCTCTTGGTTTTTTCAAACTCAAGTTGGTAGACCTACTTGAGTTTGAGGGGGGATGTTACCATATTTTCTAAGCTTTATTATTACGTTTCCAGTTTAGGCAGATTATTATTTATGTTTCCTAGTTAGTCTAGGTTTTCTTATTATGCGTATTTCCTTATTATGCGTCTTGTAGCCTATATAAAGGCGTGCTAGGGTTATGATTGAACACAATCAATAATACATCTTTCGTTTTTTCTTAACATGGTATCAGAGCTAGGTCTTGGGTGGCCTCACCTCTCGTGGGAAAGTCTCTGTCATCTCCGTCGTCCGAGTCAGTCAGTCAGCTCCTGGTCAGTCTCCTCCACGTGCATCCGGGCTGCACGTGAGAGGGAGTGTTAGACTTGTCCCACATCGCTCATCTAAACCACCCAAGCTTGGTTAATAAATTCTAGAGGCTACTCCACCTATTGCCAATTGGTTTTAGGTTGGAAACCTCCAAGAAATCTAACCATTAGTAACTCCAAAAACATGTGCATTTCTAGCATTAATAAACTTCCTATTCCTATTTCGGATTACAGCTCCTACACCCGTTGTTTGCTCGTTGTGCACCATGGCCACCATGATAATTGACTTCAATCAAACATGCAGACGAGTGGTTTCTTCTGTCCTAAAATGTGTTTGCAGTCTATGCTTTTGGATGCGGTGCACTAATTCACTAGCAAGTTATAGTGCACCGAAATGGGACTCTTTGAGATTTTATCAGAGCGGTTTATTTTACAGATATCACCTAAAACTTCATCATTGATCCAATATTAGAAGCCATATGATCTAAACTACATTTGTTTTCAAAAAAATTGGTCAGTATGATTCGAAAAATGTACTGTAAGACAAATTTATCTCAATCATGTAGCTTCCAGTATCCGATTAATCTGATTTTCTGTACAACTAAAGTACTTAGTGACCTCTATAAAATGCACTGTTTCTAATCATGTTATTGAGTCTACGTAAGGGCTCAACCGAGGTGCACCACCACCATTTAGTGCATGCATTTGGTGCACTATAAGACCCCAAGTCTGTGCGGGTGGACGTTTGTTCATCGGCCATTTTAAGAAATTATGGTCACTGGTAATTGGGAAAATCATCTAAACAACGGTTATGTACTTGGATATATGAATTCAGGCCCACCCAACAGAAAGAGGAGAGCATGTCGCCCACCATTGACAACATCTTTGTTGTTTTAGCAAATAAAGGAGAGAGGAGGGGAACCTTGTAAGAAAGTATGCGCTGTTCCTTTTTTCAAAACTGATGAAAAGATACAAAAAGCCTTTTGTTTTCATCTGAGGCATTCGCATGCGTTAACAAAAGCAGAGGGCTTTAGTCTCTCATAGAATACATCCATTCATTCATTCACAGTTCTAATAAGCCCCTGATGAGGTCACACCCTGCATACTTTCAGACTCCTCTTCTTTTTTTGTTTCACACTTTTCTTAGTTATATGGGGCTCGTCTCTGTTGGCCATTCTTATCATGGATTCGCCTATTGTAATCATGGGAATGGTCTGGTGAAATGCAGAAAAAAGCACAAGATGCTCATACAGGCATACCCTTTATTTTGTGTCTTCTCATTTTCATGACCCAGTAGCCAGTATCCTAGATTTTGAAGCAGGGAATGGGTGTCAGGGAAATGGGAGCAGGAAGAGCTGTACAGCACAGTATACAACGATGTGTATGCATATCTGTATATGGAGAAATTTTTGGGTACCGGGTGGGTACCACGTGACCGTGCCCACGTGATGCCCGAGCAGCCAGTGGCGGACCCAGGATTTGCCTCACGTAGGAGCACATTGTACTAATAGTCATAAGCAAAAATTTAAATTAAGCGCAAAACCACAAACTATGGAAATTTGAATTGTAAATTTCAATCATTGAGTAAAAACCAAATAAAGAAATGAAGGCTTTTCCAAACAATCAAAATATATATTACGAACCTTAAAAGGAAGAATAAAAAGTCCGAATTTATGTAGCCCCAAATAAAGTCCTTTTAATAAAAATATTACTTTTGCTGATCAAAAAAGTTGTATGTAGACCTAAATTTAATTGATGATTGGTGAGGAAACGGTGAGGTGACCGGTGATAACCATAGAGACGAGCGATCGGCAATGACGAAGTAAATCAAGTGTCGAGCAAATTCTCCCCGTCAAGTTTTTTGTGTGAATTTTTTATTCTTCCACTCATTTTTTCCTAAAAAACATTGATTTTTACCTTAAAAAACTGCAAAATTAAAAGAAAAGAAAAGAAAAAAAGAATGGGGTGGGGGCACGTGCCCCCGAATAGTTCCGCCGCTGCGAGCAGCCCATCCGGGCTGTCTATGATACGGGGAAAACGAAGGCAAAATCCCATGTTTTCCTCTGATGAATCTGCTAACTTGATTTGCAGTATACATTAAGCAACGGTTGTGTATCCATCCACACAAGCTAATCAATGGAGTAGTACATTACTCCCCTGTCGCAGGGGCTTCTAACCAGAGTCTTTCTTTGAAGCAGAATATTGATTCATTATGCATATGTTCTTTGCAACCCCGACACGGTTGTCTGTGGACCACCTGAGTTGTATCAGTTTTCCAAGATCTTTGTCCAAGACTTCAAAATGAGAAACTACGCGTACTTCAATATACAAATGATCGATAAATGGAGAAAAATTCCATTTAAATATATTTTTAAGACATTTCCAAGGTTCTTGTCTGGTAGAATGTGTGGACTAATGTGGATTTGGAATGTAGTAGTGGTGAAGATGATGATGACACGCTCGCCGGAGTGTTTGGTATGACACAATCCATATCACTTTGTTCATTCCAACAATGTATGAATCACTCTATTCGGGTGTCATAATCATATATATGCTAGCGCCAACTTCTTCTCTGTGATTTTTTAGTTATTGTGGTCTCACATGTGATTGATGAAGCACTCCGTCCTCGCAATTCTCCTACCGTTGGAAAAAAAAAAGAACAAAACTTCTTCCGCGAGGTAGAAATTAAGACACAAACCTTGACTGCTTTCCATCTTTGTTTTTGTGATTGTTAATCCTCTTCAATGACCCATATTCACCACAACAATACAGGAAAATCAGAAATTCTATGATAATGTCACATGCTCAATTGATCCAATGCCACTGCCATTAGACATATCAAAATTGTGCTGCTCAGTTCTTAAGCAAGACTTTCCATTCCTTATCAGCAGCATTAACCATCATAGTGAAACACAAATTTCCATAAAACGCGTACTAGCTACATATTGGGAACAAACAGAGCGCTACCTAAAAACATTTCTTTCTTTTTTTGCTAACTGTTTCGAGAAGTTGAGACTATTTAGGGGCGGGGAAGTGATCTCCGCATGTCGATGGGTGGCTTCATGACACTACTCACTTTCTTCATCTACGCGATATAATCAAAGGATGCAATGCGAGAGAATGAACGGTTGAGATCGAAGGAGATGATCACAGCTTCTGACATGGTTCATCAACCAAAGGAGGGGCCGACGGCTCACAGGTGGTGGTAGAAGTTGGCCGGTGACGGAGCAAGAGCGGTGGAGTTGAGGTGTGGCAGTAATGAGAACTGGGGAGGAGGGCACTGGTAGCACTTGGTGAACAAACCAAATGTGTCAATTTGGCGGATGAAGTTTGTCACGCTAGCCCATCCGCCGAATCCAAACCCAACAACAAACACCCACACCACCACAAACACATTGATCGTGTACGCGCCGGCCCACCGTCCCAAGAACCTCGGCGGTTGCTCCACCGCACTCTGCATCACAAAAAAAATTTTAATCAGACGGTCAGAACTCAGTCAATCATGTATTAGGTGGCCTGAGTGATCACTTGGGTCCCACACCACCAATCAGTTTTGGATATTAGTGGTGATACTGAATTCCTGATGTACTACAATGATACAGGGAATCACATAAGAATTGATATTGCACCAGAAAGAATCTCCTACTGTTGAACTGTATCATAAATAGACTATACTAGATATGAGTAATTTTTTAACAGTATCAATGTCGGAGAAGAGCCTCTGGGTGATCTGATGATAGATCTTGACCACACACTACAATAAATAGGAACGTACTAATTTAGACAGGTATCCATTATTGCTCAAAGTATTGATCTAGTTGTCTGATAAATAAATGGCTCTGATAAGGTGTTTGTGTGTAGTAATATATCAGAGTATGATACCTCGCGGGCAGCGGCTGATTTGAAGGTGATCATGTGGGCGAGAGAGGGGATTATGTAGACTGTGAAGCTAACGAGGAGCGATCCGACGGTGGAGTTGATGGGACCAAAGAAGGGGAAGATGATGGCCAAGAACCATATGGGGATAACAACAGGCAATCTCGCTGCCGCACGCTTACACAAGCTCTTGCATTCGTGCATCCCTATGGCCTTCTCCCACACGAAATACAAAGGGGTGCATGCAAATCCAAATGTAATAAACTGCACAAAACACAATAAATTCAAAGTGTCATGTACCCAATGAAAATGTTCAAATCTTTTATGGAATAATTATTGAACTGCGGGTCCATATGGTAAAGTATTTCCCCGAGATGAAAGAAAAGATAAATCCCGTATTTCGGGGTCAGAAATATATAGTAAAATCACATTTTTTATTCTTTTCACGGATCCGCCACTAAGAATGATGGTCCTTCTTCAACTTTTTTTTGGAATCCGGCCACAAATCTAAATAATAAGTATAGTACGACGGTAAATATTTTCATATACGAATATCATTATATATGTATAGGTGAGCATGCCTGATGGATGAGCATGAGAACGACAGCCATGTCTCTGAAGGGAGATGTTGGAAGGAGAGCAAAAGCATTGGAGTGGTTGAGAAGCAAGTCCCCAAATGCCCAGTAAACAGCTGATGCGGAGGGAAGGGTCAAAGTCATCACATAGAGGGTAGCGAACAAGTATATGGCCTTGAACTTTTGTGGCTTCCACATCGCATGCATGATCTCTCTGCCCAACAAAATTTCGAATATCATCAGTGTCTATCGTACAGTAAAAACCTTGAATTAAACAAGTAATTTTGCACAAATGATTAGTGTGGTTAACACCGTCTTGTGATTTGTCTCAATTAGAGATCAATTTATGATCATAACGTGTGATTAGGAATGTCTGACCCTTTCTGAAATGTGTGTCTCAATCATGTGAGGGTTTTCAATACGTTGAATTGGAAGTCTATAGAGCTCATGTGAGAGTTAGAAAGACATAGCCAACTCATTGTATTATTCTCCATTTTTTTTTCATGCAAAAACCTACATATGAAGGCTCTTGAATGTACATATAAGTTAAGAGATACAATGGACTTTATAATGTTTGTTACATGGTGAAATCTATTTACTAATTTGCATTCCTTGACATAAACTTTAAACCGAGAAAAACAAACCCTTCGTGTTTTTGTTTGATTACTTCAATTTTTATCCTCAATCAATTATTCCAAACTTCGAAGTCCAACAATTGTAAGTGACAATTGAACTAAAACAATGGTCATCGCCAAAGAATCTTTAGTTAGATTGCCATGGGCTAGACTACAAGGAGTAGGCACCGTGACTACACCTTCACAAGACCTGTAAAGCCAAGGGTGGACCATTCAATGATCAAGGTGGACCCTTTTAATTCCCCTCTCATGGCAAAAGCAAAAGTGATTAGACAAAGAGGTCTGGTTTTTTCTCTACTTATACAAAGAAAGAACAAAAGGGTTCCCTAGAAAAGATGACTTTTTGCCTCCCACGCCTGAGAAGCGCTGTTTTGGAATAAACCTCCAACAATACATCATTTAGAAGGAAGTGGGTATCTAGAGAAAAATACCCTTTAAGATAAAGGTTAGGCCTTTAATCTTATGGCCAGGAATAGTACCACAGCTTTTGGGGAAGATTTTTCACTAGATCTAGGCTGGCGAGGCTACCAAGGTTATGACCAGACAAGCTAAGGTTAAGTCATTTTCGAAATGACATTAATGGGCATCTTTTTACTGTTTTACCCAAGACAATTAAGGGCATTGTACATTGAAAAACGTGGGCAATTAGGTGAATAAACGTAGGAGTAAAAGACACGCATGTAATCCAAAGTTGTCTTACACAGTAACGGCATGTCCCCCGAAGGTGTAGAGAATGTTTGTGGCCCCTGTGAAGTAGAGTACCATCTTGGCTGGTCCTGAATGTTTCACCCCCTCCACCTACAAAATTAAATACATACACAACAACCCAAAATTAATAACTGCAACACAATTCATAATGTTACAAATAACATCAAATCATATCATGTGGGTACCCAGCCGAGTGCTAGGTATTTCAGGGTTGTTTGACAAAGGTTTTTTAGGGAGAGTTATGCGGTAATGAGTGGAGAGATGGACAGAAATATGAGATAACAAACGGATATAAATATATTGAAAATCATGCACATAAAGAGGGAGAAATGTTATGAGAACCAAAGAGAACAAACCCTTACATACAAAACTATGCACAAGAATGATGTTACTATGATCACATTCAAGAACTAATTTTAATATCACTTGAGTATATTATTAGGTCATGTAGCATGGACTAAATAAATCATGTACGTCATCATCATCTAGCAAGCGTGATCGATAGGTACCTAAACGTGGTATCCTAACTTGTTAACCATAACGTTACCGCATACAAACGATATGGCAAATATCTGAAGTTGAGAGCCTATCATTTTTTAGAACACATTAAAAGAAATCTATGAACTCTGGCAATCCCAGCTGAATTCATACTACAAAGGTATCAGTTTTTCGTCCGTAGCAATATACACAACTAAGAAAAGCTACCCAACCGCTAGGCCAATAGCCACGGTCCAAGCCTATGGTTTAAAAACGAGCAATATATTACTACTCCCTATGCCTTTAGTTGCCAAGAATGTCATGGCCACAGTTGGACTTCGATGTTTTTATATGTGACAAAAGATTCTGTACAAGAAGTTGAAAAAGACCAACCTGCCCATGGAGTAGTGAAGCAATGGTTAGGTACCAAGCTGTGTAAGTGGTCATTAATAACCCCAGGAAGGACCAGATTCGGTAGTTGCGAAATGAAGGGACGAAGACAGTGGTTGCACAACAAGCTCCGAAGATGTAAGTCCAGGTTCTCTTGTCCAGATTGTCATTTATGTAATATATATTGCTGCATTATAGTAATGTTTCTCATCATTATTAAATGGGTGCAGTAGATTGAGTGAAGTTAAAGAAAGGGCCAAAGATATACTAGTAAATTCGTAGATACCTTGCGCAGGCAATGAGTTGAATAACAGATCCAAACAGAAGAAAAGTGCAATTAAATGCCAAACCCACGTTCCTCCAATGCTTTCCAAGTAACCCATCAAGAACCTCAAACCACTGTGATCATAAATTAACACAAGCCAACAAGRAAACCCATGTGAGGACTACTAAAATTCATGTGTTTTATCTAATAGATGCAATGCATTAGTTTCAGTGAGTGGAAGGTGTTTGATAGAAGACCTGAATGACATGGTTTCTGAAATCAACTTTCTCCCTTTCTTTTCTGGTTCTGTACTCCACATAGAGAGTGCTGATAAGATAAGCTGTCCAGCTACCCATCAACCCGTAGAATATCTGGAATAGGATTCCAGAGAGCATCCCAAGCTGAGAAAATGAGTATGGCAGTGTCAGCAGCACCTGAGCCACCTGAAAAAAATGCACACAAAAAAACCCCAAGATTTTACAAAAGTTAGAATCTTTTTCACTTTTCTTACTATTCTGCCCTGTTTTGTTACGTAACAAGAACAAATGGGAAATGGGTTGGCATTAAAATTGAAAAATTCAAGAGGAAAAAGAGACCTGATTTGAAGCACAGCTAAACCAAGCATCATAAACAGAGCCACCATGCCAGAAGAGGTTGTAAACCTTCGTCTTCATGTCCTCACGCTTGCCTCCTTCAGTCTCCATCACCACATAATTCCCTGCAACCACCGTCTCCACAACTTTCTCAGACTCCATCTCTCTCTCTAAATTTTTTGGGTTATTCCTAGTTCCTACAATGTGAGCTTTTAACGAAGTGGGGGTGTGTTCTACTAGAACATGGACTTGAGAATGAATATGGATTTAAGAGCTGAGTGTTGGGTTTATGGTRGTTGGTGTCTCTATTCTATTCTATTTTCTATGTATATATAGAGACAGACACGCAAGACATTTGTAAAGGGGAGAGGAGGGAGAGATCTTGGAGAGTGGGAAAAGGCTGTTTTCGAAAGGCACATTACTACATTAGAGAGAGAAAGAGGAGAGAGAGGGGTTTTGGAAAGCGGGTTAAAATCCGGCTTTTGGAGCTCCAATTCAACTATCGGAGCTTTGACGGAAACCACTGGGCCTTTGTGCCTAAACATTTTTGGGGGATTTTTTTTTGAGTTCTTTTTTAGTAGTAATTGACTCTTTTGTTTTTAGCTAATTATTTAATGAAAGATAATTACTGGTGTTAACTTTTAGGGAAAAATTCAAAAAAACCCCTGAACTTTGAACTCAATGTCAAATAGGCACCTGAACTTAAATAAACTTCAATTGAACACCTGAACTTTCACTCCGTTATCAATTTACCCCNAAAGTTCAGGTGTTCAATTGAAGTTTATTTAAGTTCAGGTGCCTATTTGACATTGAGTTCAAAGTTCAGGGGTTTTTTTGAATTTTTCCCTAACTTTTAAACGAAAGTAATTATGGGAGCGTGAATGGCTTTTCCGCACGAGTGGGTTTCCCAACTACCGAGGTCCAATTATAATACTTCTCCATTTCCCTAATATACCCTTGATTATTGTCGTTAATTACTTTTCAGTTTTCACTCGAATTTATCTTACATTTTCTCATTATGAGAGGTTACTAGCGAAAGAAAATATTATCACTTCGCCTGAAAAATTAGTGGTGGTTCTCTTGCCATTAAAATTGAGTTATGTTGTAGAATCATAAGACTATATTTGGAACTCAGGGAAAGAAAGGGAAAAGAAGAAGAAATAATGAAGAAGAAAATGGGAGAAAAAATTGAAGAGAAATTAAGAGGAAAGTTCAGTTATAATTTAAAAAAGATTCTCCTTTTTTTAAGAACCAAACAAGAGAAAAATCTACAGGGCTAAAATTTTGAACAAGTTCCAAACAGAGCCTAAAATTGTTTAAACCACACTCCCTTGACCAATTATTGATAAATATCATATTATATAATTCCTGTTAAACATTCTCAATAATAGTGATGTACATATATCTTCTAAATTAGGGGGTGATATGGAGTAGTCCTATTTTGTTGAATTTCACCACACGAATTCATGATCTTAAAAAATTAGGAAGATGTTTTAATTTTGTTGTTCAACGGTAGGAGGTGACATGGAAGATTCGTAGGGCATACTTTCAAGTTGAGTTCGAACTATAGCCGGGGCCCGATCTCTTCTGTTCCGAAAACTTATGTCAGTTCTCTGTGGCCCTGTGCCCAGGGGTTTTTCAGCCATTGGATTGCGTGATTGTTTTTTATATGTTTTAAATCCAACGGCCAGAAAATCCTTCTACACAGAGGTACAGAGATTTTTGGCATAGAGGATCCTGCTTCACTATAGCCTGACATTATTTTTTCCTATGACATAATGTTGGAAATTCGACGACTCATTGCTAGTGACTTTTTTTGAATTAAACTCTATTGTAAAAGTAAAGTCTTGTTTATTAAATTAAATACTCATAAAGTTTAATAAACAAGAGTCGTTGAATTAAGGTTGTAGGGAGCCCTTGAGGCCTGTGACCACCTCTCATGTTAGCTTGGGAACCCTATTATGTTTTTATCCTTTAGATTTGCTTTAGACTAATATTGGTCCTATAAAGGTCAAATTGCATCTAGACCAGATTAAATTTAAGTGTAGCCCTAGCTGTGCGACACTAGAGTTTTCCAGGGGTCACCTAACCAGGTTTCAGCTACCTTATGAAAGTTTTTTTTTTTTTTTTCAGCATGTAAAATACATATGATACACTAGGATAGTAAGTTCATAAACAAGGATATTGATTTTTATGTCTTTTTCTTAACAACTGGATGTCTGAGCCAATTTGCACGCACCTCAACGAATTCTTGGATCCTGAAGTTAGTGGCCTAACAAATCCTCCATTATTGATGAACAAGGATACCCATTGTTGTTGATGAGGTGAAAGGCATATGGAGTTAATCGAAAGGCAATTGTAAGTCCAAGAAGAATAGTCTTATAATTTATTTCTCCGAAATTGATAGTAGGAAGGGCAAGCAAGCAAGCAAGGACATAGGGGGCAGGGCAGAGATATTAAATTGAAATACTAGAAATAATAAATACTGTCCATAAGGCAAGGGAATAAGTGAAAGGAGTGAGGGGAATTATAACAAAGTAGACCGCATGATTGCAGCCAAACGGGCGTGGTCGCTTTACAAGAGGAAGAAAGCTGCTTTTCTCACATGGCCAATGCCTTGGGAAAAAAATTTGAAAGTGTCTCTTGGACTTGAGAATCTACCCTCATTCTCCTCCCCCAAAAGTCCAAAAATTAACCATAAAACTCCACTCATTCATAGTCGTATAATATGGACTTATAGTATACTAATATAATAATAATGGGAACATATGGAAATTTGGGGGTGAGTTGTTAGACCATGTGCATTTGGAAATTATTCTGGAACAATAGTTCACCTTCCCCCCTCACACCCTCTGTGTATATTTCTTTTGATAACTGGATGTCTGAGTGCGCTCATCTAGACCAATTACGGAAACCATGAAGTTAACGACTAGGGCTGACCCTTCAATGAAAGGTGAATGAAGAGAAATATAGTACAGTATCATATTGGGGAAGATTTAGGCTCCAAATTAGAACACGCCAGACAAGTTAGCACTATATAGGTAGATTGCATCCGTTCCCCATTTTTTAAGTTGAATGCGAATAATTCGCCAGAAGAGCTTATTGATCATCTGTCTTCTCATGATGATCATAAACCACGATCATGGGTTTGTTTCTATTAGAATTTCACTACTGGTTTGCACTAGCTAGTATTTTTTATATTATAAAAAAAAAAGAAGAAGAAGAAGAAGAGCATCTCTCTGATCATCCAGGCCAGGCCCTTGAAAAGCATGCTGTGTTTTGGTGCAGTGCAACATAGTGATGTGGTTTGTTTGGTACCACATAACCACATCCACTCCTTTATAAGTAGTAATTTTTATGACTGGTTAAGTCATGCTTTCAAGTCATTGGACCCAAAAACATTCCCACCTGTGACTTTGTCTCCTTTGACTGCATGTTTTGTACTCAATTCATGAGGTCCCAAGAACCGGCCGGGCATGCTATTTGTCTCAACTGGCTTGTATCCCCCTCCTCCATCAGTTCAATTTATACCTGAATTTTGATTGCATAGATGACCATGCCATTAGATCGTAACCTCTTACACAACGCAACTYGTACAGTCTGTTCTTTTTTTTATTATTATTATAAGCAAATAAGGCTACACAGTGCACAAGGCCAGCTCCCGCTATTGCACGATCTAAGGAAGGGTTGGATATACGCTACCTTACCTCGCAAGGCACAAGTGGAGAGGCTGTTTCCGTGACTCCAATCCGTGACCACCAGGTCACATTGAGACAACCTTACCGGTCGAGTAAGACTTGTATCAAAATGATAATTTTGACTCAAATATAGCCACAATTAGAACAAAGATTCTCATTCAAACCATTGTCAGATCATGCCCAAGTTAAGAACTGAAATAATCACACTATTGAATTATTCCTTGAATTTACAGTCAACTCTTTCTTGCTTTCGTTTTACTTTTCTCCAACTTTTCTGCAAAGAAACAGCAGAAAGGGGTTTCAATTTTAAGGACGACTAAATTCTAAAAAGTATATTTTGTTGAATGCCCTTTATAATATCGATCAGTAGGGAACCCACACCCACTTAGGGGGGGGAAAATTCTTCTTTCTATAACTGATACTTCCACATGGTTTCAATTAAAATACATGTTAGTATAATCTGGGTGGGTGTGATCTACGAAGTGAGCATGCGAGGCTTGAAGGAGGTGAAAGATTATGGCTAAGTCAACCAATGCAATTATACAGTACCCAAAGTGATGTTTGGATTGCAGTAATTAAGCATCCAATAACTGCATTGGCGCTAATCACATTAATCCACTCTCAATGATATATATACTACTCCATATATGAATGCAAACGTGAAAACGACGATCCATTGGATGCTTTGACATGAACAGTTTTCCGGCAATCATGAAAGCTTCTTTGTTGGGTCAAATCCTTTGCTCATCCTTTTGAGGACATTTCTTTTTTCCTTTTCTCTTCAATTTTTTTTGGCGCTGTCGTCTAAGCATACATGTTTAGTGCTTCGTTCCACTTTATTACTCCTATCAAATTCAAATATAGTCATCTGTTGATCACATGTACCAGGTTTGTTAACTACTGGAGGATGAATGAGAACTTGTGTATGGCGAAAGTCGACATAAGAAATCTAGATTGATCGTCTAATTCGTTTGCAAGGAGAAAACACGGCGAGACTTGTTAAAATGAGATTGCCGCGAAAAACTTTCTGATGGTTAAGTTAGTGCTGATAGACAAAATTCTATGCTGGCAAAGCATCAATTGATGGAGTACTTGTGGTATTGCATGTACCTTGTCATCAAGGGACTGTGATATACTATCTGCTTATTGCGAGTGTGATCTTAATTATTGGCTACCAAGGCATGGTAAGAACTTTGTGGTCATAGGTACGTTGAGATTGCAACAGGATGCATTTTCCCTTTGGCAACATCGTTTGTTAGGTTCTATATGCATGCGTTTAAAGTGTGTTGAATGTCGTGTGACGTTCTCTCAAATTGTATCGATCACATACCGCATATTGACTAGACGTGATGTCGTCTATGCCAAGCCGTTCGAGGTGGCCCTAGTAAGATCCATCTCGACCTCTCTCGACAATAATTACCACTGATATATCCACCCATGAAATTTCAAATCCGTTATCTGCTGCATGTGCTGAATTTAGCAGCACTTCAATTTATTTGCCTTTTTTTTGAAAGAACAACAGGCATGTAATCAAAGGACCTGCATTGACCTATGATGCATTTACAAAAATGTGGGTCCATAAATTTCTTCCCCAGCCCCTACATCCAATTATGGTCAACTCCGATATGAAAAGTGCTAACTGCCCATTTTTACACTTACATTATGATTGAGTTGGATCAATTAATCAACAAACACCATGATAGTGAACTCCCTCTCTGGCCTTAAGGCTGGGAGCCGAATGAAGAGCTAAAACCACTCCGTTCTATCAAACCAATCCAATTGCACATTCAAAAACACCCAACACTGAGGCTTGATTATTGTCAAGATATGTTTGAAATTACTTTTACAAAGTAGAAATTTTTTAGAAAAGTTACCCGACACCCGCTCGAGTATTAATTCAACCTGGGTGTGATGAGTCATAAATTGTTACTAGTATGATTAGAACACAATTACTGCCGGCCTAATGGTTTAGGAAAACAAACAACTTCATACCACTTTGCTTGATTTTGTCAGCTAATTGGTCATCAATCATCATCCTTTAAATTCTTGAATTCTGATTTCCATAATCAACATTGGACCAGGAACTCTTCTTTCTAGCTTCTCAATTTGCATGTTTTTAGTGGCATGATTGGAATCTGGTGGTCAACATTGGATTGGACATTCCAGCCTTCCTCTGGCAGATGACATTGGACAAGATGGGCCCTGTCTAAACCAGGTCCGGCCTGTTGGCAAGTTTCCTGGTCCAAGATTCTGTTAGAATAGCCCAACAAATATTCATTTCACTTGTGGGCCTCTAATCGATAGTCTCTGGCAATATTGGGCCAACCAAGCTAAGTTGGGTTAAGTTAACTGGTCCAATATTTTCGATAGTCTCTGGCAATATTGGGCCAACCAAGCTATAAGTTGGGTTAAGTTAACCGGTCCCATATTTATTTGGGCTGTTGAGTTCACCTGGGTCACAGCTACTACCCAACTTCAGAACTTGGAAAAAGTGATTTTCTTTTTTGATAGTCTCTGGCAATATTGGGCCAACCAAGCTAAGTTGGGTTAAGTTAACTGGTCCAATATTTTCGATATAGCAATATTGGGCCAACCAAGCTAAGTTGGGTTAAGTTAACCGGTCCCATATTTATTGGGATTGTTGAGTTCATCTGGGTCATAGACTCACAGCTACTACCCAACTTCAGAACTTGGAAAAAGTGATTTTCTTTTTGCGTTCATCTTTTTTCTGTCTGTTTTTCGAAAAGAAGATCTTAATCACTCTAAACATGCGTGTATCACTTAAAATGCCATATTAAGAAAATGTAGGCCGGAGGTGAATTGGTCCATAATTTATCCCAAGAATTTTAGCCCAATCTAAAAATGCATCATCAAGGAGAGATCCATACTTTTCTACCTAGACTTACAAATAAATAAAAATGGGTCATACTTCTTAATGAAATTAAGAGACAATTTTTGGACTGGCTCATAATTTATCCACATATTTACCCTCTCACAACAAATCTACTTTCTTAGCCAAGCAAAACAGGGTTAGAAGGCCTCGGCAGCATCCGGCAATGCCAACGGCCAAAGACCCACTGACGATCAAGTTAGATAACTTAGAGAATAAGATGAAATGACTTAGGAGAACTAGCCGCCATGGCCCAAATGTATGTAAAAAGACTTCTAGCTTATAGTTCAATTGGACATGTAGCTTATATCCGTACAGGTTTTTATAGAACCGTGATGAGTTCTAACGAACATATCTTATGTTTTTTCTCAGAGTGACATGTCTTTGGATTAGCTAGTTCAGTGTGCAGTCGATGCAGTTACCATTTCATCAGCAAAACTAGCTTATCTACAACCTTTCCGACAGCTGAACAATTTGTTATCCCACATTTCGCCTTTTTTCTCAATCCCCGCCCGAGAGCCAGGTACTTTTAGTGTCATTTCTTTATTAGTAGTTTCTACGTAGATTAATGGTAAGTATTTAGATTTTGTTTATTTTGACCTACTAATCACACACACGCACAAAAAAAAAGCATTGAGATTGCTAGGGGAAAATAATGGGCCTCTACGAACCAATGTGTTTTGCTTCCGACGAGGATTTTATCGATCATAGAAAGTCTAGGGGTGTTATTCGGTCGGGTCGGGTCGGGGTGATTTTGCCGAAAATCGATCGGGTTCGGGGTATGTAATTTCGGGACCAATCCCGACCTGTATTAATTTCGGTTTGGTTCGGGGTGAGTTCGGTCCGGTCGGGGATTTCAGTCCACCCCGAAATGGGCCTTAGTTGGGCCGTTTGGGCCATTTTCAAAACAATGGACTGTTGGGCCATTTTTCCACCCTTATTTGGGCCATTTTGGGCCCATTTTTATAAGGGGTCATTTTCACCTATTTTTATATGGGGCATTTTTGGGCATTTTTTTCATCTAATTTTTGGCCATTTTTATATAAATATATATAATATATATGGTTCGGTTCAGTCCGTATAGATTTTCAGAAAACCGAGACCACCTAGGTAGGTTGGTTCGGTTTGGTCCACCCCGAACCACCAAAAACGCTCCTGGACCAACCGAAGACCAAACCGATCTGTCGATTTTTTCGATCTTTTTCGATCCGGTCGGATTTGTAATAGCCCTAATAGAAACCCTCCAGGCTTCATGGGTTCCTTCTCTGCCATTTTTTCCTAACAAATAAAGCATAAGCCACTAAAAAAACAAAAGTACAAAGAAAAAGAAAAGAAAAAAAAAACAGCGTCTGTGTGGAACCCATCGATCTAGTCGTGGGGATGGGTGGAGAATCCATGGATATTTGTCTTGGTAAGCTTGTTCCTGCCGCCGGATAGTTAGATCTACTGTAGACGGAGTACGTGTTCACCACCTCCGTCGGAAAGCTCAAAAATCTGTCATCAAACTGATCAAATTCAACTGCCAAAACCCAGATCTGATTACCCCAGATATGAGCCTCTATAGTCCAAAATTGATAGGGGAAGTGAGAGAACTACTCATCCTAAGGAAAGCATCTCGCAACCATAGAGGTGGGAGAGGATATGAGAGGAGAAGGAGAGAGATCCAGAGAAGAATAGAATTGGGGTGCGGGGAAGGTGATGAGGGGAAACCCCACTCCCTGGAGAACTCTCTGTCTCTCTCTCTCTCTCTCTCAGCCTCTACACTCTCTCCTGCCATCCAGTAATTGAACCATCGTTCTTATGAAAGTGAACTTAAGCATATTCCAAGAGCCAGTCGTTGAGATCGGGAAGTAATTAATGTTGAGAAATCAGCTAAAGTAAGAATCAAACAAACGTGAACACCCAAACATTTTATGTGGTTCCTCATTCTGTACGTAGTTAAATATATCCACGGCTCTCACTAATTCTCACGGCATACCGAATAAATAATAAAGTACCAAGTTATGATCAAGAAATTACTAGTACAAGTTAAATCTTTCGCGTATAAAATCTATTTATGACCTGGATTATTTCTAGTTCATCAACTATTGTAATACCCATGTCTAAGTTGGACTCATAGTCTGCTAAGAATGAACTAAATCGAGTCAGGCTTCATAAATCCCAACGATTAATAGGTGATTTCTGAAATTTAGAGGTGACAAATTTGTATAACTGGTCTTCTTCTTTCTTTTTTTTTGATCCGCAAATTTGTATAACTGGTCGACAACCAATAAATATAGGGTAAATTTCACTTACCTCCCCTGAGGTTTCTGACAATGACAGACACCTCCCCTCACATTTCTAAAATTGTACTTATCTCCCCTGTCAGACTTGTCGACTAACAGACGTTAACAGAGTGCGTGAATGTACAGTTTTACCCTTTTATTGACCTCCCCTGAGGTTTCTAACAATTGCAGGTACTTCTCCTAGGTCTCTCTCTGCTATATAATTTAATTAAGATATTGGAGTTAATGCAATAGTTCTAGTCTAGAATTTAAAAAATGAAAATTTATTTCATCTTATCTCTAAATTTCTTGTGAAAACAAACTTTAAAATTACTATAAATTTTTGCCTATTTTCAAAGATTTAAATTTTTAGTTTTAGATTTCTAGTTTCATT
>CM019276.1:936542-948126 GCA_009746105.1 Rhododendron williamsianum | reverse complement strand
GTGAGGGGAGGTGTCTGTCATTGTCAGAAACCTCAGGAGAGGTAAGTGAAATTTACCCATAAATATAGTGGTACGATCAGAAAATAGTACTACTGCTCAGTGGTAAGTTTTTCAATAAAGTGATCGAACAAAAAACCAGAAAAGGTGGAAGCAAAATTCCTGTAAAAGTAGAGAGTACAATTTTTTGTTGGTATAAAAGGGAGGTGGGGCTGAGCTCACTTTAACAAGAATGAGAATTGCTTATAATAGTAACTAATCACTGGCCTCTGTTCTTCAATCGAATCATTGGGGGTGGGGGGAGGGGGGGACAGAATTCATCACTTTTCTTCATAAAGCAAATCGAATGGGTTTATCCGGTCGTGTGGTGTGGTCCACTCAATTAGAGTATCTAATACTAAATCTCATMTCCAGAAAGAAATCTCAGCTTTAGAAAACAAAGGAATCAACTATAGAAGCCCAGTAACCAAACATTCATTTTTTTAAATTACCAAAGTACTATACGCCATCACATTATACCTTCTTTTAGCAATTGGCTTTGACCAAAAAAAAAAAAACACTTCTTTTAGCTATTATTACTCCATTAATATGCAAGAAAAGGAAAAGCCCAGTTGGGCTAGTTCAAACATGAGATGTGCTTTATTTATCAGGCCTGGAGAAGATGAAAGGGACAAAAAAATGTATGTATGTATATATACATAATAAAATCAAGTTCACATGTTGATGTCAAGAGTTGTTGCTGATTAAGCGATTTAGCAAAAATGTGCAAGATTGTTCCCCCACTGCAATGTCGTGTGATGACATTTCGGCATAACCACATTTCTTTCTTATTTGGAACCACCGTTCTCACAATTTTAAGGTGATGGGATAAGCTTGACAATTAACAAATTTGATGCCAAATTCAACAAAACATAACATTGTCAAAATTTAGCATAATGATGGAGAGCACTTGTCAATCTTGATTGTAAAACGCATGGAGAGTATGTGTACGTACAGTTGTACTATCTTTTTAAATATCTATGAAATTTTACTTTGCCAAAATAAAATAATCTCTAACTTTGACATGGCATTTTGGTACAAGGATGTATTTGCTCTATATTTGTTGTCTTTAGATAGACGTCAAAGTACCTTTTGTTTAATTTGCACTAAAAATACGAAAAATACCATAAAGTTAAGGAAAAATTGACTGTCTTGAATAGGGGATATTTTTAGACSAAAATATCATTTAGACAATGGCGTGAACTCAMCCAAATTAGTTCATGAGTTGGTCTAGTTCGTGAAAACATACCAATATTCCATATAGAGATTTAAGGCTTTCGTACAAAGATTATTTTCACTCTTCTCTGGTGATTGTTATGGGTTGAATTGTCCAACTTAACAGGTGGGTATCCCACCCCCGGCTCGTCTGGGCCAAATGCATGCGAGCTGGGTTGGACGGCTCAATTGTTCATTGAAGCCTATGACATGCGAGTCAAGTTCGAGGAAGTCATAAGGTCGAGCGAGGCAAGAGCACACCTAACTCGAAACATGACTCACTAGTGTGCGAAATGCTTCGTGGCGTCTTGATGGCACATCTATAACACTTGTTCGACCACATAGACATTGAGCGTTGCGCAAGACATCACCTAACCGATAGGGTTACATTTGACATCACAAGGCTCGTGACTAATATGGACCTACTTTGAAAGCAGGTACAATCCTTCCCTAAAACTTAATGGATAAATCCCAAGGGAGGTACCATTTCTATATCTTAGATCCATACCTTTTGCCTTTCTCCTCTCATAGTGTTTAACTTAGGTATCGGAGTGCCCTTCTATTACATTAAGTCGAATGGCGCTAACTTGTTCCTTGTTTTGCAGATGAATCCCAAGGAGGACCATTGCTAGCTTGTTCCATCCAATCCAAGTAGAAATGAAAAAATCACCACCCATGACCCACATGTATAAATATGTATGACCACTCATTTATGTTTGATTGATATGATTTTATGCACAAACAATATAAACAATGCATATATATATCTCGAGCTTTTTAATATTAATGACTCGACTAGTCAAAATAAAATACTTAGAGCATCTCCATTGCAATCAACGGCAATTTCCAGTCGGGTGCTCCATCACAGCTAGCGGTAACTCGCTGAGTTAATTTGATTGCTCACGGTGAATTCATTCTGTTGTTGATCGATTTGTTGTTTGTTCTTTGTCGATTTGTTGTTAATTCATGGGAAGGAAATGGGTCGGGACTTCCACGGAGGTGGAAGCACCTGGTAGAACCGTTGGAGGAAATGGGTGAAAATGGGACAAGAGGAAAGAATGGAAAATGAAAGAGTGGAAATAGGTTTTGAATAGCCCAATTGCTTAGGCTATTGGGAGGTTCATACTTGTAATGGCTAGCTAAATTAGAATTTGGCCTTTTGAATAGTCTATTTATCTATGATTTCCTTGAGGCTATTGGGGATGCTCATCTTCAACACTTGACTTCAAATTGGAGATATCAAATTTTTTTTGAAGGCTTATGTGGCCTCTCCAATTTAACATCAAAGTCTCCTCTCTAACCTCTCTAAACCCTTATGCCAAATTCTATTTATCTGATATCAAATTATCACTTTCCAACCCTTGTGCCAACTCTCATGTCAAACTTTGAAAGGAAAAAAAAATTCAAACGGACACATTTTTAAAATTTGGCATGTGTGTAGATGGCTGTCAAAATTGACATGTTTTCACCCTCCCTTCAAAGCCGCGTCGTTTTGGCTTGATAGAAGACATCTGGATTGGATTGCAAACTGGTGTTAATTATTACCGTTACAATCTCCAGCTCAGATTTGGCATCTCCCATTGGAGATGAGTTAATCTTGTTTTATAGGAAATTGATATTCACACTCATTTTTTTGATATCCACACTTCTTTTTTTGTCTTGTAGCTAAAAAAAATACACACTTTTAACACTAAAAATAAAAAAGAAAGTGTAAATATATTTTTTTTAAAAAGGAGTGTGAATATCAATTCCCATTTTATAACATGTCAAAAAAAAGAAGATTAATCCACTTATTTTTCGCTAAGAAAAAAAGAAGATAGGGGTAATTTATTCCCTTGTGTTTTAACCCGGGGGGGGGGGGGGGGGATTGTAGTTGAGTGGTCAAAGGTTACAGCTGCCGATGAGAGGTTACAGTCATCATTCATTCATCTCATCAAAAGAAGAGAACAAAAACAAGGACGCAGAGGGAAGGAGGGAATCCAAAGCCCATGTGAACGGCTATTATAATATGCACCCCGGAGCTCGAATTCCTGGTCCACCCCGCCGCGTGGCCCAATACGCCGCTTACTTTCTGCTGACATGGCAACACTAGTCAAAACTCTTAGTGGCCCCATCGTCAAAGTAATGACGTGGATCAATCGACACGGTTGGTGAGTGGATGTAACACTTGAAAGCAACGTTTGTACGTCAGCATGTCAGTGTGCGGGCCTTCACGGTTATTCCTTTTCGGGCTCTGTTTTTGTTTTCCAATGCGCTCCTCTCTATTGGGCTTTGTTTTTTTGTTTTTCTAATGGGCTCTGGTTTCTATTTCCCGAATTTCATGAATAAAAACCGGGAAAATAACTGCACGTATTTTTATAATTAATATCCGTCAAGAACATGTTGAAAATATCATTTGCAGATATTAATTATCCAAACACGTCATGGGCGTCATTTTCCCATAAAAACCGGTCCATCCTAATGGAAAAAGCTAACCACATATGGTAATTACGGTTTAAAAAATGCGTAACATGCGTTGTTGAATCTCCTCCGCCTGGGGGGGGGAGGCGCCACCTCTTGCCCTCCTCCCCCCGGGATCTCTCTCCTTCCCTTAGTCCTCGCGGTTCAGCTCTGGTTGCTGCTTCTCCTTCCCTGTCTCCTCTCCTTCCTCGCTTCCCTCAGCTTCGTTGGTCTTTGGCCGTCGATCCACCGCCGGTTCTCACACTTGGTGGAATCGGTTAGGCCTAACGGCGAGATGTAGTCACGAGGCCTTTAGGGGTGTAGATCGCGTGGTCTCAAACCAGCTCATTCTTGGGTGAGTTCGGTTCGGCCTAACGGCGTTGGTGGCCCACGTTTTCGGCGTCGGAGTGACACAAATCTGGGTCCTCCGGTGATGGCAGTCTTCGTCCACGATGGCCCTATTGCTGGCGGCTTTTCGTCGGGTGACTGATGTGGGTTCCGACGTCGTTGGCTATCTTGCGATGAAGCGCTGTTTTGGATCTGGTGGATTTGGTTCTGTGCTCGTGTGGTGCGCCGGGGTTTGGAGGTCGGCGGCAGTGTAAAGTGGTGGCTAGGGTTTGGATCTGTTTCAATATTTTTTTGCAGGTTTCTTATCTTATTTTCAAAAACGATCGGAGAAGATGGCGATGTTGATCGGTAATGGTTCTAATCCGGTGTTGGTGAGGTGGATGCGGGCCCCATGGCTGGGATCTCTTGTCGTCTTTGTGTGCCGAAGTCCGGCCGACGGCTGTTCGGAGTTCTCAATCGGGCGTGGGGCTGTCAGTTCATCGGGCTGGATTGCTGCTGCTACTGTTGAAGATCGTGAGGCTGGGGTTTAGGTGGGTTTGTCAGATGTGGTGGTGGTTTGTTGTCCTATGGTCTGATTGCTTTGGTTCTCATTCTCGTAGGCTGGATCTAGCCGCCGACCTCTACATCTGGGAGAGGTCGGCTCGACTTAACGACGAGGTTATTTTTCCGGTGTTTTGTACGATGATGGTGGCTGTAGTGATTAGGGTTTGAGGACTGGTTTGGGTGGGCCGGCCCAGGTTGGGCCAAGTTTGGGTGTGCGAGTTCTTCGTTGTTCATTTTGGGTATGGGTCGGCCTTTATTGTTCTTATCATTGTAGACCCTGTTGACCCTCAGGTGTTTCGGGTTTTTGCTCTTATGGTGTTCATCCAACTTTTTGTTGGATCCCCTTTCCCTTTTCTCCATTTTAATAAAATTTCATCTTTTGTCGATAAAAAAAAAAACACGTGTTGTCGAAGAGTTTTTGAGAATGTGAGAAATTATAAGAATAGTAGTAAGAAAAAGGTGTCGGATTTTTTAAAACATTTTAGAAGTGTGATCTATTAAGACACATAATAAAACTTACCATGGTCTTATTTGACTATATAAATTGGTTATCGTTTTATATTTACGTTATTCATATGAAAATTTAAATCGATTGAACATCAGCAGCCATTTGAATGACTTATATTTTATCTTTAGACTAATGAGTTGCAGTCTATTAGAGTCTCCCTATATATTGCGTGAAAGTATACGATTCACTATCCATTCGATCTTTTTCTTTTTTTGCATAGATTATTAACATCCGAGATCAACAATGTGACCAAGATACGTTCTTTTTTGCATAATTTGAGATTAACAAGGATCATTTGTGGAATATTAGTATTCAGTAGTATTGCTTTGACAACATAAGACCTAACTATAGTAAACTCCCAAGCCATTATTAGAAAATATGGGTGGCCACGCTGAAATTTAGTTTGACTACCAATACGAGTCTCTTGGTTAAATCTTAAAAGCATCTTTAACCTTGGCTTCAAATTTGAGGATATTTTTTTTAAGGCTCACGTGACAATTTTACATCTTCAAGATGCTCATTCCAACCAACACGTCAAATTTAATATTTTAGGAAGTTTGGAGTAAAGTAATGAAAGAAAAAAATTTAACATCACATGTTAAATTTGACATGAGAAAAAGAATGTCAAATGACACATGAGCATTTGATTGGAGTTGCTTGCTTCACTTGACATGTAAAATTTCACATCCTTGATTTTTGCGTCGGTCTAAATATTACTCATGTTTATAGAGGAAACAGAGCATTTGCTTTCAATATCGCTGTGAAATATCTTCGGTCCTATGATAGAGTCGTCAAACCAAATTTCACTCCCTAGTAGAATCGTTACCCCAATTATTTTGTTCACTTTCAATTCGGAACAACAGACCCAGTGAAATAAGCAGTCAGATAAATCGCTCAACACTGTTGCCAAGCAAGGTGCTTGACAGCATCTCGGTTCCGACCCGACCCACTCCACCCCAACACCAACTGTACGTACTTATTAAATTCAAGATCCATTAATGGATCTGACCGAGTGGGGAACCATTGTGTACAGATTCCCTCCATATTAGTAGTATTTTTTTTTTGATCGGCTCCCTCCATAGTATATTACCACTAGTTGTACTCGTATATACGATCTTGCTCTACTCACTGGCTAAAACCCATCTCTCTCCTCTAGGAAATTGTTTTTGTTTATATGTGGTGTTGAATTGAAACCCCATATTCTATCTAACCTCTTTTCTCAATCCCTCATTTCTCACTGTCGTCTACCTGGGTTCAGAAGCAGACCCAAAAACCAGGGCTCAACAACCTCTCCATAGCCCTGCATTTTCCCCATTTCGCTTCTGAATCCACCATTTCCCTTCGAAACTCTCAACGCTACGAACTACATACAGAAAACCCCAAACAAATCCAACCAAAGCACCAACCCCCATTTAGCTTAAACAAATAGGAAAATCATTTTCACCCCAAAAAGAAACCGGAACATACCTTGATGGATCTCTTCTCTTTCACCCCCTTCCCTCTCATTCTCACCTTCTCTCTCACTCTGCTTCTTCTTTCAAAAGGTAAAATAGTAGTAAAAACAAATAATGTAGCATTTCTTCATCTGGGTTTCCCTCACATTCATGTATATAATGAACTGGGTTTCCATATATACCCAAAGATTAAAGCTTTTAAGCTAACAAATTTTCATGCTCTGTTTGTTCACATCTCAGGTGTTTTGGGGGCTACATTCACTTTCTACAACAAATGTGATTACACAGTATGGCCTGGAATCCTAGCAAATGCAGGCAGCCCTAGTCTCGACAGCACTGGATTCGAGCTCCCCACTGACAGCTCACGCACGTTCCAAGCCCCAACCGGCTGGTCGGGCCGGTTCTGGGCCCGGACCGGGTGCAACTTCGACGGATCCGAGTCCACGTCCTGCTCCACCGGCGACTGCGGCTCCGGCGAAGTGGAATGCAACGGCGCCGGAGCCGCACCACCCGCAACGCTAGCCGAGTTCACTCTAGGTACGGGCGGGCAGGATTTCTACGACGTAAGCCTGGTGGACGGGTACAACGTGCCCATGATAGTGGAAGCGAGTGGCGGGTCGGGTTTGTGCGCGTCGACCGGGTGCGTGACCGACTTGAACTCGCAATGCCCGCCTGAGTTGAGGGTGAGTGACGGTGGGGCGTGTAAGAGCGCGTGCGAGGCGTTCGGGAGTCCTCAGTACTGTTGCAGCGGCGCGTATAACTCACCCGCGGCCTGTAAGCCGTCGATTTACTCGGAGATGTTTAAGTCGGCCTGTCCGAGGTCGTATAGTTACGCGTATGATGATCCTACGAGCACCTTCACGTGTGCCGGTGCTGATTATACCATCACGTTTTGCCCTTCCACGCCAAGGTAAGCAAACATACATTCCTCTGCATTTTTCCAATTATTTACCAACTCTTTTTTTTATTATTTTTTTAACGTTAAGCGGGGAGAGATTTATTTTCTAGTAAGAGAATAACGGGACATTACATCAATTAATAGTATCAATTTTGTGAGGTCAACTATGTCACACTCAAATACATTACATTGAAAGAGCCCCGTGACAGGGCACAATTAGGGAAACCAAGCTTGGTGAAGTTTGTTGTCTCATGTCCCTAGTGAAGGCCTGAGTTCGAGCCCCGCGAGGAGCGGGTTTATGGTTTAGGCTAGGGACCCCCTCTAAGCCCCTTGTTAACTAACATATAAAAATCTCGCTAACCCCCGCTTTTGTATAAAGTGTGACAAAAAAAAAACAGGGCACAAATAATCTGATGACAACAGCTACACAAGAGAACTAAGAATTGACAAGATTTGACTCATTAACCTCCAATACTAAAATCTCGTTAATCCCCGCTGAAGTATAAAGTGTGACGCAAAAAAAAAAGAAAAAAAGGGCACAAATAATCTGATGACAACAGCTACACAAGAGAATTGACAAGATTTGACTCATTAATAAGGGATGGCAACGGGGCGGATCGGATCGGAGGCGGATATTGACATATCCAAATCCGAACCTTCCACCCGACATCTGAATCCGCCCCGATCGGATGGTCCTCCATCCCCGCCCCGCCCCGAAAGGAGAACGGAGATCGGGGATGGAGATCGGATTCGGGGCGGGGCGGGGACAGACTTACCTCCGAATCCGATCCGATCTCCGAATTTTTTTTGAAAAATAAATCCGAATCCGTCCCGATATCCGAAAAATTCAATCCGTTCGGGACAGATAACGAATTGGATACAGACGGGTCGGCCGAGATGGAGAGTCATTATCCTCCGAACAGAGTGTAGTAGTGGAAACCTGGCCTAATTGCTGTCGGGAGAAGGCCCCAAGAATCCCATGTAGCAACTTTTTGATTGAGAGCAATAAAATGTCACTCTTAGTAAACTAGGCTGCTGCTTTAGTTGGTTTGCAATTTTCCACTTGGGGATTAATAATTTTCACTTTCCTTTTGGACCATTGCTTTTGGTTGTATGATGCATATTTATATGGTATTCTTTTTTCTGTTGAGGAGCATACGTACAAGAAACCAACAATAAAGAGCTTGTTATTATTGTAATAATACCCTCCTGTAAAGTAAAATGTCGGAATATTAGCTAGGATTGAAGATCATTCTGCCCATTAAAAAAATGGGTGTAATAAGAAGATCATCCTGTTACTTTCACAGAAGCCAAATACACTAATGCTTGGAGTAAGTGGATTGTTTGCCTCGTCGTGAACTTCAAGATTCCGGAATTAGTCATGGTGTTTGCAAGCTAGCCCGATATCCGTTTATTAGAAAATAAAACGATTATTTATTGTAATTCCTGCCGAATTACCACTCCCAAACATTTAGTTAGGACTGATCCCTACAGCTTTGGTACATTTGTGTTCTCTTAACACTTGAATACAAGAATGTACTCCTACAAGGATATGTTACATGTGATGTGCATATATGTGTGTCAGGGCAGAAGATCCCCTGTCCCGACTCCCCTGTCCGACTCGCCTGTCCGACTCGCCTCGGCCGTTGATCTCGCAAATCAACGGCTGAGATGAGCCGAGCACTTTTTGCTCCAAAACGACGTCGTTTTGGAGCAAAAAGTGCTCGGCTCATCTCAGCCGTTGATTTGCGAGATCAACGGCCGAGGCGAGTCGGACAGGCGCCTGTCCGAATGTGAGTCGGACAGGGGATCTGGTCTCGTGTGTCAGTGTGTGCATGTGGATATGTTAGAGGGGATTGTCAGGGCTTCAGTTCACAGTTGATATTCTCATTTCTCTCTATACCTTTGTCTATATTTTGGGGTTCAGTTTAGTTTTTTATAAGGGAATTATCTGAAGTTTTGCCACCAATGCATAAAAATTGACTACGGCCCATTAAATTTCCACCTAAAAAACCTGACTTTGGATGATTTATTAATATACGCTGCACAGATCATTTATGTTGTGCAGTCATTTTAACGTGTATTCATTTCTTTTACCTGCAGTCAAAAATCTGCTAGCTATTCACCACCCCCACCGACAACTGCGGATGGGTCTGGATCTGGGTCTGGGTCAGGATCTATGGATTATTCGGGGTCAGGGACTTTTGGTTCCGGTTCAGAAACGATGGGTTCGGGTTCAGGCTCAGGGACTATGGGTTCGGGTTCAGGCTCAGGGACTATGGGTTCGGGTTCAGGGACTACGGGCTCCGGTTCAGAAACGATGGGTTCAGGTTCAGGGTCTGGATCTGCATCTGAAGCTATGTTAACTGATGGGACGTATCTAGCTCGTTTGGCCATGGGTGATTCAACCAGGACTCTCTCTCCCTCTGCTTTGCATTCTGCTCTTATTGCCTACGCAACTTTCTCTTTTATCTTCTCTTTTCTCTACTTGTAGACTGTAGTCTCTCTATCTCGCTCTCTCTCACGGCAAATGGCTTTTCGGGGAATGGGGTTTTGGCTTTTTTAGTTGTATTAGACGTGATGGATTAATCCAGACTGTAAACCACCAACTTTCAATTCTCCCAGAAAATCAATGTTCATGTAAGTAAAACGTCTTATAATTTTTCCTTAGTTTGGACATGAGCCTTGGCTTTTTCTTGTTTTCAAAGCTTTTCAGGTTCTATCGTATAAGGGTTTTTGAAGCAAAAAAAGTGATAATTAGAAGATGTTTTCAGTAGACCATTGAGGGTCGACTAATTCCCAGGGACTCAATCCCACCGTCTATTAACTGGGAGTCCGAAAAGTTGGGGCAAAACCCCATATATGGACTAGCCTCATAAGAGTTGCCTAGGAGCTTTCGAACCTCATATCTAAGTTCCAAGTCTTGAGCCGGTTAGTTACTTGAATAGCTGTTGGTTGGTGTAAAGAACAAAAGAGATTTGCCGTGACTGTGAGCCTGTGCGCCAAAATGTGAAAGCGTATTTAGATTGTTGGTCAAGTATGAGAAGGGATTTCTCTTTGCGGGAATTGCAAGCTAGCATTGCTCAGCTTTCGTCTTTGCCTGGCTCTGTTTGTTCGATTATGAAAGAGGAAAAAGCTAGTGGAATGGAATCATTTTTCCCTTTGATTTGCTAAATCTAGCTGTAGCTTCCTCATGATGGGTGGTACTATAGTTGCTGCCCTACTAATATATTCCTTTGTTGAAAATTTTCGCAATACTCTGTTTGAATATAAAGTGGTGGAGCCGTCGTCGTCGAGAAAATGAGATGATATTGAAATCAAAGAATAAATTTAGCTTTTTTCCACTTGACGATCTTCTCATCTCTTTTGGGCTTTTTTGTTTTCTCTCTGTTGATAAATGTATTCACATTCTTGATCGAGAAACCGCGGTGGGAAATTATCGAGGTTGTGAAGAGGTCGTAATGTTTTGTGGGTCCAATCCACTAATCATCTTTATTGTAAGCCGAAAGCAAAAGGGAATCAATTTTGATTGCGAGTAATATTCTGGAACAGTTACAATGAATAAGGTGATTCTGATCATCTACCCCACTTTGGAACAGGATTATACAGGACTGAAAGATGGAGTGTACAAGTTATGTTCGAGGACAAAAACATAAATGTGAAAGGTGCTAAAAACTGAACCAAAAAAGAGAGAGAGAGAGCCATTATTGGTTGTCATAAAAATACTACGGGGAGCAGAGACATGAACAAGAAGTTATGGAGTAGAGGTGGCAATCTCAATTCATATTTTTCTAATCCGCTTAATCCGTCTATTTATAACCCAATCCAATCCGTCAATATTATATAATGGATTAAATATGGGTTAAAACTAAAATACTCATTCCAAATACAAAAGTGAACTACTGTTACGTTGTCCTGCCTCCTATACCAGACGAAACCATTTTTTGGTTTCAAAAGTGAACTACTGTTACTACTCTCTCTCTCTCTCTCTAGTGTTTCTCTCTTTGACTATCGGTCCACCACATTTTGATTCCACATTTTGGCCTAAGGCTGCGTTCTCTTGAACTTAATTTAAATTTGTGAATTTTGTTCTTATTTAATTTTTTTTTCATATTCGGACCGTTAAATTCATCCACACAAATT
>CM019276.1:913958-928681 GCA_009746105.1 Rhododendron williamsianum | reverse complement strand
AACTTTAAGAAGCAAGTAGATTTCTGGGTTCAAATGGCATATATGTTGTCCTTATGGCAAGGAAGTGGACAATGCATTTGGACCCATCTAGCAATTGAACTGGAACAAAAGAGAAATCAAAACATGAAAGCCAGAACAAGATCGATATTTGAGCTTGGTCTTTAAGAAAAGGAGAAAACCACATCGATCACTGCACAGCATACATATATGAACCAAAAGAGTGTAAAAAAGAAAGYACACATAACCGGTTAAAGAGAGAGGTGTACTGTGGAAGGAAAGACTACATTAATGTATGGAAGAAAGAGAAAATGAGTGACGAAGAAAGTGTGCAACTTACTGATTTTTCAGCCACAACCCAAATACCAAATGAGCAGAAGAAATCAAGAGGAAACCCAGAGACTGAAAGCTTCAGCGTGTGAGATTCCTATTCCTATGTGGGTGCGAGGGTATGCTGTCTAGTCTAGTGAGTGAGGGGTAGCAACAAAACTGCCAATGTGAAACAAGTAATGAGTCGCAGATTTTTAAGARAGAGAGAGATGGAAACCGACAGTGGTAGATGACATCAGCAACCATGTACTAGTATTTATCCAATTCGGATTACGAATCCAATTCCGTTTGCAAACCCAGTTTCAATTTCCCACGGCCTTTGATTTGGTGCCAACTGAATTCCGCTACCGCAGTATAACAAATTCATCTTCACATCAAATCCCACAGTATCAGAAAACCACCTCAACCCAATTGGCCCCCCTCCTTTCTCCCTACTCCTACTACTAGTAGTAGTATTTCCTTTCCTTTTTCTGCGCTTGTCTGTCTTGTCTCTTTCGCTTGCGTTGGGGTACCGCAATTTAGGGATAAGGAGTTTCGTTTAGCCCACACGAACACGATAAGAGCATCTCCAACCCATGCTCTATTCCTCCATTTGAGAGTGTAAAACTCCTTCAACCCATCCTCTCAAGCCTCCTCTATTTGAGAGGATGAGATTTTGATCCTCCATATTTAGAGGATGGGAGAAAATATGGAGGATCGCCTCTATAACACTATTCACCTTTTAAAATGACATTTGTATCCTTAAAGCATCTCCAACCCATGCTCTATTCCTCCAACCCATCTCTCACTCTTTTATGTCTTTATTATTTATTTATATAGTACTATATGAATTTACTACTACTACTACTACTAATATGTTGTCATTTTTTAATACGCTTTTCAACACATCTTAGGATAATATTGTAAATTTATGTAGATAAAGAAAAAAATAGAGTTTGAATTGTAAAAAGTGATGTGTGAAAATTATTTTTCTAAAATAATTGTCCACTTTTCACTACTTGTATTTTTTAATTTAAAATATTTTTTATATACAATTTGATCTTACTTTGATAAACTCACTAGTCTTATTACATACTCCATTGTATCTTACCTCCAGCTTATTTGATTGGCTGAATTACTTAGAATCTGGGCTTGCTGTATTTGGATCACAGTTGTTATGCTCTTCCTATTGAATTTCATTCCAGGCTAGAAAATATAACTCAAAATCGTTCATTCATTTGGCTCATCGAGTAGCTAATATTTGCAAAATGAGAAATTAAAAAAAATGGCTTGTTGATAATGATGTCCATCGACCTAACTTTCTGCACACACTAATTAATGAGATGAAAATGGTTTATTCGAGTAATATTTTAGCCCAAAATTAGAGTCCATAAAGGTCCCAATATTTTGGAGAGAAATAGCATTGAAGATCTTAGAAATTACTTGATAGTTCTAAGAGTGATTATACTTCCTCCGGCCCAATTTGTTGTACATGTTTCTTTTTTAGAACCTCACAAAAAATTGTCTATATCTCACAATTTATAATGTTTTTTATGATTTCAAAATCTTTGTTTACAAGAATGAATTGAAATCTATCAAATAAGATCCATGTTGAATATATAAAATCTATATAATAACGGAGCTCAGTTTTTGAATCTTATATCCATAGTTATATATCTAGACCCTTCATTTCTAAATTCTATGGTTAGCAAGTATTAAGTTTTGGAAGTTATCACTGAAGACGGAGAATCCTAATAGTGCTGGTGGAACTTTTGGTTTTGAGAATTATCTTTGACCTTTTATTTGGTTAACACTATCTTAAGATGTTTAGTAGTTGACATTCTTAGTTGGTTAATTTTAGTGACTTACTTGTATTTCTTTTTCTTAGTTTAGGACTTGAGGCAATTGTTAGTATTCTACTCTAAATTACTAGTTGATTGATGTTAGTGTGTTTTGGTAATTTGAATGAAATTGGTTTTAATATAAGTTTTCTTTTAATTTATCTTCGTAATTTTAAGTACTTTAAATATTTTTTGAAGATGATAGCCTAGTTGGAAGCAAACCGTGGTTTAAAATCGAAACCAAACCGTATTTTAATGGTTTGGTTCTATGCCTTTTGTGGGTTGGTTTGGTTCTCCAAATTGATAATCTGTAGGTGTTGGTTTGGTTTTTGGTTTACTATAAAACCGAACCAATCCGGACCATGATCACCTCTAGGAGGTAGAGGTTGTTAAGTTTGATTATGGACTAAATAGTTAATCAAATGCTGATGTGGTACATTTTGTTTATTGATTTTGATTATTACCATTGCGGAATGCTCTTACGAAAACTAAATGTGCAAAATAGCTAGGCAGCACTAATAAAAATCTAATAATACTATTTCTAAGTAAAAGTTGCTAAAATAACGTCTCCATAAATGAAAAAGTGTTAATATCTTGTTCTACATCAGAATGATCTGCCTACAAATCCGTGAAAACATGGGATTTAGTATGTTTATTTTAACAAAAACCCATCTTGAAACTTTCATGAAACCTGGATTGAGTTCTTTTACATAGTTAATTGAAGGATAGCTTGTTTTTCGTGCATGTGTGGAATTATTGCATGTATGTTTCGATGCAGTATCTTTTATTTTGGATGAGGGTGTCCGAAGCGTTAATGTCCGAGAATTCATCGGGTACATGCAATTCTATTGTCACGCATCTCGAATCTCAAATATTACTTGACCTACAGTTTGGAGATAGCAAAATAGGGCCAATATAAGTATGCACTATTGTAAATCAAACTAACGAAATATAAACAAATTTTGCAGAAATGAAATCAAAATACCGGACACAAAATATGTAGAAAGATAGTGATTTTCAAAAAGGGTGTTGTTAGCTAATGTCAAGATTGTTTTCGTTTGTTTCAAAAGTGTGCATAAAACATTTGTACCATATGCAAGGTACATTTTATACACTATCAAGAGTTTAATAATTCTTTATGACCTACTATAATTTTCTCACTTACTCAGGACATCTTCGACCAATGCACAAGTCCCTTGTACAAAAAAAACAAAAGTGAGGGGCAATGAAAATTAATAGTGTGGCCATTATATTAATTATTTTCTTGAAAGGGAAAAAAAATTCATTAATCTTGAAATTTTTGGATAAATAACGCCATGTTCAAAAGAACAATCAGTCCAATCCGAGATCCAGACCTACAATTGGCAAGAAGCCAATTCAGGACACCCATATGAGACAAAGATCACCTAAAGGCCGAAGCCCAATCACCCAAATGGGTCTAAAACCCATATCATACAATTAAAGCACAAAGAGTCCCAAATGGTTCCTTTTGGGCTGGGCATGGCCCGTTTAGCGTTATTGTTTGATTATATTAATTATTAGTGATGTATGTTCCGTAACTACACTCTACTATTTCAAATCCATTAGCTTAATATTGTGGTCATCCAGAGTTGACTTCATAACGTACATAATGCTTCTTGTAGTACTCCTATTTTATTAGCTCCATTAATGTGAACGAGATAGCACAAACCAAGGTATACTGTTTATGCAAACCTGTTGCTGTATGCACTTGCTGTTATGTGTTACTATCCTAATGCTACTACTGCTGCTGCTATGGTCTCACCCGAGCTACTGTTACCTGCTGATTGCCTGCTTTTGTGTTCATTCGATATGCAATCAAGTCCCAGATCTCAATACCTCTTTTGCCCTTGGTTTTCTCCTCCATCTTGTAGATGGATTAGAAACCCATGGATAGGTCAATTCAATTTCCCTCTAGCTCTTTTTAGCCACTTGGCTCAGGCATATGCACTTTTCCATTTTTCTCTTGTTTCTTTTCTTTTCTTTTTCCTCCTGGGGTATGCCTCTTGTAGGCTGTACATTCGGTTATCCTTTTTTCTATTTCAAGCTGATTTAACCAAAAAATGTATATTTTTTAGTTCCACGTGGCATCCAAGTGTTGAAGGGCATTTTTTTTTCTTGTCATCAAAAGAGTGGGAGGGGGTGACTAGTGTAGCAACTCTCCTTGAGTGTGACTATAGGAGCTGCCTACCCGCTAAGAAAATGTCCGATTTGAACTATAGCTAATGTCCATAAAGACAGGCCGTCACCACCACGGCACCACCTAGGTATAAAATGGCTTAGGAGTCTGTTTTTGATACATCCTCCTCACTCTCAGGTGTTGAGACGAGACCAATATTGTGCTAATAGCTCCACCTAGGGCTGTCCACCAAACCGACCCGAAAATACACACAACGGACGGATCTGATTACTCTGTCGGGTCGGGTTCGGGCCTGTTTAGTCGGATTTTGTGACATGTCGGTTGGGTGTCGGGTGCACCGTATAATTCCTCGGGTGACCCCGAGAAATCGTGTATAAATGAAAAAAAAAGCCCTAAAATCTATTAGAGTGAAGCTACGCCCACCGCACGGCCACCACACGCTGCCGGGCCCATTCCGGCCACCGGACGGCCGATCCGAGCCGTCCAGAAATTCTATAAAAAAAAAACCGAGTGGGCCAACGTGAGAATCAACGGCATCCGACGTGTGTAGGTGCTCGATCCGAACTTCCAAAAAAAGATGAACCAAGCCGTTCACAAAGCTACGCCGGATCGAGCACCTACACACGTCGGATGCCGTTGATTCCCTCGTTGGCCCACTCGGTTTTTTTTTATAGAATTTTTGGACGGCTCGGCTCGGATCGGCCGTCCGGTGGCCGGAGTGGGCCCGGCGCTGTGCGGTGGCCGTGCGGTGGCCACCCCATGCGGTGGGCGTAGCTTTTCCGAATCTATTACAGATTACTCGGTTACTCCTCCAGTTCTCCAGTCTCCTCCTCTTCCGCTCCTTGTTTTCTCTCACTCTCCCGCAGCCCCCAGAGTCCCCACCGGCCACCACCACCAGTCCACCGCYACTCCTTCTGCCGATCGACCCACCGGCCACCGTGGTAACTGGTACGTCTCTCCTCTCTCTCTCTCTCGAGATCGATTCATTGATCGATCTTGAACTCTCCTGTCCATCTCTCTCTCACACACTCTCTATCTCTCCCTCCTGTCCATCTCTCTCACTCTCCCTCTCTCTGTTGGAATGCTAAGGTTTCAGAGTTCAAAGCATTTATCTGTCGAGGAAGCCGTGGGAAAATATTTGGTTCGTGATCTTGTTTTCAAGGAATCAGAAGAAACCATTGACAAGTTGTATTCTTTTATCAGTGAACAATTTCTGGTTTGTATGTAATCAGTGAACGATTTCTGTTCAAATCTCATCTCATCTTCTCTCTTCTTCGATCTGTTTGTTTGCAGCCAGTTCCAAACCCGACAAATTCAATCGGAGTGCATTTCGGTCGGGCTCGGGTGGACATTTTGATAATCCGAGAAAAGCCGGATCGGGTCCAACCCGACCCGAACCCGACCAAATCTGACCCGTGGACAGCCCTAGCTCCACCAATTCCACCGTTACTCCAGACCCAGACGAAGCCAATTTTATGTGGACAGCGCAACCCGATGATACCTTATTACAAGTTCGTACGGATTAGAGAAGGAATCTGACGCTTCGCCTGGAATTTTGGGAGAGATAGATCGAGCATGGTTGAGAGATTCTTCTCCGTCCCTCAAACCCATTTCCACCACACCCATTCTCATCCTAGTATTTTGCTTCTCTCCGGCCCTCCTTCCTCGTAATTACTTTCTCTCTCTCTCTCTCTCTCTCTAGACTGACACACATAGATTAATACATTCAGCATATTTAGTTTTAACTGCTGGGGAAGCTAACTCAAAAATGTTCATTCTCCAAATTTTGAGGGTTTGGCAGTGGGAAGACCTCTCTACTTTTCCAGTTCGCTTTTAACTCCGCATTGGAGAGCGACTCTATCAAAGGTAATGTTGTCTTCATTTGCAACCGGCGCAAGTTAGAAAGCAAACCCCCTTTTCTCCCTCAGGTAAATGTTTTTCAATCGTTTTCTTTGCGGTTTTTCGGGGATTTTTAATTTTATCATTAACGTAGCAATGCACAATAAGTTGTTGCGGCAATCAATAGCTCTGCCATTGCATTGCCAAATTTAGCTAGGCAATACTGTACTTTGGCTTGACTATTAGCAAACCGTTGAAGGTCATTTTTTGATATCTCTTGCCAAATAGTGGTTTTGGCAAACAGAAAGACTTATCATTGGAGATGCTCTAATGTGCAACCGTACCTTTGCAGGACATTGATCCATCTAATGACATATTTGAGCGCGTACAGATGAAGTAAGATGCTCCTTTCTATTATCTTATGCTGATATAAGCTATCTCCATGTTGGTTTTTCGATTTCATTTTTTAATGAATATCCTGACTGCTATTGGTATGTGGATGATAATTTCCAATCTTTTTTGAAAGATACGTGGATAATGATGAAGGGATCAAGAAGTATTTTGCTGCATTCCACCGGCATGATAATTTTCCTCGCACGGTAGTTATTGACGATTTTGGAGACTTGTTTGATGAGAGGTACGTGCTAGTGCAGTGAACTCTATGCCACCTGTTAATTAGTACTACTATGTATGAATTCTTTAGTGTCTGTTTGATAACGTTTTGTGTGCTTACGGTTTTCTGTTTGTGTTTTCAAAATCTTCTTAAACTTATGAAGAAAATGTGATCGGTAAATTGTTGCTTGTTTTCTTGTTTCTGGTGAACACGCTCATGACTTGTGTCAAAATTTGTTTGTTTTGATGTCTTGAAAGGAAATGCCAAGAGAGATACAATAATGCTCGCGGTAGAGACTTGGCAATGGTCCGAACTCTAGCTCTCTGTCATAGTGCCATAACTCATGCTAAGTGAGTGACTACTGATATTCTAACTGGCAACAGCGACAACATTCGTGCAATGTCAACGGGTATTAACTTGTTTCTGTAACTTGTGCTAGTGAAAAAGGGCCATGCAACCTTCTGCTCTCTGATTCACACCATGGGGACTCCCCAAGGTTACTCTTCATTTACAAAAGATGGATCTCGTCCGTTTACACAATCAAAGGTTGGTTGCCCTTTTTACTTTTGTTGCAGTGGAAATATAAAAGAGAATATTTATTCAATGCTGATATAGTATGCATATTGCAGACGCAGTACCAGTCTTTTTTTTGCTTGGTATTTTCAGACAGGAAACCTGTTATTGCTAGTATTTATGGTAATTACTGATTGGTGTTGTCATTTCTCATCTTAATCACTTGTATTTTTTAATTCTTATTTGGAATATGCTAAATCTGATTTTCTTTCTATGGAAGGTGATGTTTCTGGGTCATTTCTTCTTAAGAATAACATATCTTCTGGAAGTTCCTTGTCGGAGAGGACGAAAACTGCAAAGTACTCCATAGCTCTTCAGTATCTGGTTTTGGAAGTTATCACTGAAGACGGAGAATCCTAATAGTGCTGGTGGAACTTCTGGTTTTGAGAAATTTCTACGGGTTTTTGACTTATTTGGATATCCTTTCCTGCAATCTCACTCTATTTTAGTGCGTAACATCATCTTCTATGTGAACCTCAGTCACTTTCTCAAATTGCTATACACAGAAGTTAGTTGATTTCACCATTATTGAGTTTCTGGCACATTGATGTAATGATTAAGTATAGCGATCTCTGTTGGAAATGATACAATGATAAGGTTTCATACTATTTTCCATACTCATAAGAGTTTGTTGATTTCACCATTATAGAGTTTCATACTTGATTCAAGGAACCATATTTTTCTCTAGGCATGTTATAGTTCTTGGAAAACTTTCTCTGCTGCTGATGTTATCACAAGCCATCCAATCACTTTTTATTGTGACTTTGTTTCACTTATATATTTACCAACATTATCAATTCTTGTGACTTCTTGATTTTCCTTATCTGCCTTCTTTCTGTTCCTGTTGAATTATAAATTCATCGTTTTTCGATACTTTTAAATCTGATCAAACATACTATAAAAGGTTTACAATGCATAAGAATTAAAAGGTACTTATCTTAGTCTGTAGCTCATTTACATTTATTTTTTGGCAATATGGAGGGGCAAGCAAACTAGTTGGTTGTTGTTATGCTCATCTAACACGTAATTGAGTGGATTCCGAAAGTATTTTGTTCTTATTTGCTACCAATTAAGTATATCGTTCAACGGGGCGGTTCCGGGAACCTCCTAAAAAACCTGTAAAAAAACATTCCATCTCAGCCCTCCATTTCAAGGGCTGAGATTAAATCCCTCATTCCTCCCCTAAAACTAAAAACACGCTGCCCCCTTTCTCCCATCTCACGTCTGGCGATCCAACCCCCCAGTTCCCCACCCTCCACCTCCCTCCACCGACCAACGAGCCCCTAGCCGCCGACAACCCACGGCGCACGTGGCGACGACCCTCTCTCTCTCTCCGCGTCTCTCTTTCTCTCTCGGGCTCATTTTTTCCCACCAAGAAGGCCTGCTACAGTACTAGGTTTGCTGGTGGGGTTGGTGGTCAATCCCATCGGCACCAAGAAGAAGAAGAACGTCATGACCCCTGCAAGGTTCTAAATGGCGCTTGGCGCTAGTAGGGCGGAGACCCACCTCCAAGCGCCAAGCTGCCTAGGCGGCCGCCTAGGCGGCGCCAAGCAATTCGGCATTTTTTTTTTAAACAAACCATTATCCAATCAAACTATATTCCATGTATCCATAATGCAAGTTCAAACTTCAAAGTACAAACCCAAATNCCAAAGACGCCGCCGAGCCCGCCTAGGCGGCCGCCAAACACCCCCAAACCTCTCTGGGGGCCAAATCAAACGCCAAGGGGTATTGGCGTGGCGGCGGGGTACCTCCAAGCGCCTAGGCGGTGCCTAGGCGGCCTCGGCGGCCGCCATTTAGAACACTGGACCCCTGGAAGAAACAGATTTGACCACCAAATTTGGGCTCGAGCTCGATTTCCAGGTATCTCTCTCCCTCCCCCTCTCTATTCGAATCTGTTTTTTTTTTTTTAGTTAGGGTTTGACATTGGGTCTCTCTGTCTCTCTCTGGTTCGATTTACCCAAAATTAGGGTTAGGGAGACACGGATCTCCACATTCCAAGCGTTCAGTCAAAACACAAACACGATTTTCGGAAAATTGCATAACCGATGGAACTAAATTTTCTGTCCCCATGCATTTGTTTACTTGAATAAGAAATGCAAGAAAATGCAAAATTTTACTTTCGGTTCTTCAATTTAGACTGGAAAGAAGTCTTTTTACTTCCATAGTTGGGGCTTCATTGACCTGCAAGAACCTTGCTTTAGTTTTCAAGTTTCTAGTCTTAACTACCTTGGCTTTGAAACCCATGTCCTAGGATTCTATTTATGTTGTTTTKASTACTTGCTTGATGAACAAGAGGAAAAACAATACCCTAGAATGATGGTATGTTTCTTAAAAAATGATGCAGTTGTAGAGCTGATGGAATTTTGTGTAATTCAAAAAACATTTTCTTTCTTTTGTAGTGTTTTGAAGTGCAATATGAATAACACTGTAACTGTTCCAGAATTATCTCAATAAAATGTTACTATCTTAGTCTGATGCATTTTGTGGCTTGAGTTTGATGYATTGAATTGTTTAGTACGTTTGGAAAGGAATTGGAGTTGCTTGCCATTGGAAAAAAGTTCTAGGCGGAAAGATTTAGCATGGAATTAGAAAAGATGCAAGTTGGAAAGTTTCCTCCCCTGTTTTCCAATAGAAAGTGGAATTTATTGGAKTGCRTGTATTTGAGTTCATGACTACATGGTTTGCTCTCTTCACTGTAATTGCTTTCATTTATTTGAGCATCAGTTCGTGTCTCTCTCTATGTTTATGGTCAGGTGATGAAGATTATGATAGTTATTGGTTTGAATACCCCATAGCATCTGTTTAAAAAAAAAGGTGCCATTTTGTCACTTGGTTTATTTGTGAAAGTTGTATTATCGACTCATTACAAATGTGTTTTGGTGGATTGATGTGACGTTTTGCAGGTTCAGGTATTTCTACTGGAACGATTGAGCCTCAGTTTTTGCATGGCAGTTTATCACTCTTAAAGAGGAGAAACCTTGTGCATATTGTTCTTTGGCTTCTATAGTTCAATGTCACCAAATGCAACAATGAGAATCCAATGGCTTGTGTGCCTTTTCTTTTGGAGCTAATGAAGAAAAAAGTCGCATGCCTTTGGGAAAAGATGTAGTAGTTGGAGGGAAGAGGGAAGGATGCATCGTGCAGCATGCTTGGGAGAAACAATTTGTGAATTATGCCGGTTTGCAGCGTGCTTGTTTTTTTGATAAGTAACTTGCAGTGTGCTTGGTTAACTTCCAAGAATCAGTTTCCTACACTTTTATGACCGAGAATCGGAAACCATGAAAGATGTGCAACCATGAAACTTCTACGTCGGTGCAATAGAAGCTTGGATGCTGAGCCTTTCGATGTTTTTGTTCTCAATTGTTGTTCTATGTATCTATGTTATAGCCGTGTAATGGAAATTTATTTGTCATTTCCCAAGCCATGTATCAATATCATGGTTTTTTCTCTTTTCTGTGGATTGTAGTAATGTCATGCTACCATGAGTAATGAATGGGAAAAACAGATGCTCCTTTTGAATTCCTGTTACTTATCTAATGGTGTTTGTGAATCTAGATTTTTGCTGATGTGGTTCTTGTTGGTATTTTGTTGTATTGACTGAGACGCGAGACGTCGGGTTAGGTCCAAAAACAAGGGAGACTTTGCCGAAATTTTTTTAGAACCTACCTTTGTGAACAACACAAGGACACTAATAACTAAACACTTGACATGTAATATTGTATTGACACGTAATATTGGGATCTCAAATTTGGTTTTGGAGTGCTGAAATTTAGTTTTTGGAGTGCCTGTGTTTGTATCGTTTCCATTCACAAAGTTAGGTTTCGGAAAAAATTCGGCAAAATCTCCCCTATTTTTGGTCCTAGCCCGACGTCTCGCGTCTCGGTCAGTACAATAATAACAACAAGAACCACATCAGGTTACGCACAAGCCCACACTAGGCATTTCTCATTCTAAATCAACATTCACAAGCCACATTTATATAGCCAAAATCCATTACCAAGTTATCCATTGACAAGAAAAACCAAATCAATTACATCTCCATTTTATTACAGGTGACCAAATGGTATCACAAAAACCATAAAACGAAAATAAGGTCAAGGACACTATCTTGACGATACAGCTATACTCCTAAGGATAATTACAAGGAAATAGAAACAGCATCAACAAAAACAAACCTATACATGGACACTACCAACAACATTCCACACAAAGGCTACTAGAAAGCAAAAAAACCTACTCCTTACTTAAGAATGTATTGATTAGCAAGTCCCCATTCAGCACACAATCTTTTATTCTCCGTGGATGACTTTACTCCTCTCATGGAACTGAGAAAGTCCCTCATGGAGTTAATAGCATTCCGAGCAACTTCATCACTAGCCATCGTTTTCTGTTGGAACACTCGTAAGTTTCTCTCCCTCCAAATGAGATACACTGCAGCTCCCAATGAACAATTCATAATTTTGCACTTGAAGCTCTCCCCTTTGACATTTTGGGCAAACCAATCCAGCAAATCAACCTGAGAGATAGGCACACAAACAGATGAAGATTTAACAGATTTCAACCAGGTTCTGTGACCTCGACACGGCATTGAACATGTCAATCTTTGCATTTCGGAGAATGATAGTTGCGCTTTTTTTTACTTTTTCGATTCATCATAATCCACAAAAGTTTGACGCAAAATAAATGAACGCGAAAAAAAATTGAATAAGAACAAAAAGTACTAAAAGAAAAAGTGCTTAGGATTGGGGGGCCTGCTGCCCCCAAAGCACAGCAAGGCCAGTAGCCCCCAAACCGACACCGTTTTTGATAAAAAGGCTAAGATCCAAATATATCGGGGCTTGCTATTTGCAGCCACTTATTTCCTGAACGTAGCCTGTATATACTATGGTAAACACCTGTTTATAATATGGTACACAGGTTACGTTCAGGAAATAAGTGGCTGCAAATAGCAAGCCCCAAATATATCCCATTAATCCCAAATTGGCTCCCAAGTCCCAACCRCTGGTTATTGCCTTATTGGTTTCTTTTATTGCCTCATTCTCCTCTTCAGCTAGTTTTAGTTTTTCCGGTGCTCATGAATGCCACGAAAATCTTATATAAAAAGAAAGATACAACGGAAAACAAAAAAAAGAAGGAAACATATTAGTAAAACTTTACTATTCAAAAAAATAAGACCATATTCCAAAATAAATATTATGATATATTATTTTTTCGACAACTTAAGGTGTTCAGGCTAGCTAGTCCTTATCTCAATTAATCTTTGGAAATTATCGCATTTCTTGTCCTGCAACGTACATTGCTAAAAGAAGATTTTTTCTCCTCTTTTGCTGAACACCACCACCACACCCACCACCACCACCACCACCTTTCCTCTCTTAACCAAACCTAAGACCTCTCAACCCTGGCCACCACAACTCCTTTTCTCCCTTCCCCTCCCCTCGTGGGTTTCATACCCGTGTGCGGCGACGGGAGGGAGAGGCCATGGTACTACCGACTCCGTTTCTTTGTTTTTTTCTTTTTTTTCCTTCCGTCTCTTCAGATCAACGACTTGTCGTCTGATCTGTGAGAGTTTTGTCTTTCGTTCAACGAGAGTTATTAGTTTCGTCTTTGGACAAATTTTGTCTACAGATCGGGTTCTCTCAATCGAGATTGCTTCACAACGATATCTGTGCTTCGGCACTCTATCCCTACACGATGTCTTTGGCGAGACAATCCGTGGCAGCTTGACAGATTTGTAGTTCTTGAAAGTTCATTGGTGCGTTCATACTTGGGTGGAGTGCATTTGGGTATTTGGTGTCTTTTGTCCTTAACTTTGCACTTTTTTCTTGTTTGAGACTCCTAATTAGATGTTAGGCAGTTTAAAAGTAATGCTGTTGCGTCAAGCCATATTTGGGTTAGGATGAAAGACATCGATTACCTTTGTGATTTACTTGTTTTGTACTCTCTCCGTTTCAAATTGAGAGTCCCTTATTCTATTTTAGGACGTTCCAAAATGATTGTCCCTTTCCAAAAATAGAAGTGGAAATTTGATAAAATTCCAAAAGTGTCCCTCGTATTTGAATACAAATGATGCAAAATAGGTAGAATATAGGGGTAATGGTGGAAAGTAGGTGTAATGATTACATGTCCCCTAAAAAAGTTAGAATTCCAAAGAGGGACTCTCATTTAGGAACGGAGGGAGTATTTGTTAGACGATTGGTTTGGTTTTGTCCAAATTCTTTGTAATGATCCACGTTTTGTAAGTGCCGCTGGGAGTTTATCAATACAATCTTCTCACTTTGACAAAAAACAAAATCTTTGGAAATTAACTCAATTTCACCGTTCACATCTATCCATAAAAAAAAGTGTGTAACTAATACCAAAAAAATAGGCAAGTGCTTAACTAATACTAAAAAAAAAAGGCAACTGACCAAAATGCACAACTATTTTGGGATTTTATAGTCCACTACTATCCGTAGCATGAACAACAATATGCACTATCATCCAAAACTATGAGTATCATATACTTCAACCAAACAATCTAGCGTAACTAACCAAAAAATGTATAATAAAAACGTATACATACGACAATAAATTTAATTACTAATATTTTTCTAACCGGCCGACTCATCGCTAGTGGATGGTAGAATTGAGTTTTCATTCATTAATCAAGATGCACGTAAACTCATCCGAATACGTTGAGTTAGCAAAATAACAAGATTTCATAACATTACTGCAAAACAATACTTTCAAATAACCCAAATAGTCATAGATTCCCTGGTTTATAGTAATATGTTTCCCTTTTTTTTTTGCTGTATTTACGAACACCCGCGAAACTAAAACCAGTAGTTGACTAAAGTGGAGAATGAGACAACAAAAGAAATCAAAAAGCTTAAAGGGGTGGTTAGGAGCCAAACTGGGATTTAGGAGATGGTTCGGGTCTCATTAAGGAACTTTTTATTGACTCMATTGGCTCAAAGTCTTTGGTGTGAAAAGTGCTTAGATTTTCACAAATGCCCCCTTTTAGAACAATAAATTAATTGCGTATGTGCTAGGTTGGGGCATAGGAACTGTAGCTCGGGCAATCCCTCTAGCCTAGCCCCATAAGCATGATTTGAAAGCCCGCGCATAGCTCGTGTAGTAGTTGTATGATGTAAAATCTCTCCTAAAAKCTATATTGTCAAGGAAGGGCCAAGGAGTTGTAGAATGCATGGGATAAAAAATCTCCCACTGAAACTTTTCTAGTTTTGTYACTGTTTGTCCCATTCCGACTTTTATGTCATTTTACAAAGATTATTTATAATCAAACATCTCTCTTTTCACTTGAATCTTGAAACTTTTTTTTTTCCAATGAGTTTGGKTTTTTGGGCCCTTCTGTATTGGAGTACTAGGTGGTAGCTAGCCCTCGTGC
>CM019276.1:893588-912729 GCA_009746105.1 Rhododendron williamsianum | reverse complement strand
AGCATCCCTAACAAACCTGCATTCAGTTCTGGTTATTCGTCTGGAATTCGCTTGCTTTGAAGTACTTATCCATATGAGATGAATCGCTCCCCATCTTGAAGCAAGGTAGATACGGCGACATTGTTTCCACGTTCGGATTGCAATAGCCGATGGGGAGAGGAGTGTTGTTATACACTATATTTTCCAACACAGGCGTTATCAACGGATCGTAACCATAAATTGGCCTCTCAAGTGGAAGATTGCACATGAATTTGCTACTAGACGCGCCACCAAGTTGAATGCTACTGTAATGGTTACCGTAATTCATTTGCGTCATCATTACCAGATTTGCCGCATCACTCTGAATCCCGGCCTGCTGATCGAAAGGGTAATGAAAAGGAGCGTTGACAAACTCTTGCCGAGGAATATTCAGCATCGAAATAGGCTGCTGCTCATGTAGCTCCTCCTCCCATTGCGTGTTCCTCAGTCCGAACATACCTTGTAGAAAGCACGGAGGAGGGTTTTGAGTGAGAGAAGAAGTACCCTTCTTCATCAGCGCAATTCGTGCCTTCACATCTCGAAGCTTTCCCTCCAAGGTAACTTCAAATCCTCTCAGTTGTTCCATCGACCAATTGCTATAACGATCATCCCACGTGGAGTAAGTAGCCTCGTCGTTTTTCTTGCGTAGTTTCACAAGCGAGTCTTCAATCTTTTGGTTCCGGTCGATAAAAAAGTTGGACAGGGTTTGGGTCTTCTTCACGCGCTCCTCAGGGGGTAGTTGGTTTTTGTAGGAATCTAGCAAGTGATGGATTGTGTCGGGATTTTCGGGCCAGATTTCTGCCTTCAAAGGATTATTATGATGTTCATCCGTTGTGGGTCCGTAAACAATCAARCAAACTTCAACATCACACAGGGTTTGTAACTCATAAGCCTTCTTCTTCATCCCCTTCTTTCTCTTTTGAAACGTTACGTACCGAGACTTTCCGTTGCGTATCAGTTCCATTCTCTGTTTAGCTCTTCCCATCTGTAAAAAACTATTAGAGCTCTAATCAATCAATACATACATACATACAAAAAAAACCCACATAGTACTGATTCTTGTAGAAAAGAAAAAGGTACGTAGACTGGCCGCGCGGGAACGCAATAGAAAACAAAGACAGAAAGCCAAAGACCAAAAAACAGTAAAATTAATAAAAACCCTGTTAATCTTGACAAAAAGCCAAAAACGCAATGGAAATTAAAGCCTAATTAAGGAGAGAAGTTGTTTAGTAGGAGTAGTAATGAATACGAAAGAGGAGAGAAGTTTAATAATGGGAAGAGTGAGTACCTTTAATGGCTTCTCAAATCAGAACACAAAACAGAATTAGGGGAGTTTTTCTTTCTCTTTGTTATACTAACCTTTTATAGAGGAGGAGGAGAAGACTAGAATTAACTTGCCAAGTAATCAAAGCACAAATGAGTAGATTGTTTGCATACAAATATGGTAACTAAATCAAAATTGCTCTGACTGTCATTAACTTACGATATGGTAAATCTCTCTTTAAAAAAAACTTGCCAAATCCATCCGTACGTGGAGATTTCAATTAAATTAATGACACAAATACTCGAACTTGGTCCTCGGCCTCATTTATCTTCCACCTCCTTTCTTTTTCTTTGGTAATCTGTTAGACCTCCTTTCTCTTGTGTTGTACACATAGTCACACACCCTTTATTTTTCACCATTAAATTTCGAAAATTACCTCAGAATTTTAAAACCTAGTTGTCATGATTTGGGAAGTAGGTCTAAATTTCCATACCAGCGATGGGTTTTGTTTTGTTTTTGTATTGCTAGCTATTGAGCATGTGGGTGTTAAGTTTTTGTTGATGCTGTGTCTGCTGTTTCATAAATTATTTGAGTGTTTTTTTTTTGTTCATCTGGTTGGCGCCTTGAAAACTCTGTTCGGGATCAAAAACCTCATGATTGTTCGAGTCATATGTGTCAACCGTCGCGATATACTTCTTGATATACTTCTTTGATATAGTAATGGTATTTTTCATTCTCCTTCTTAACTTACTATATTATCTAGTCAAGTTAATGAAAAATGCTTATCAAAAATTCAGACAAACAATATATTTTTGTGTGATGTAGCCATTTAGGGGTCGTGTTGAGTGACCATGTAACTGATATCTACAAGACATACATCGGTGTCAATCAAAATAGCACTACATGAAAGAAAAAAGTCGGTAACTCAAACACCCATGATTTATTACCTCTGTCATGTATTGGCAATCGCCACAAAGGGGGGCAAAAAGGAAGCGAACAAAAATTTTATATGACAAATTTCATTCATATATTATTCGACATGAGTTATAAAATTCAAATCCTTCAGCCTCCCCTACCATCCATTGAGCTCTGATATAACTTTTGTGGGTATGTACACTGTGTTCTGATGGCTCTTTGCTACAACTTATCAGCAATTCTGCCCAAAGCATCTGCCAGTTTACTAAGTACAACAACTAAGGTATTGACATGGTCTCTGCGCTGTTCCCTGTCCAACTGAAAATTGGTGTTCTGAGATTCGAGTTGCTCGCTCACCATTCTTCCRTTCTGCTCTAAGACTTCAAGCAACTGAGACTGAAGGGTGTTCGTTTCCTCGTMTCCATCTGCAACTAACCGTTTGTGCTTACGTGTTTGCTGAGAAGCAGCTCCCATCTCAGGATCATTTGTTTGTCGTTTACCATGTGTTGTGCCTATGGAACAAGCAGGCCATTTAGGAACGTAGGCCAGCAAAAACATAGGATGCAAGAAAACCACAATTCCACCCTATGAACTATATTTTCTGGCATGTGAAATGAGGTACTGAATCTTGATGAAACTCCAGTATACTTGTCTTTGTTACTTGCTTTTTCAGCTTTGCTTATTCTCTTACTCTATAACATTCCAATAGTTGCATGTAAAATTAGTGTTGGAAAATATTATAGGATATAATATTTTATTTTAAGTGTGAATGAAAATTGATTTATTTTGGAGTTGCATCTTTTCATTGGTACTTGTTCGCCATGGACGGACACGTCCTTCACGAACAGATGTGCCTTTTTCCTTGGTGACTTTTCGTAGAGTTACGGTTGGCCTATAAATATTATTTCCTTCATTCATTTTTAGAGGTTGATTTTTCCTTCATTCAAGTCCATTCATATGAGAGAGTTACAAACACAAGATGGTTCGCCAGGCCCTCCAATTGAAGTGCTGCTTTGGGGGGATTCCGATCAAGTAGTGCTGGGAGACAGTCGTCCAATACAAACCGTGAGCACCATAGCGGGGGTGAAATCTGTCTTAACTACAGAGTGTCACACACAAACACTCGCCTTGATCTCCAATTTGTTTCCATCAAGTTTCAGGTTTTGAGTTCTGATTTTATTGCACTCATATTATCGGTTTTTATCACAAACAGTAAACACATTTTTTTCAACAATCTTAAGACAGATTTCTTCGGTTTACTTCTGTGATTGTGTGATTTTTGAATTATATGTTTCTGTTGAAGATGAAACTGGAAATCGCATGTTGGTATTAAAATTCCGCTCATACATGATTTGTCCTATTAGTGTCAAATTATTGTTCACGGCATTTAAGTGTATGAACTTTTTCGCAGTGAAGGTTCTTATCCATGTTTGCATGGTGTAAAGATATGGCTTAGCATTGGTCACGCGCGTTTGTGACAATTATGGAGTTTTTGGCATAATACTTTGGTTTGGCTTATGCTATGTTTGTTGCCGACTGCCATGAGTTGTTCGTTGCAAACGGGATTTCTTATTATTGTAACTATGGAGTATCATTGTAACGACCCATGCCAGCTGACCTGCTTATCCTTAGCCTAATCACGTGGCTCACAAAATTAACCTCTAGTTATTCAATAGCTCGACGCATTGCATTATATATCMCTTTCATTTCCCACATCTTGCCGATGTGGAACTAACATGCCCAAGATGGGCTCTCACAAAACTCATCTTGGGCAAGAACTCATGGTGACAATTTGGCAAGTAAAAATATCTCTTCGGAACAAAACTCATCTTGCACCATACTGATCATAGCTGCCTTCTAAGAAAGAAGGCATGCCATGTTTTTGTCCTAATGTCTTGATCCAAATACAAATGAGCTGTGCATGACAAATCAAAGAATTCAGCGGGCCAATGTATGGTTTCATCATCTCTACAGAGTGAGAATGTTGAGTTTGCACTTGTGTAGGCCAAGTTGGCTACGCTTGGGCTTCCAAATCCTGTATTTACCCGCAAACCCGAAGAAGAAATAGGAACCATGGTCATCTGTGTGACCCTATAGGCTATAGCACCCCTGTTTCCCATTCTTTGAGGAGCTCATCATCCACATGAGTATTTGGTAGGTTATGAGGATTGTAATCTGTTAAGCACATTCGGATTCGGTAAAAAGGGCATCAATAGCCAGTAAAAAAAACCCGCTATCAATGTAGTGCTATGTGGATAACTATCCCATTTACAGAAGGGCGTGAGAATTCTTCTCTCAGCACTGCTTAGTAGTCATCAAACAAGAAATGAAATTCTGGAAGGCTATGTTTGAGAAAATGAGTAGCCAATAGGTCCCCGATTGGTGTGACGTTTGAAAAAAATTCAAGTTTGGCATTGCATCAAATGATTTTTGGCTACCAATCTCCGTGTGCACCCTAGCTATCCTTACAAAGAAATTAAGAAGCCCGTCGTTTTTGTAACTATATTTGGTCGAGAAGGTTGTGTTTGATAGATGGACGGAAGGGAAAGGAAAAAAAAAGGAACGAACTTAATCTCCTTCATGCTACACATGTTCGGTAGTTGAGAAAAGTGTAAGAAGTAGTGAAATCAATCCTACTGATATCGTGTTGGCCTTATTATTTTGCCTTCTAATTCTGCATGTAATACGGAATCCCAACGCTTTTGTTTTGTAATACAGACTAGAGATGCCTATATGGGGAGTGACATATTTTTCCTGGGTTTTTTTCGCTAATAGCAAATGGTAGGGACTTCCGAACAAGGTTTTAAACATGAGATACATGCCGCGGATTTGGAACTCTAATACTGATTACTGACAGCTTACTGTTTGAAATTGTTCAATATTGATTGATACAGGTCGTATTAGTAATACTTATATAAGTATGTCGAAGCCACTGTTTACGAATGTGATCAACTCATCATTCGATTAATCGATGTATATTCTATAGATTAAAGATGCTATAGATCATGCTTTCAACAGACCACAACTATATCACCAAATCAAAGTTGAATGTTAAAATGTCTCGTCTCATCACTTTTACACAGGGAGAAAGTTGAATTGACAGATCTGTTACCATATGTTACAGTCACCTGATATTCACCTAAGAATCCATAGAAGCTATAAGCACCATGTTCACCTGTCTGGCCCTGTTCAGGCCCAGTTTGCCATTCTTTCAAGAGTTTGTCGACTACATTACCGGCTGGAAGGTTATTAAAGTCGTTATCAGTTAGGCACATTTGGTAACAGCCATTTGGATGCAAGGCAGTCCACATCATAATCCCATGAACGGATGGATGAGAGAAGCCTTCTCTCAATACTTCTTCTAGATAAATAGCCTGAAAAAGAAGGGGAAAATCAAGTTAGGCGTAAAAAGTGACGCAAACTTGCTTGCATCAACTTATTTGAGAATTGTACCACCCTTGGCAAAACAGTGATACTGCTGACATACTGAGATATCTTTATGCGGGCGAAAGCAACCTAGAAGAAGACCCATGTTCCGTCAAATCTGCCTTAACCTAAGGGGCATTTGGATCGGATGTGGTTCTTTATGAACTCAATGTTGAATGTTTCGATGTTCGTTAGTCATAAGTTAATGTAGGATATTGAAATCTAGCTTCTCCTCAGTCCACTCAGATGGTTTTATTGGGCCACTATGAGATCCTTTCGATGATCTAAATCATTCATTTTCTAGGCCTCTTGGTGTAGATTATTGCATGGAAAAGTGGAATGGACTCATAACCATAGCCGTTTGGTCATAAAAGAGTGAATGACGAACACGATACCGTCCATCGAAATAGGCCTTGTGTTTGGCTGAGCCCAATAAGACCTTTCCGTGTACTAGAGAGAAGCTGGAACCTATCTGAGATTATATGGATTTTGCTAGATGTTCAGCTTTTTTAGTTCTTTTCTTTGTTTATGTCTTATTTCATGCTGCACCATTCTTTTCTCCACACTTCCCTGCATCAAAAAGGTAAAAAGTAAAGCAAGCCGCAGTGTAGACGAATTGCTCACTTGAGTTTCCTGATCAAGTTTGCTGCTAACATCAACTTCAGTTAGCCAAATTGGAAGCCCAAGCGTAGCCAACTTATCCAGCACAGCTCTCATCAAAGCAAGGTTTGGTACTGTAAAATGACCCTCCAAACCAATTCCATCCATTTCCACTCCACCTTCCTTCAGTTCCCTCATCCTTTCAATATACACGTCAACTGTAGAATTCTCATCACTGCAAGTCTCCACCACATTAAACTCATTCATAAACAACGTCACTAAAGGGTCTGCCTCATGCACTGTCTCAAAAAAGTGCAATGTGGCATTAGGGCCAAGCCTTTGCTCATAGAAATCATAGTGAAGCATTTCATTACTAACGTCCCAATGGATGAATTCCTCTTTGTATTTGTTCATTAGGCTTTCTATTCGCGAGCTGACCGCTGATTGCAGCTCCAAACCAGTTAGGTTCCTAACCCATTCCGGTATGTATTTTGGGTCTTCCCAGAAAATGTTGTGCCCTCTGGCGACGATTTGATTTGCGCGAACAAATTCCAGCATTTGGTCCGACGTGGTGTAGTTGATCTGTCCAGGTTTAGGCTCTGTTGCTTCCCACTTGAGTTCGTTTTCAAAAACTACTGCATTGAATCGCTCAACGAACCAATTCTGAATCAGTTTGAAACAATTAGATGTGTATCAACTTTAGTGACCAGAAAGTTCAAAACTCTAGTATCTTCTAGCTTAGATTTGCGGATAATTCATGTTTTTGTCCTAGTATATGAAAAGAGTTTATAGGCTGAAGTAATACCTGGTATGGAACATTTCCAAGGATGGTCTTTGCTATAGCAGATCCAAAGGGGAAATCTTTTGAGACTTGCTTTGCCATAATCTCTGCCCCTTGCAATTTGTCTCCATGACCATCCGAAACATGAACAGTTACTGCTCGCTTCCTTTCCTAGAACAAAAGAGGAGGAAAAACTATATTGGTGACTCTTCCTAGAATGTTTCCCTCTGTATTCAAGTCTTAAAGCTTTGTTTCGATGTGAAAACTTTTGGAATTCATAACAATTTCGAATTGGAATCCAATCTTTTGTATAGTCCTTACACTGTTAATCTTATTCTGCTGGTTCATTCTCCATTGCTCTTTGGTGAAGGGCTGCAAAGAAGCACTTGCAATGGATATATTGATGTTGCTGTCATTTGAATTCTGCGAAGCAAACAATGGAAATTGTCAATAAAAATTGGCCATTTTGGCCTTAAATCATACTCTGTTAGTCATTTTGTTTAGTCCTTAGATTTTCGTGATTTTGCAAATAGATCGGTCTTTATCAATAAACCACATGCATTCTAACAAAATCTTGAGTACAGATCCACCTGAAAGTACAGAAGAGAAAAATTTGACGATGAAGTTAATTCGAATCCACCCTTGAGAAAAGACCAGCATCCATATTTAGCTACAACAGTCCCTATGCAATTGTAGATTGCATGTTCAGTCATCAGGCTTGCCCTCACATGAGCTGAACTTGCACCATTTATCTGCACCCAACCTGTTTGAGATCCAAGAATTTTTATCAGATAGTTATTTTCCTTAGATTTATACAACTTGCTTGATTTCAGTTGGCATGGCAGCCGCCTAGTGGTGTGCCACAGTTACCTGGCCAGATATTGCCTTCTCCCCCCTTAAGGTCGGATTCACCTAACTCCACAATGTTGTGAAATTTAGTAACACTAAGCATGGTGGTAGAACCACACCAAGTGGCTGTGCAAATGGGAAGCAAACCTCGTGTCATAATAAGTTCTGATTCGGCAAAATGGATTCTCACTAGTCAACTGGATGTCCAATCTAGTTATGTATGAGAGGGACAGTGGATTCCTCTATTCCACTTCATTGACGACGTTTCTTTGACAAACATGGTAGACCCACCATTTTGGAGACGAACGGTGGCAATTAAACTTTCCATTTGCTCATCACATTAAACTGTCTCTCTCAGTTACATTCTTCTAATTAGTCATTAAAGAGTTGGGATATTGTTGACACTTCTCTCCGGCTAGAGGATCCCACCCATTTCATATGATCTTTCCATCCTAGCTTGTCATATGCACCTAGTTTTATTTGCAGAGAATTTGAATATACTTACGGGTGGCCTAGAATTCTACTTAACTGAGATGCTTGTCATGAATAGAATATTGTCGAGATTGTGCTAGTGATAAGTAAAAAGATGAACAACTTAACTGGAGAAGCAGTAAATAGTGCCTTGGGTGAGATTTTGCAACACAAAAGCAGGCCAATAATCTGTGTTTCCATTGTCACCAACAATTGGGTGGACATCCAGTGCCTGATTTTTTAGGATCCCTCCATTGTAAAGCGGCTCCTCCGGTTGCACTTTGCACTGTTTGAACAATAAAAACCATAAAAAGACTCGTTATAGTCGGTTGGGCTCGTCTTTAGCATGAAAAAGCTTGCTTGTTTTCGCCGTCTCTATTTTAGTCAAAAAATCACCTAAGATAGTAAGATAAGCACAACACAGATGCATTGCCTAATGAAATCCAAAATTTTTACACGCTCATTACAACTAACCTTTGTGTAAGCAGAAGAATCATACAGGGGCCCATCTGCAGTGAACAAGTCAAGAAAAAGTATTGAAAAAACCAATCAAATTAACATTGGGGAAATGTGAATGTAAGTCAGAGAGAGAGAGAGAGAGAAAGAGAACTGTATGGGGAAGCCAAGAAAGAGGCATGGAAGAGGAGGATAACCCCAAGGCAAAAGGATAAAGGGCCTCTCATACTCTTTCTGCTTGAACTTCACATCGGCTTCGAACATTGACAAGTAAAGAATGAACACCCACCATCTGTAGAGTGTGGGAATGAATTCATGCATACATTGGGAAGCTTTACAAAAGAATCCCAGAGAGAGAGATGTACTTACAAGGGAACACAATTCACAAGATAAATAGTAGGGGCCTAGGGGGGGGGGGGGGGGCTCACTAGTGGAGGTGGTCACATGATAAGGAACANAATTTTCAAATGATAGATTTTGAGGTATTGTAATAGTTGCATTTTTTTTGGATAATTATATGCTTTTATTTTGTAATGGTAAATCTTTTGTAATGGTTTTTTTTTTTATGAGACTTTTTGTAGACCACTTTTGTATGGAAAATATAAGGAGATCTCATTCAAGAGGTTTGCTTCCGGCCTCCAAAACTTATGAGCCGGCCCTGGAGAGAGAGAGAGAGAGATGAGGAGTGTACATGTCATTGAAGTGGAAATAGCATAGCTTTGAAGCTAAAAAAGAAAAAGAAAAGAGAAGGATCGCCATCTTTGAAGCAAAATCAATACTATCCAAATTTAGCCACTTTCCCTTTGGCATGGGTATTTCTAAGACCTTCAAAACATTTTTGAATCCAACATGAATTTGTCACCCCCTTGGGAAATGGGGCGAGATTTTTTGCTCCGTAAAACACTTAAACTTATCCCGATTATGTATTGCGGACCAAAAATTCACATCATACACGACCGTTGGCCAAGTATCCCGATTCTTTCCCAATGGTAATTGCTTGGGTTTGCTTGGAGGAAAACCAGCTTATGGATCTTAAGCAGGCTGGCAATGCAAGTTATACATGCAATAAAAGGGCTTTCAATGAATTTGGATCAGGCCTGCAAAGGGGTGCCTGTGAGTACTTTGCTGTTGCCTTTTCTTCCTTATTATAGCCCATTGGCACGCTCTTTGTAAGCCCACTTGTCCTGGTCCTGGGGGGTAAACAACGAGAATTATACATCACATGCAGTAGTCATAATGAGCAGCCCTTATCATCAAAAGATGAGCAGATTGGTTAGGCCCAAACGAAATGAGAAAGGGAAAATGACGGCTAAGGACGTGTTTTAATAATTAATACCCGCCAAGGAAAGCCCACAATCGAGAAATTCAGTTTGAGTCCAAAAGCTAACCTTGGTTTCAGGATAGCCAATCTGAAGTGCATTATTGGAACATTCAGCTAAAATGTGTTGGAGAACACATCTAACTGATAACCAAAAAGAATTGAATTGGTTACAACAACAACGCTAACGGGATAATCCAATACCAAATCCTGGGATGGGATATCATCAAGTAAATTTGCATCAATCAATCCCATACTACATCTTTTCTTCCTATTCGACTATCTTAATTTTACGATGAGCCCATTGATTTCTTCGCCTTCTTGCTAGCGTAAATCTTCGCATAGACGTTCTTCGTCCTAATAACCAGCAAAACATCCAAACCAAATCCAATTACACAAGCAACAGACATGAGCACAAACACCAGCCTGTAACAATGTGCCCCAGTGCAAGTGTTGCCCCCTCCGGCGGTGGCTGTAGCCTGCGCATCGTATAAGTATCCAGCAAGAAGGCCAGAAAAGAGGAAGGAGCCAAGCGGAAGGTTGAGGATTAGAACGTTGTAGACGAGACCATAGTATTTGAGCCCGAATAGTTCAGAGGCAGTGGGAACTGTGATAGCAAGTCGGATCCCGTAGCATATTCCCACAACTATTGAGCCAATGTATAGAGAGCCCGGCAAGGCCACAGCCATGATAATATAGCCAACGGCCATGACAATCTGAGAAGCTGCATTCCAAAGAGGTCTCGGTGTTCCTGCTATCCTGTTACATAGAAAATGAGAATTAAATATGGACTAGTTGCTTCGTTTTTTTCCATCAGACAATAGAATGTTATGTTAGAACTTGTTTGATTACTACGAGGGTCAACCTCCTGTCCATAGGAGTCGAACCCTAGACTTCACGCTCCTTTGGAGCACTGCACGACCATTGGGACAAACCCCAAGGTCGATGGAGTAGCTGTTAATTGCCTAGAAAGTTCGGATGTTGACTTGATTATAATAGACGTCTATATTTAGAAAACCATGTGAGCATCAGTTTCCATTATTGGTACACAAGATTCAGCAAGCAATATTGTCAGTTTGGTAAACCAGAGACACATGGGTTTGTGGTCTTTGTTCTTTATGAGGCCCAAACGAACCCTTTAAGCATAGACAACATTTCCCTCTATCATTTACTAATAATTTGCCAACCTTTTTTTGCTTTTCAAGAGTAAAATTCTTATCCTGCTGTTGTAAGCAACCTAACAAAAAAACAAAACTCTAAAGGAAACAGAAAGAAAGAGAGCAAGCCAACAAGATGCACTGCTACCATAATAAGGGTTTAAATTTCCGAAATTGAGGATTCACAAATAATATCCCTACCCTAATGAAATTTGATCTTTACAGAAATAATTAAGAACGTGAGGCCGACGGACTTTAATTTTGTGAAAGTTGGAAGTCTTCCCTCAGTATATTTTCCTCAAAATCACTAGCGACGGTAATAAGCCTTTCATAAAGTTCATTTCTTCCAGAAACAAAAACAAAAAACTTTTGCCAACGTAATGTGATTGCAACTACCAACTTTAGACCCTAAAAAATCAACCCACCAAAGCATTAGGGTTTGAATAGAGAAAAGTAATGCCAACTGCGGATACGAAATCAGTATCAAAGCTGACAAGCATGCAATTTCACCACTAGGCCCACCTGCATTCCTTGGTTGCATTCTTTCTTTCATTTTTGTGTTTTTTTGGTCAAATGGAAATAATTGGTTGCATCCTTTCAACTCTCAACTACTCAACCCCTAGTTTAATTTACCAAATCCAAGCAAGTTTTGTTTACTGGTACTCCAATTCTTAGCTTAGCCCTGAAGCTATGGAGGAAAAATCAGACCCAGTATCTCTATCTCTTGCTTGTTTGATTACTATGAGGATCAACCTCCTGTCCATAGGAGTCGAACCACGCTCTTTTGGAGCACTGCACGACCATTGGGCCAAACCCCAAGGTCGTCAATGGAGTAGCTGTTAATTGCCTAGAAAGTTCGGATGTTGACTTGGTTATAATAGAAGTCTATATTGAGAAAAACTGTGTGAGCATCAGTTTCCATTATTGGTACACAAGATACAGCACGCGATAGATTATTGTCAGTTTGGTAAACCAGAGACACGTAAAGGGTTTGTGGTCCTTGTTCTTTTATGAGGCCCAAAGGAACCCTTTAAGCCTAGACAACATTTCCCTCTCTCATTTACTAACCCTTTTTCTGCTTTTCAAAAGTAAAATTCTTATCCTGCTGTTTGTAAGCAACCTAACCAAAAAGACAAACTCTTAAGCAAACAAAAAGAAAGAGAGCAAGCCAACAAACTCGTTGATATATTCCTATAGCATAGTAACATCACAAGGGTTCTAATTTCTAGAATTTAGGATCCACCAATAATATCCCTAATGAAATAAAAAATTTCAATGCTGTGTTTGCTTTACAACTTAAAAAGAATTTTTCAAAAAATTCCCCCTAAATTCTCCTTACTTCCAACATTTCTCCCTCTATCACTCTCCACTTATTACCCCTACTATTTTTCAAAAAAAAATTCAAAAACAAAACCAAACACAGCACAATTCTTTACAGAAATAAACTAGTATATTAAGAACGTGAGGCTGATGGACTTTAATTTTGTGAAAGTCTTCACCTCAGTATATTTTCCTCAAATCACAAGCAGGAAATCAGTAAATCACTAGTGTCGGTAATAAGCCTTTCATAAAAAAAAATTCATTTCTTCAACAAAAAAAAAAATCACTTTTGCCGACGGTAATGTGATTGCAACTACCCACTTTAGACCCTAAAAAATCAACCCACCAAAGCATTAGAGTTTGAAAAAGAGAAAAGTATAATTCCAACTGCGGTTACAAAATCAGCATCAAAGCTGACAATTCCACCGCCCACTTGAACTCATTGGTTGCATTCTTTCTTTTTTTCTGGTAAATAAAAAACAAGATGCTGCATTAACTCTCAACTACTCAACCCCTAGTTTATTTAATTTACAAAATCCAAGGAAGTTTTTTTTACTACTCCAGTACTCCAATTCTTTGCTTAGCCCTTAAGCTATGGAGCACTTCTGACATGAAACCGCATAATATGCCCATGAAATCACTGCTTTTGCCGCTGGAAAGCTTAATCTTAAAGAATTGAAATCTTTCTCAAGTTAAGAAGCCACAGCAAGTCCATGTGAAAGTTCACCTAATACTCGATTTAAATATTAGCTTGATATGAATTGTTAGATCCATCCTAAGAAGTTAACTTTCGGCACAAACAATAATCCAATATGGTATCAGAGCTGTGATTTCCTTCCCAAAGCTAATTTTTTTCACATGTAATTTCTAACAATAAAATGAAATAGTCAACGATTTTAGCAGTCGTCGAAGCAAGTAATAAGAATATGACAGGAAGATAATTTAAATCACTTGGGAACTTACTTGATGAAGTACTCCGAAACCGTACCCGAAATGATCCGCCCGAAGAACCCGAATATACTCATGAGCGAAACAAATATGGACACATCCGTGTACCCGAGTGCCAGTCCGATTTGCCCCATATTGTTCATAACCGTCAAACCCGTCCCCACTCCGCACAGAAACGACACGAACAGAATCCAGAAATCAACCGTCCTCAGCGACTCGAATATCGTGTGTTCCTCTCCGATCACCGGCGGCCGCCTCTCAACCACCACCACCGCCTCTGTCGCCACCTCCTCCGCTTCCTCTTCCTCCGTCTCCTCCTTCTTCTCTGTTTCTTGAGCAGCGATACTTTCTTCATCCAATAACAACGGTTCGGTTTCAGTCACGTGACCCTCCACGTCCAAAATCGAACCTGAACCGGACCGAACCAGGTTCTTGATTGATATATAGATCGGTATCAACAAAGGTGAGGCTAACAGGAATAAAAGAATAATAGCAAATGCTAATGAAAAGGAGCTGCTGTGGGTCCCCGTGACGTCGTAAACCAAGAGGTATACGGCGACGATAACGGCGAGGGTGTTGATGACGCCGAAGTAACGGACTTCTTCTTTCTCCTCGACGGCGGTGGAGGACGGCGGGATTTCGCGGAGGAAGAGGGAGGCGACGAGGCAGACGGCCAAGGGGATGACGGCGAGCATGAAGAGGAACGTCGAAGCGTCGTCGGAGAACAGGGCAACGCATAAATCGGTGAAAATTGCAGTGCTTAGACCCACGTAGCCTTTGAGGATTCCTGAAACGGGTCCCCTGTTTTTTCTGAAGTTTCGAATGCAGGTGACCAGGACGGCCGTGTTCATCCATGTGGTGCTGTTGCCTCCTAAGCAGAGGAATATACACATCTGTGCTCACAATTTCAACAACGATTTGTTAGGTGCTCTGTAAAAGGATGGAAACTTTTGATTGTGGGTGAAAGGTTCACAGTGTAAAGATTGAAACTTTTTCATGTAATGATCAAGAAAGTGTTTGTTAAGTATCGCAATGAAGAAGGTGAAATAATTATGGGTTGATTGAAACTTTTTCGGTTTTTTATTGATAATTAACAACCGGAGTAGGTTGCTCTATAAAGCGATTGAATTGTATTTTGAGGAACGGTATGATAGGAAAGAGGAGGAAGGAATAAAAAACTAATAATTTTTCATTTCTTTTCTTACCAAATTACTCAATCCAAAGGGACTCAACCTTGTGAGTCTCAATGATGAAGGTGAGATTGTGGGTTGATTAAAGATTGAAACTTTTCCATTTTACAGTCAAGAAAGTGCTCGTTCAAATGTCGCCATGAAAAAAGTGAGATTGAGGGTAAAGATTCATCAATCTTTTTCATGCTTGCAGTCAAGAAAGTTGAAAATTGCTAGATTAAATGTCTCAAACGAAGAAGGTGGTATTTGGGTAAAGATTGAACCATTTTCATATGGTATTGAAGAAAGTGCTTGATTAATAAGTGTGGAAATAAAGAAGGTGAGATTGTGGGGGGCTCACCGCCCAGTAAGGCAGAGGACTGATGATCTCAGCGACAACAAGCCATTGGACGCCGTAACCGATGAATCCTTCGATGCCTCCGATGAGGAGGAGGAGAGAAGGGGAGACGTGGTCAGAGGCAAGGCCGGGGAGGAGGCCGAAGGCTTTCCCGACGTCTTTGGCGACGGAGAGGTTGTTGAGTTCAACTTGAGTGAGATTCATTAGGGTCTTGAGGGCGTCAGAGTAATTCGAGAAGGTGTAGTTGTTGCCGGATATGGCTTGAACCCACACGGCAGTGACAAATCCCAGCCATTTCACGGCGGCAGTCGGCGGTGTTATTGTGAAACCCATATTATAATTTTTGGGAAACAAACCGTCTCAGAAGAATTGAAGGGACGCTACACTGAAAAAGAAGAGAGACTCGAGAGAGAGAGAGAGAGAAAGTCTTGCTGACGCTATTTATTGGGAGGAGTTTTTTTTAGTGCCGAGCGGGTATTGCCAACGTGGCATCTGTTTGGCGCATTTAAGCCGTCCGATTCACTTTTGGACGGCTTGGATTGAAACTCTCTCTCTCCTCTCACCCCAACACTTTCTCTCTCCTTTTTCTCTCTCTAAATCTGAGCCGTCCAAATACGAAATGGACAGTTCGGATGCACGAACGGACACCACATGGTACCTGCTCGGCACTGAAAAATTTTCCATTTATTTATTGGAGTTAGAAGAGTCTTTTGATTAAAAATGGAAAAAAATCTTTTAGTGGGATGAACGTGGTTAATCTTTTGGTTAATATTTAACGTGATTTGTTTACTTATGATTTTTTTCCCCCCTCCATCAACCCCATTTTTATAAAGTTTAATTAAAACCTACAGTCAACCCCCTTCAGGTTTGCTGCTATTTTATCTTTCGACAACGCGCAATATCATTATCGCACAATATTATTCACCGTAATTTAGAGTATTCATAATAAAAATTATTCTTAGTTTTTGTTAACTGCTAAACTATTATATTATATTTTATATATATATATTTATTAATATTATGCAAACTAAACTCAAAAAAAGAGATTGGATGAGGCCAAGGCGTCCCAGAATAGCTGACATGAACCCGCATTTGTTAATTCTTATAACTACCCCAACCCTAAGCTATACAGAAGGATGAAGTTTGAACCTTAACCAAATTTTGTGATTTCTAAATGCAAAAGTTGGTAGAACACCACACATAGTGTGGTTGGGTCGTTACTCTCCCTTCTGAGGAAGAGTTTTAAGTTCGAGTCTTCTRGCAAAACAAAATTGCAAAAGTTGGTATTAAGAGCAGTTGACTAATAAAATATTGGTGTGCAAAACTGACTCAATAAGAAATGCTAGCCACACAACGGTTGTGCACAACAAATGTGCACAACAATTCGAGTGGGGCCCATTTTGGGTNAATGAATTCATGCATACATTGGGAAGCTTTACAAAGGGGTGCGAGAGAGAGGGATGTACGTATAAGGGAACACAATTCACAAGATAAATAGTAGGGGGGGTGACTGCTCAGTGCTCACTAGTGGAGGTGGTCACATGATAAGGAACAGCAACAGCTGCATTTTCATGCCAGAATTTTACTGGGATGCATACATACATAGGTATGTCTCTACGGGCGTCAGCCTTTGATAATTCTGTTGTTTTCCTTGTTTGGACGGCTAGTTATTACGTTTCCCTTTGTGTCCATTTGTCAAAGCCCATACTGACACTACATGCCAGATGACTCTGAGGCAGAGCCTCTCTATATATCTTGTCTAGATGCCAAAGTGAATTGCATTAACAAACAAACAAACGGTCCCCCGAWTCAATTTGGTGCCTTTTTCTTAGTAGAAACAAACATGTGCAGCTGTGCATCTCTTTTTCCGTACTCCTACAATTTTAGAGCAAAGCTGCCATTTTCTAAGGCAGAAATCCTGTGACTAAAAGAGCCTATGCTGTTGTCTGTGAGTAGTAGGCCAGGGCCCATACTTTAGACTTAATGAGCCAATCCAACAAATAACATTCACACTTTTAAGTGACTCTGTTTACACCGAAATTCTGTGTCAAAATCAGAAGACTATCCTAAGTGACAAGAAATATTACGACTTTTTGCAACATTATTAACGGTATTTGGTGAGACCAAAATCATGTCCAATATCTAAGTCCTGAGATGATCCCCATTTCCTCTCAATAGCTCCTCGATATTTTGCTAAACTCACCTACATTTCAATCTCCCTGGCCTATTCTCGACACGAGTTCTCTACATGGGCAAACTCAAGAATTTCCAGTCCATTTACACTAATTAAACCCGCACATGGACATGTTGAATTCCTAATTCTGGGTCACTGGGTCTCAACCCAAATACAAGCAAGAAAACAATAATTACAGAGATCCCCCACAATAGAAGACATACCAAACAGTTACAACTTTCACAATCTTGCAATTTACTCCTGTTATTTTTAGCAGGCCTCAAATGCCGTTTACGGAGTATTATTTTAGCAGGCCTCAAATGCCGTTACAATTTACTCCTATTATTTTTAGCAGGCCTCAAATCAGTCAAACATCCTAGCGAAAAGTCGCTTCAAAAGTCTTACAAATTTTGATTAGTCAAAAGGCTTTTACCAGAAAAAACCAAATTGAAAAGTTGATTTTTTTTTCTTCTTCTTAAAACATCCCAATAGTGAGTGGTTGGAGAAGAAGGAACCGCATTTGAGGACCAATTTGAGATTGGATTTCGTATTACATGTACCTTTGCAGCACGAGTGTACTTTTTAAACTTCGAGCCGAAGAAAGACTCTGAGTCCAGTCCAGCCCGCTGGCCAGAGCCTGCGGGTGGCCTTCCCCTACCGAGTGTAGGGGTATGGAGCACTCATTGGCTTCAAAACTGCACGCCTAGCTTCTCTCAATACTAGCATTATTAAGGGACCACTGGGTAGTACTGCCGGTGGGGGTTTGTTTGTGTGTGTGTGTGTGTGAGATCTCACAGAGAGAGAGAGAGAGAGAGAGAGGAGGAGGAGGAGGAGGAGGAGGAGGAGTGGAAGTGGATATATGTGGTAGCAAAGCTAAAAAACAGAAGGATCACCATCACCATCTTTGAAGCAGAATCAATATTAGTCACACCCCCTTTGGCATGGGTATTATCAAGACCTACAAAAAAAAAATTAAATCCAACATGAAGTTGTCACCCTCTTGGGATATTGGAAGGATGTTTTGTCTTTGTAAAACACTTTTACTTATTACAATTGCACACCAAAAGTCCACTTTGTACACATCCGTTCTTTCGCAACTTAATTTCTTGGTGATCTTATCTGAGTCGAGATTTCACCCGGTTATCTCTCTAATTATGCATATTTAATTCAATAACCTTGTCCAACTGCATACGTTGGAGATCATCAAGCCAATCAGCTGCATGATTTGAGGTGACCAAGGTGACCCATGTGACCCTAAGTTTACTCCTCATATCATGCCTTAGTTTCCTACATTTTCTTAAACTGTAATTATGTTTTTGGTTTTGTCTTGTATATATATTTGCTGTAACTTGTAAATCTAGTGTAGTTTCGTCTCTCCAAACATGATGTGAAGCCTGCATAGTCGTATTTCAGGTACTGTGCTCGTTTGAAAAATTGTTCAGCTCGTAATTTTAAGTTTTTAGGAGAATGGGCAAATGAGTGATCTAACGTATAAAATTTGCAGGGGTTTCAAAGCTAAAGAGCCCAGGGAATTGCTAAGATCATATCTTCGGCAAAACCATGAGGGCTGGGCTTGCATCATCCCAGGGTTTTTTTCTAACAGGAAAATGGAATTAGGAGCAAATCTCCAATAGAACCATATTAGCAAACGTCAAAGCAACTAATACGATTATGACAGGAACATATTTATTACTCCCTTAGGGATATTGTTTAAGTTACTTCATGAAGTACTCCTTAACAATATCCCAAATGATCCGCCCGAATGCGAGAGAGAGAGAGAGAGAGAGAGACAGAGCCGGCTAATGGCATAGGCGGGAGAAGCACGAGCTTCGGACCCCCAAAAAATGTTAAAAATAAGGGCCCCAAAATTCTAGGATCTCTATATATATGTATGTATATATGGTCCAATTTTTTTTTT
>CM019276.1:863098-892320 GCA_009746105.1 Rhododendron williamsianum | reverse complement strand
AGGAATGAATTTGTACCCCTATTGTAATAAGCAAATGAGCGTGGATAAGTAAATTTAACAACAATGCTAAAAAACCACCCCACACTGTAATAAGCAAAGTTACAAGTCTTTTAGCAAATAACCAAATTCCACTCATTCCATAACCAAACTTAACAACTTTTACCAATAACCAAAACTCAATAACCAAATTCATTTTCCAAACTCAAAACTAAAAACTCAAAAACATCCAATATTGGAATCGTCTCATCGAGACGAATAATTTGGTGTGGTCGGGTGCGTGATTGGAACTCGTTTGCGATTGGACAAATGTGCATCGTGTATTGTGGGAATTTTTTTGGTTAGGGATGCAAAAATAACCAATATGGAGGTAGAAGTTATTAAGTTTGATTATGAACTAAATGGATAATCAAATGCTGACGTGACACATTTTAATTATTGGTTTTGATTATTATCATTGCGGATGCTCTAAAGCACATCAATTTTCTATAAGGAATCATAAACTTTATGAGCACATATGAATTTGAACCCTAGCTAGAAAGCACAGTAAATTTTTATAAAGAGCACAAGTAACAAACAATTTAAATAGAGTAATTTGTTTCTTATGAACATTTTCTTCGCGACGCAGCCAAAGGGTACGTAGGAGTAAGGGAACTTGGGTACTGTCTTTTCTTTCTTTCTTTTTTGAAACGGAAATAGATGAAACTACAAAAGCGAATACAAAGTCCGGGAATATGTAACATCCCTCATGTCCTCCACAATTTGGGACTTAATACAAAACAGAATCGAAAGATACAATAAATAAGGAAAAAGATGTGATCTTGCGCTAAAAAGTCTGCACACTTGTTTCCTTCCCTGATGACATGCTGCAACGGTGGGTCACCCAACTGGTACAAAAGGGACCTTCAATCAAGAATTAAATTGAAGAGATGATGCGTGCTCGTAATCGTATTGATAAGATAGATGACATTTGAGCCACGAGTGATGAGTCGCGCAACACAAGTAGAGAGTATCCTTTCGTGTGAAGATATTCAAATAGCTTCGGCATAAGATCCCCCACAATCTCATTAAACAATTTAAAATTTTCACTTTGTAGACTTTCCTGTGACAATCATTCAAGACAATTTAAAATTTTCATCTTGTAGACTTTCCTATGTCAATCATTCAAGCAAAAATTCAAGTTGGTCTGATACCAATGAAAGATTGTTCAAATTATGTTCCTTTAATGTCTTTATATTGCTCTTAAACTAAACATGATTTGTTTAAAATATCCGATCAACCTAGTTATTTTAATGAATTTCATATATTTTGAAATCTACCAACACGGGCAATCCCAAGGGGGTGAAGGGGTGACTCGCGAATCCCCTGCGCAACTCCAAAAAATACTCTCGTGTATTATAACAATTTTTAAGTTAATTAGAAAAAAATTTATGGAATTAGCTACTGCAAGCCCTTTGAGTAATAAAAAAAAAATCGCAAAATTTCTTTAAGTCAATCATTGTTTAGGTTGCATATATAAAATTAAACGGTATCTTTGCATATACACATAATATCGTATTTTCTTCGAATCTCATGAGTAATAATATATATACTTATAAAACATATTTTTATTATCAATATAAAAATACATTTGATTCGGGCCTCTCCTACACAAATACGTACGCCACGGTATAATGCCTTGTTCTCTTTAGTTTTCAAAAAGATTTTTTCAAAAAATTCCCTCTAGATTCCCCTTACTTCCAACATTTCTCTATCTATCTCTCTCCACTTATTATCCCTATTATTTTTCAAAAAACTTTTCAAAAACCAAACCAAACAAAGCAACATCTTGAATTATCACATGGGACCTTTCGCAGGGACGGACCCACGTTGGGRCACGTGGGGTCGCGTGCCCCCACACCTTTTTAAAAATAATAATAATAACAATTTAGATATAAAAAAAAAAGTTATCTACACTAGCACAAACCATTTAGCATGGTGTTGCGGTCGCTGGAAGCTGTGAAAAGTTCTAGGTGACTGGATTTGATTTCCCTGTTTTTTCTTTATTTTTTTATTTTCATTCTACCTATTTTCTTTATTTCTTTATTTTTATTCTACCTCTTTCTTTTATTTCTCCATTTTTGTTCTACCTCTTTTTGTTTTCCTCCCAATCCACAATATTATGAAAATTTAATTACTATATCATTTACTTTACTTGCTCTTGACTTTGGCATTAATCTTATAGTTGCCACCGCGACAGTTGAAATTGTATTTTCAGCCATGAAGATTGTGAAAAATCGGTTGCGGAGTAAAATGAGTGATCAATATTCAATGGTTGAACGATTATTTAGTGGTGCACATATAGAGAAATATTTTTTAAGATTGTAAATAACAGGCGCCTCTAGTATATAAAAATCCTGGATCTGCGACTGACCTTTTGTACATCTTATTTTGTGTCTTGGGAGATCGTCTCCTTGATTTCTTGAGCAGGACCCCATGTGCGCCAATTCCTTATAGTATCAGTACTAGTCAATGATTTTTTGTTTCTTGAGAGATCGTCTCCTTGATTTCTTGAGCAGAACCCCATGTGCCAATTCCATATAGTATCAGTCAATGATGCATGTTACATACAGATAATAGACACTGGTACCAAGATAGAGAGGATCAAAAGAAAGTCAGTGATCCCTCAAGCAATATAATATTAAAACGATGTTAGATTTCAATTTTGATAACATGAGGGAAGTATAATTAAATGATGCCGGGTTAGTATTATTTAAAATAATAAATTGTATTTTTTGGAGTCCTCTTCGGGCCAAAAAAATTAGGGACCGAAAGCGACAAATTTATCGGTTTCCCCTCTAATCCGGCTCTAGTTATCGGCTCGATTTGTTGATTGATTGATGCTCTGGTAGAGACAGCACAGCGTTCCTTAGGTTTTTGTCGCACTCAGCTAGTAGTACCACGGATGATTAACAACGGACGGGCCATGTTAATATGCGATAAGACCGTACACGTATAGGTGGGGGGCGCCTTTCTTTAATAAGATCACTGTCTTATCAATCCTGTATATCCCTTTCCGTGAGAGAGTGAAAGTGTCCGGACAGTGATTCCGGAACCCAATTTTGCTGCTTACTTTACTTTAATGCCAAGAACAGTATACTAGTATCCGATGTGTATGACTCCTATATTTATCGTGTCAAACTTATGTGCATAATAGAGTATTATTATTGACATATTTATATTTGGATTTGTGCACTTTAATATGTGCCGTATTCTGGCTCGGTGTTGTCTTCTTAAAACAACAAGGCTAGTGTTACACGCAAAAATACGAACACTTAAAATGTGAGTGTTCGTGCATTTGTGTTTGTGCGATTGTGTGTTCTAATATTTTCTTCCCCTGAAAATATCTAACGACTTTGTGGGTACCATTTGCTATCCTACTAGCTCCACAAGTAAAAGTGATCACTCATCAGGCCCCGTTTGATAACCCTCCAAGGGGTTGGGATTGGATTGGTAGAGTGTTGGTATTATTAATACCTTGTTTGGTAACCAAAAATGGTTCAGACTAGTAGTCCGATGGGATTAAAAATCCGGGTAATAGGGGGTATTGCTAATACCCCGTGGGACTTGGTATTGAGGGGTATTAATAGTCCAATCCCAACTCCTTCACATTACCAATCCCTTTTCATTACCAATTTCTTCTATCAATCCAATCCCATCCCAAACAAACATACTCATTATCAATCCCTTCTCATTACCAATCCCATCTCCTTACGAATCCCAATCCTAATCCCATCTCCTTACGAATCTCATCCATCTATCACTGTTATCAAACGAGGCCTCAATGTTCTGTCAAGTCACGATCATTTTTGCCTACCAGTTTTACTCCACTATATTGTTTCGGGACAGTAATTTTTACACTCCACAAGTTAGTTCAAGTAGTGATTTGTGATGGGCGAAAATCAATTCTCTTCGGTAAACTGTAGTAGTAATTGCAAATTAATTAAATCACATTAGAAACTAGCAGTAGATAAAACGGTTTCAATCATTAAAACAAACTTCTAAAGGATTTACAATAACCCTCGATAGGACCGGCCAGTCCCAAAGAGGATCCTATCCAATTCACAAAACTACAAATTAAAGGGACTGTATTTGGGGTAGAGCATTACATCTATAAAAATTTATACTATCACAAAATGTTACTCCCTCCGTCCCTTTTTTAGAGTCCGGTATTTCATTTTGGGTTGTCCCTTAATAAGTGTCTATTTTGTAAAGTTAGTGGGTAAAAGTTGGTGAATTTTTCATTTTGCCCCTCAAAGTAGATTCCATTTTGAAAAGTTAGTGAGTAAAAGTGTAATGATGATGGGTAAGTAGGGAAAGTGAAGGAAAAAGTTGATGTGAAATATATAATGATGATGTCTTTTTAATAAGTTGGAATTACGAAGCAGGACACTTAAAAAGGGACGGAGGGAGTACTATATACTAAAGGACATATATAACATGCGATGCTCTCACTCTTCTTTTGTTTTAGTTTTTTTGGAAAATGACCCGTTCGTTTTGGTATTTTGGATTTGTAGGTAATGAGTGTATAGAGAAATAGAGTAAGAAATAGAAATAAGAGTAATGATTAGAGAGAGATAGAGAAAAATGAGAGTGATGATTGGAAAGAAATATATTTGGTAGTAACTCTACATAGATTGTAATGGGATATAGCCCTTTCCTCGGGAAAAGAAACTCCTCTAAAGATATTTTGGTCACTAAAAGTCACATAAATCTTGTGCTTCTGTACGAATGAGAATGTGAAAACGTTTTTGAAATACATCCTAAATTACTACTAGTAAAATCAACAAGGACGGTGATTGATACCACTAAAATTGAAAACGGGAGCGGATGGTATTCTCAAAAATTATACTCCTATGTGACTAAGGTCACAGGTCACTAGTTTTCGGAACATTATCACGACCACCCAGAGAATAGTTTCCGAAGTGTACACCASATGGTAAAGTAACCATAGCTTTACTACTGAGAATTTCTACCGATTGGAACTAGCTTAGTTGATTAGATTCTTGCATCTTTTTAAGAAGTCAAGAGTTTGAATCTTTTCCACTTGCGTGTGAGTATTCTTCCCTTTTTACTTTGGTGGGTTTGGTTAGGGAATTTCAAAATTAATGTAGTATTCCGGACTTGTACTTTATAAATAATATCTTACCTACCGAGAGAATTTGTTGTCGGCTCCACCAGTACAGAGGGTCAATAGACAATAGATTGCAAATTGAATGTGCAAGTTGGAGTACATGAAACGACCTTTTTTTTAATTCCTTTTCTGGATGTCATCCTCACCTCCACTTATTTTTAATCAATAAAACTCTACCTGTTCCGGACTCCGGAGTGTTTGGTATAGTACTCTATAATAAAAAGTTGTGTGTAATTTGCAAAATACTATGGATAGCTTAGCTGAAGACATGGGAAGCGGAGTCCCTGCAGTTAGGGCTGTAAGTGAGCCGAGCTACTCGCGAGCTCGGCTCGGCTCGGCTCGGCTTATTTAGTAAACGAGCAGAGCTCGACTCGTTTGACAAAAACTCGGCTCGTTAAAGGAGGTTCGGCTCGATTAAGAGAGGTTCGTTTAGTAAATTATTAAGCTCGGCTCGTTAAGGGCTCGGCTCGACTCGACTCGTTTACACCCCTACCTGCAGTGAGGATAACGGCAAAACATAACTGAACCCCCTTCTCTCCCTCTCCCTCTCCCTCTCTCTCTCTCTCTCTCAGACCTTTCTACCCACCTTGTTTTCTTCTCCATCCAAGAAATAAAATACACAATTGAACTCCCTTCTCTCCCTCTGTCTGTATTCTCTCTCTCTCTCTCATGACCTTTCTACCCACCTTGTTTTCTTCTCCATCCAAGAAATAAAATACAGTGAAGGTGTACTCAGTCCAAACTCGAAATTCTTCCCCTAATCTCTAATCAATTTTGGTCATCAAGCTAAAAAATTTACCTTAAAGACTTAATTTTTGAATCGGGCTAGTATTGAAAAAAATATATATATTACTTCGAAGACTAATTTTGAAATCAGATCTTACATATGGAAAAATGCTCCTTACTAATTAAGAACTCCAATAGAGAAGGAAACAAATCACAATCTAGAAATTCTGAAAGAAGAGAGAGAACCAAGTAATCAACCCTATTTCCATGGAGTTCTGTACTCTCAATTTGATTTAGGTTAACAAGTTCAGGAACCTGAATACAAATCAAAAGGTTCTTCTTTGGTATATTTAATCGGTCTAGAATAAATCTCTACTCAAATTGTTCTAGTCCTTATTTTGGCATGACTTTTGTCGTGGAGGAAAGAAAGTTACAGCAGAAAAAGAAAGAGGAGGAGGATGGGGTCTTGAGAGAGCGAAAGGGGAAAGTTGCATTATTTATTAATGGATGGAGAAGAAATCAAGGTGGGTAGAAAGGTCAGAGAGAGAGAGAGAGAGAGAGAGAGTAGAGAGAATACAGATAGAGGAGAAATTTTTGGGTGCGGGGTGGGTATATCCCACGTGATGTCCGCTCGGCACTTCTGAGTCATCCGATATATTTTTGGACGGTTCAGATTAAAACATTCTCTTTCCTCTCACCCTTCCTCTTTCTCTCTCCAAATATGAGCCATCCAAAAGTACATGGGTCGGCTTGGATGTGCCGAGCGGGCACCACATGGTACCCATCCGGCACTGAAAAATTTCTCCAGAGGGAGAGAATGGGGTTCAAGTGTGTTTTGCCGTTTTGCTTACCCAAAACGGTGGCGTTTTGGTGGGGCTGCAAGGTGCAGTGAGTTACCCTCACTACAGGGACTCCGCGTCCACCGCTGCAAGGGGGTTCCTACAATGTATGTAGGATGCTTGTAGGATAGATCATCTGCTGTTCCGACTTCTCTTTGCGAGTAGGAGAGGAGTTGAGTGGGCGAATGTATAAATTTTTTCGTAATTGACCAGAAATAATATGTAAAAAAACACTATGAAAATAATTTTAAAATGAATCAGAAAGTTACTGTACTTGGCAAATTAATTAGACTATAAAAATACATAGGAGTAACACGTAACATATGAACCAGAAAAATTCATAATTAATTAACCAGCAAAATTCATAAGCACAAAAAGCATATCTTTACTTTTCTAAAGTACACGTTTGTTGTTTGTAAAATTTTCACATCTTTCTCCTACGATTAATATGAAATTCTTCGTGTGTGTGGGGTGGGGTTTTTTTAACAAGTAATCGATTAACCCCAAGGGTATGGTTTGGTGGCTATGGTTTGGGATATAGATAGAGAAATTTGCTCACTTCTATTCCGAATGAATTTTTTAGTCGACGTGCTGGTTGCACTTCCTGATTTTTGTTGGGATGCGATCCTCACCTTATCTTTTTGATAATCCAATCCGATCCGATCCTCACCTTATCACAAGCCCCATATCTCCCTCACTGTCCCCCCCTCTCTCTCTCTCTCTCTCTCTCTCTCTTCCAGCCCTTGACAACACATCAAGCATGATCTAAAACTCCATGCAAATGGATATACAGAACAATCATTCTACAACCACAAATACTTACACAAATTCATTCACATTGAAACCTACATACACTTACACAAATACTCACATCTTTTAGTAGGGCTCACACACACTGAATGTGTAGTGTGTACCTAGCTAGAATTCAGTACCAAAAAGAGGAGAGTGTACTTTTCAAACACCACCAAACCCGTCCAAACATGCACGTAAGACAGCAACCCTCGATTCCTTCCTATTGGTTATGACAAAAAGCGAGATCTAGCAAATCGGGAATTTTTTGACCAGACAAGTTGGCCCCCTACCCTCCTTTTCCCTCGTCCGTCMGTCCGTCCACAAATACAATATACTAATATATATATACGGAGTAATTAATTAATGGGGGAAAGAAAAGATAATCCACAGGAACAGCCAAAATGCTGGTCCCTCTGTCAAAACAATTCAATTCTTATGGGCCATGCGAAAGGGAAAGAAACAAATCGCATCCATACTTTTATTTTCTCATCTAACCACATTTAAATATACAAAAGAAATTAAGTTGCAGAAAAGGCATGTTTCATGACCAGGAGTACACAAATAAATAAATCAATATATACTCCCTCCGTTTCAAATTTTTGGTCCTCTACGGTTTTACGTGTAATTTTCAATGACTCATATCTCTCCATGTACGTATATTGTTTAAAATATGAAATATTTTGTTTGATAGATTTCAATTATATCTATTAAACAATGTTTTCAAAAACATACAAAAATAAATATACATTGAGAGATATAAGCAATTGAAAATTGCACATAAAACCGTATAAGACCAAGAATTTGAGACGAAGGAAGTATGTAAGATCCACCCAAAGAGTATAGGATAATAGATAAAAAGTACATTATCCTCTGCTTAGTAGGCGGAGATTAGCAAGACCGAAAGAATAAAACCACCAAAACCAACCCCCGGGGAAAACTGTTTTCACTGCTATTCCAAAAGAATATTAAACTGTTTTACTAACCGTCTGGGTAAATATATTCCAACTTCCTCTTCTCTGTCAACATTACACGAGAGATCCTGTCAACATGGAATGGAAGCCTATCCTCTTCTCTGTTTCCCATTCAGGTATGATGTCATTCTTCTCTCTTTTGGTCAATTAATGGCGTAGGCTATCACATATGCATAAGAACTAACCTCACTTTCGATGATCAAAAAAAATAAAAAACCTCACTGTCCTCCTCTTTGTCATGAATTTTAGAGCATCTCCAGCCTTGATTCAAATTTGGGTAAAATCCTATTTTGGATCAGGTTCACTTTAATGGCAAAATGATCCCTTATCCAAATATATTATTATTTTTATGCTTTTAAGACTATTTCCCTCCATTTTTGTTTCCCCCAATGATTTCGGCCAAAAAGATAACACACATCTCTCCTCAACGACGCGGTTCTTATTCTACAAACAGCTTTAGGATTCTTCCAGAGAGAATAGAGAGAGATTGTTGAGACTTCAGCATTCAGATATCTAAGGGGAGAGAGAGAGAGAGAGAGAGGTATCCAAGTTTGGGAAAAACTATGGCGTCGTAGACGCCATGCTCTCAGAATGGTATGGAAAGAGCTGTTGAAAAGAGAAAAAAACCGTTGGAATATTGGGAGAAAAAATGGGGAGAAACTTGGGTTATCTCAAATTTGGAGAAAGAAATGAGTAAAACCAAAAATAGGGAAGGATTTGGATCAAAGATTAGAGAAGATTTTTTGTGAATTTTACCCAAATTTTAAATTTGAGTCTTAAAATGAATCAAAATTGGAGATGCTCTTAGTTTTGTGGATACCTACTGGCTACTGTGGAGCAAGGGGAGGTGAAGCGAAGAGAAACCGCCACCAAAGGAACTGTGGCAAAGCGCAACAAGAAGCCGATATATTCCAGTGCGCCCACACGCGTCTACTGCAAAGTACTTTCCATTTTTCTTCCTTCTTGCTTTATTTACTTTTCTAATTTTCCTTTCATTCAACAAACATTGGCTTTTTAGAGCCCTTTACGCAAAGTTCAAAGAGATAATTAAAGGTTAGAAAAGTTGAAGTCGGTAGCAAAAATGAAGACAACAATTTCCAATTATATTAAGGATGAAACTAGGGGTTAGTGGCAGCGGCCGTCACAATAAGAATTTTAGAAAATACAATTATTATATGTGAAAAAAAATTATCCCCAATTTATATAGTCTCGCCACTGCTAGTTTTTTTTGTTTATTTATTATATACTAGTCATAAATCTTCTTTTTTTTTTTCAAGAAAGGAGACCCAAAAAAATATTTCAAAACTAAATTCAATGGGCTAAAGTGAAATAATATAAATGATGATGTGTAATTCAGGGGAAAAAAAAAAAAAAACTCCACACTCTAACTCTAAAACAACTTAACCTAAAAAATTAAGGGAATTTAATTATAATACCACTCCCAAAAGGGAGTGCGGTTATCAATTTGGAAAATCCAAATAGGGATCTGGAGATTGATATTATCGATACCCAAAATTAAAGTTAGTCTTTTTTTTGTACTCCATGTGCAAATAACTATTAATATTGTAATGCATCTTTTTATTTTTTTAGTATACATTTCGTCACTGCTAGGGTAAAATCCTGGTTCTGTCCCCGATTACTTACCCTCATATTGTCAATTAACAAGAGTAGATATCTCCCCACAACACCACCTTCAAGAGGAATTTGAGTACCATTTCCGTTTTGACTTTTTTTCACCACATTGAGTTTTTCCCCTGCTTTTCCCGTTGGAAAAAAAAAAAATCATTATAATCCTATGTTTGTTTTGTGTTTAATGCACTCCTGTGTGACTTAGCTAACTAAATTTCATGTGACAACTATAGATAAGTCATATTCGATCATATAGCCTTCACTGATTCTTTAAACATTAATAATAAGAAAATCAGCGCACCAACGAATGCATGTTTTCAATTCATCTATAATCATATGTTTGGCCAAATCATCCAACATGCTTATCGAAAAATAATTCTGGTCATTGGGTATTTTTCCTTTCTTCGATCTCTCTGCAACGTTTTTTTTAATCGCCTGGAGTTATTTGTCAAGAGTTTTAAAAATTTTAAGTGTCTCAATTAGTTCTTGATTTACATGTGCAACTTAAGGGAGGGATATGGGTACCGTGTTACGTGGGATGCATTGCCCCTCTTTTGGGTGCAAGACTCAATGTTATGTGACAATTTCAAGTGAAATGATGTTTTTTTTTTGGGACGGAATTTTCTCACTTTCAATTTTCTATAATTTTGTTGCCTACGTAGAACGATGCGAGGACTCGCAAGCCTAATCTTTTCGTGGAAATGGGGTTATTCACTCATTGCTAAGGCATAGTTTTTTCTGTTCATTATTACAAACACCTTCCAACGAATCCAACCTGCAGATTCTAGGGTGATCAAACTTTTAAGTGCTCTGCTTCATATAATTTTGATTGCACCAGCTTACTTCAATCACTATAATTCTTCGGAATAATGGAAATCAATTAAGGGACGATATTCACTGTGTTTGGTTTGCAAATTTGAGATTTATTTTTGAGACAAAAAAAAGTTCTATAAATTTGCGTATTTTTCCGATTTTAGTAAAAAAAAATTAACATTTTGACAAACTCTTTTACTTTTTGAATAGAGTTAAGCTTTGTACATCCAAAAAGTATAAAATAAGTAAAAAAATTGACAAAAAATCACTAAAAACGAAAAAACACGGATGGCGAAACAATCAAAAGTTTTTGAGAGATTATTTATGAGAGGAGAACCAAACAAAGAGATTGAATTTATTTTGACTGACATTTCTAATTTTGAGTAACATGTAGTAACGATTCACAGATGCTTTCTTTCTCTTTCTATCATTGAATTCGCAAACCAAACAGGGCCTTAAAGAATTTTCTAAAGGGAAAATGACGGCCCATGACGTGTTTTGATAATTAATACCCGTCAATGACATTTTTTAGCATTAAGAAATGTTCTCAGCATGTCCGTGGCGATTATTAATTATCAAAACACGTTCTTGACTGTTATTTTCCCAAACAGGAACCTTGGGATCGTACACTGCCTTGTACAAACCCAACAACCAACTAGTCTGGCAATAGGAAAGTGTTGGGGTTATTAAGTTGAATCCACGAGACTGGGCGGGCCTTTGTTAAATGGGCCACTTTGGGCTTAGCTCACGGGGTGCGGGCTCACTTTACAGCCCAATGACTGATAACATGGTCCGCTTGTGAAGGGGAGGGGCAAAAAGTGAGTTCCAATCAAATTGTAAAGGTTCAAATTCAAATTTGTCCCCCAAAAAATAAAAACCCGAACATGTTGGTAGACTTTTTTCCGCATCGCTTATCTAAAATACCCAAGCCTGGTTAATATTGTCTAGAGGTTACTCTACCTATTGCCAATTAGTTTTAGGTTGGAACCCTCTAAGAAATCTAAGATGGTATGAGAGTTATGTCTTGAGTGGCCTCACCTCGTGTGATCAAGCATTCGTTGCCCAAGGGTGATTGCATCATCTCATCAATTCATTCGTCCACGTGCATCCGAGCTGTCTGCGAGGGAAAATATTAGACTTTATCCAACAACATTCATTACCTAAGGCACCCAAACTTTGTTAATACTATAATCTAGAGGTTACTGCACCTATCGTCAGTAGTTTTAGGTTGGAAACCCTTCACGAAATCTAACACACTTTATGATGCCTTTCCAGTAGCAAATCTTTTTTTACCAAACACAAACTTCTCTTTCTTGATGCATCTACTGGAGTACTTGAGAATGCCACGTGTTTGTGATACTGAATAACTGTAAAACATGTGGTTACCTAATCAACTCGAAATTAAAGAAAGAAGGCCCTTTGACCTACCGATAGGCTGCTAGCATAAAACAAAGCTCAATCACGAAATGGGGACCCTGCTATCCTTCCCTGGGTTAATCTATCACAGAGAGGTCACATGAAGGCATAAACACAAAGAGCACACACATGACTTCCTGTTTGCGTAAAAGAAAGGCCTAACCACAGGGTCGAGCCCTAACAAGTTAAAGTTACTGATCTTAGCTTATGTAGTAAAGTTTGTTAAACAGAGCTAATACTGATCTTAGCTTGACCTTGAATTTACTTATTACTGAGCATCTCCAATAGGAGATGTCAATTTTTTTTTAAAGGCTTATGTGACATTTTGACATTTTTAATTTGACATTAAGTTCTCCCTCTCCAACCCTCTTGTGTCAAAAAAACAGAGCTCAAACTTAAAAGGGAAAAAAAGAAAAAGAAAAAAAAAAGAAATCTTCAAACAGGAGAATTTTTTTTGAACTTCCAAAGGTAGTTTTTTGAAATTTGACATGTGGAGAGGTAGATGTCAAAATTGGCATGGGAGTGAGAGATGTCAAAGCCACGTCAGCTTTGGCATGAGTGAAGACAGATGGGTTGGATTGAGAGTTGATGTCAAAAATTACCGTTAACTTGTCCACCTCAGTTTTGACATCTCCAACCCTTGACTTCAAATTAGGGATGCCAATTTTTTTTTTGAAGGCTGATGTGGCATTTTGGCATCTTCAATTTGACATCAAAACCTCCTCTCCAATCCTTATGTCAAATTCTATTTATTTGACATCAAATTATCCCTCTCCAACCCTTATGTCAAAATACAAATAGTCATTTTTTGAAATTTGGCAGGCAAGGTGTAGGTAGTCAAAGTTGGCATGCTTCCTCCCCCCTTCATTCATGTCAAAAGCCACGTAGGATTTGGCCTAAAAAAGACATCTGGGTTGGTTTGTCAATTAGTGTCAAATATTACCGTTACAAGCTCCACATCAGATTTGACATCTCCCGTTGGAGATGCTCTTAGTTCTTTCTTCTACTGAGCTAGCTAACCTCAAAGTTAGCCTCTTTTAAGTAGCATGTTCAAGCTTATGATAGTTAAAATGGCACACGCTTAAGTCAAAATTTGACATGCTAATAAATGAACTTATCAACTTTGCTCCAACGTACCATTATTTCTTCACTTTCTTTCTAATTTGTCTGCGAATGGTAGGTTGAATCCTATCATCGAGAGAGAAAAGAGGGAGTAATCTTGTCAAAATCTGATACTCTTAACAATCATAATGTCAATTATTTATCATCTTCAAAACCATGCATTTTCTTTTTGCCCGACTGTAAGGAATGTCTAAGCCAGTTTACGCGTATCTTGACTCTAATTCCCTTTTTCATACCGATCAAAGGCAGATCATTAACGCCGGAACTACGAGTTCACAAAAAATTACTTTCTTGAACCAAAAATCGAACTCAATAAATTGTAGTATGACAGAGTCTATGAGTAAATGGTGGTAAATTTCCTCTTTACAGAGGCGGTTGGGTCAATGGAGTCACCCTTCCAAATGAGTTATTATTTCATGCTTGCGGCGGTACCCTAAACTCTTTTCTACCATAAATTTGTGTGGGTTTCACATAATTTGAGATATGAATCACACAAATATATGGTGGAGAAAGAGTTTGGGATATCACATGGCGTTATCCGGGGCATCAAATAGCATTCCCTTCCGAACACCCTCTCCTATTTGAATTTGAGTAGTCCTGCTACAGCAACTAGGTCCCCTTCTCTCTCTAGAGCCGCTCCCCCTTCTCTCTCTAAACTTACCATCCCCTAATCCCCTCCTCCCTCCCGTCCTCGCTTCTGTTCTCATCTCTCCGTTCTCAGTTCGTCCATTGTTGAACTCGGCGCTTGGACTCCGGCCATGGCCTGTGGGTTTCTCCGTTCGATTCTCGCGGTGGAGACTCAGATCTGGTAGCTGGTGGTCGGTGGTGGGGTTCAAATAAGGTGAGGTGCCTTGGAGTTAGGGTTTATCTTTCCTTTTTTGACGTTTTTTCGTCTCTTCCACCGGCTGTTTTTCCCAGTCCGGTTGTGTACCGATTTGGGTCTCCCCCGGATCTGGTGAGGTTGTGGTGGTGGGCAAATAATCTTTTCTTCTTTCTTGTTCTGGTATGGGTTATGGATGGGCTTCAACGGATAGTCTTCCTGACGGTTACCGGTCGCCGTGACCACGCTCAGTCGACCGGACCTAGTTTGGTTTGCTTCGGTTGCGTGGTTGGAGCTBGCCGTGGCAGCGRGGGCTTGCTRCGGAGTTTCTCTGSTCGGCCGGCGTGCTAAAAGGRCAGCAGTCCATGGAACCGAAMGGCTGCCTATTTGGTTGTTTTCCTGTCGTGGGCCAGCCTTGCRCTGGCGGAGATGGCTGCAGGTCAGGGGCGAAGGAGGGTTTGGTCTCCKGCGTCGAGCTTCTCTTTTCAGTAGACGAGTGCTGAGATAGATTCAATTTCGTTTGTGATCTGTTGGTTGTGTCTGATTACATCTGTTTTCCTTGTGTAATGGTTTGTACTGGGATTTCGTTTCGATTTCCTCTYTGCCTAGTCCCGGACGGGATTCTCATGTCGGCACCTAGTGCTGATTTGCTTTTGCGGGGTGTCCATTAATCCCGGAGTAGGTAGTTTTGGTGCATTCCTGTATTTTGCGATGTAATCTTCGCCTTCGGGCTTATGAAATGATATTGACATTTTCAAAAAAAAAAAAAAAGTAGTCCTGCTACACACACAGACAATCTGTGCACAGATTGTGCACATATTTCGTTGTGGGGCCCACCACGGGTCCCACGCAAATCATCCGAGCTGTTCATTAAATGTAAAACATTTTTTCAAGGGTCCCCGTAAAAAATAAGCTCAATCTTATACCTATAGGTGCTTCATCCAACCATCTAACTTTTCATTCAGATTTTCGAATAATGAAAAGTTATATGGTTGGATCGAGCACCTATAGGTATCGGATTGAACTTATTTTTTGTGGTGACCCTTGAAAAAATGTTTTACATTTAATGAACGACTCAAATGATTTGTGTGGAATCCGTGATGAACCCCACAAAAAAATCTGTGCATAGATTGCCTGTATGGGTAGACTTTCTGTTTGAATTTTGGGAGAAATTTTTTAAAGTAATGAATAGTAAAAAATGGATAAAGAAAATTTACTCGGACGGCCGGAGTGACGTCGGACCTTTGCTCAGTGGTTTTTGAGGTAGAACAAGCATGGTGTGGTGGACTGGAGAATTTTCTCCACGTGTAAGCCGACTTTCCATTTTCTCTTTCTCGTTTCCGAATAACCAAACATCATCGTCGTCATCTCCACGATGATAATCTTCGAGCTCACAGACAGCTCATTTCATCAGTCAATCGTATGACTCCCCCACTCATCTCTAACAACTCCAACACTTCTCTCTCTCTCTCTCTCTCTAAATGGGTAGCACCGAAGACCAACACCCCAACCCCTACACCCTCCCCGACCCCTCCTCAATCCAACCCCTCCTCTCCAAACCCTACCCACCATCCCTAACCCAGGAACCCATCGCCCTCCCCTCCGATCCAGACCCAGACCAATCCAATTACCTCCAGATCTCATACCACTCCGGCCCAAGGCCCGTCAAAGACCTCCCCTTCCTAATCCTCTTCGCCCTCTTCGTCCTCTCCACCTTCGCCTTCGGCATCTTCGCCTCCGTCAGCCGAAATCCTGACTCCTCCTCCGTCTCCTCCTACGTCTACGACTCCAATTCCACCTCTTGCGTACTAGACTCCTCTCTCTCCACAAATCATCCCTCTTTGAACTCAACTCTGTCAAGCAGTTTGATCTGGACGCTCGTGATCACGTTAATTATCAGCGTGCCGTTTGTATTATCTGTTCTTTTGTTACTCAAGCATTTCACCAAACAGGTTGTGTACATCTCGCTTCCCTTATTCATCATCGTACCGATACTAATAAACGTGTACTGGTTCGTTGCCTGTACTGTTGACTCTTCTTGTAGCGATTTGTTTCCGTTGGTGTATAGAATTTTGGTTCTGGTGTTTGTGTTTTTGGTAATTGGGGTGGTTGTGTGGATAGTTGTGGTGAATTGGCACCGGGTCGAATTGACTGTTAACATTATTGGGGTTGCGTCTCATGCTTTGTGGCGGAACTTGGGTTTGTTTGGGGTTCTTCCAGCTTTGACTTTGGGGTTGGTTGTTTATTACGTTCCCATTGTTGTGTTTTTGGTGTTTGCGAATGAGAATGGGAAGATTGTGGTTCGGTATAAGAGCGAAGAGTATTATTGTGCTTGGAAGCAAGATAGTTGGGTTCCCGCATACTATGCGCTGGGAATTCTTACGATGTTGTGGTCTGCCGCAGCAATGGTGGAAGCGCAGGTTTATGTGACTAGTGGGACTATTGCACAGTGGTACTTTTCCAAGGATGATTCGGGTCCAAGGCGGAGTATACGGAATTCCCTAAGGTAATTTCCTGCTGATGTTAGCTCTGTTTGTTGCGTGCACCATTCTTTATGGAGTTTGTTTCATTTGCAGAGAAGTTGGAATCAGTTTTCTTTTGATGCGCGATAGTTTTGGTTAGTCCGCTACCATGTTTAAAATTTTGCATATGAGTGAAAGATGTTTAACTTGGATCCTGTGTGGGACTAATCTGCCCCCAATAAAATGTTGCTTTCAAAAGTTATGGAGGCTATTTTGAAATCCAATAAGTAATAGTGACAAGTTATATCTATGTGCATAGGTACAACGGGAGCTAAATAGAATTCAATCTAGCTGTAAGTCAAAAGTAAAAGCAGGGGAAAAGAATCATGGTGCATTGTTAGCATTGAGCATTTTGTGAGATTATTATTAAGTGATCTCAAATGAAAAAGGGAGACACAAAGTGACACTGTATGTGAAAATTGGAGGAGAGGGTGAATTTGTATGTGTTGGGTCCATTGTTGGTCATGCATAGGTAGCTTGCAGAAATCTCTTTCGGCAAATGGTCAATTATCAAATGAGAAAAGATCTAGGAATCAAGTCCACCTGAGCCTAGCTGAAGGAGGATGCCAATGTGGACGACTGGTCAATGGCATCAATGATAAATTTGACGTTGCACCAACAGAGAGTCAAACGGAAGTTGAACTATATGGTCTATCTTGTGTGAGAATTGAGATAGTCCATGAGTGCATTAGCAAGAAGTGTTATGGTTCAAATAAGAGGTGGTGAAAGATCTACAGGAAGGGCAGGGCGATCTGTTTGGGTTTGTCAAAAAAAAGGAGAAAAACCAAGGGAAACAATTGTAACATTGTGTGTTTGCATGTGCTCAGATGAACAAGTCTTTGTGGAGTTGCGTGGTGTATAATATTAATAGATTTTTGGCTAATCTTGTATGATTTTGTTTCTAAGCTCTGTGGAGCCAATATATGGAGTAGAAATATGTTTGAGGTGATATCAGCTGCTTCGAAACACGTCTATCCGTTGGTAGTTGTTGCTCTAGGATCATGGAGATGCAATGGTTAATACCCACACTTTTTTTGATACCTAAATATATTACTCGATATGCTACTAGAACTGGTAGTAGGGTTTATAAGGAAGTGGTTTTAAATGCCCAAATTAACTTGTATTCTCTGGCTTAAGGAAATATGCAATCATGCGTTGTGGCTATGAGATACACCATTTCACATGCATACTATCAAAATATTGACTTTTCACTTGGTCGATCTCGGATTGTCTTAGAAATTGAAATTTTAAGTTAGTAGTAATTTGAAACCCTATTTCTGAAATCAAACCTTTTTAGGTGAGAGCATTGGTTGAGTTTGTGTCAACCTGTTTTTAAGAGTTCAGTTGATCCATTCTTAGTGGAGCTGTTTGTCAGTCACTGCATGACCTCCAAACCTTATTTAAGGAGTCAAGGATTCAAACAGTTCTCATATCCATCGGTGGATGTAAGGACATAGATTAGTGAAAACTAATTTGTTAAACTTGTCTCAGTGCAAGATCAAATGAATGAAAGCATTTTCCTTGTTTGGGTCCGAATGTACGGAGAAGAACAAAGCAATGGTGAGATGTGGCTGCACCAACTCATGATCATTGGTGCATGCTGAATCAAATGAATAAAAGCCGTTTCCTTGTTGGGGTCTGATTGCAAGGAGAAGAACAAAATCAGTTTCCTTGTTTGATGGAGACACTTTCTTGACCTCCAACAGCTAGAAACAAAGATATGTTGCTGGTAAATGTAGACAATTAAAGGACCATCAGTTTTGATTGTCCAAGGAATAATTGTCCGTCAATTGAAGTTAACCCCACAACTGCGACAGGTCAGTGTAGTTGAAGAAACTTCAAGGAGGTCCCTATAAGAGGTGGCAACCTAGGGAGAGGTTCATGTATAAGTTATGAACATGAAACATACATCCCGTCTCTCAACTGGAAATTGACCCCTTTCCAGTCCTATGTGGGACTGTCAAGAGATGCTACTAAGTTTTTTTCCGCCCATTTCATACTTTCTGAAGTTTTAACAATATCTCAAGGCCATTTCTCAAAGTCAAACAAATGACATCACAATTAATTGTCCCTTAAACTTGTTTGCAGTAAATCTGGTATCCTGGTTGATTATAAGATTTGTAAGGACGTCCTCATCCATCTCGGTTGTTTCTTTACCAGATGTAAATTGTTGAGTTTTTTTATGCAGATATCCTTGTACTTTCATGTTGTTTTTTCAATGCAACTGTTATTCTCACTATCTGTATTTTGTTTGTCCACACTTGCAGAAATGCCTTCGGCCCCTCCTCTGGAACAGTGTGTTTATCTGGATTACTTATTTGTGTTGTTCGTGTGGTGCGTGCTATGGTTGATAGTGCAAGACAAGAAGGTGCACCAGGGATGGTGAAAATCGTACTGCAGTGCTGTGTTAATACCCTTTTGTCAGCTTTCGATTTCCTCAATAAGTTCACCATCAACTTTGCGGCCATAACTGGTGAATCGTATTGCACTTCTGCAAGGATGGCATACGAACTTCTGAAGAGGAATCTTCTCTCAGCTGTTTTCGTGGAGACTGTCTCCACTCGGTTACTTGCTGGAATTGCTTTTGTATTCTCTGCAATTTATGCAGTTGTGGTGAGTAGTACTTTCCGTCCATCATTTTGCCTCCAAGTTACTGTTTTGACTGTTGCCTACATTGCATCCTTGTTAGTAGGCCGACCATGGGTGGATTTGGAAAATAGAAAATACTACTCAACTACCAAAATTGTAGGGCTATTTGGTGAGGCAGTACATGATACATCGTTATGTATTTGGTCCTTGATGCTTTGTTTTACGGGGGTTGCTTCTTTTTGTTGTTGGAAAACTACACTAGTATGCCCAGGTAGTACTATTAATGGGTCTCTGGAAGGGGTAGAATGGGTAAAAACTAACCTTTGGCAGTAGTTGCACAAAGTGGCTATCACACTGAACACATAACCTGGGGATTGGTGGGCGGAGTATTTTTTTTTATCACTAACCAGTTGTCCTCCCTGATTAAATCAAAAGGAAGCATGGTAGGAAAAGAAGCAAGTGACCTCATGATATCTGTCTTGTTTATGTTACCTCCTCGACTATAAATGTCCCAGTCTCCATGAAAATCGTCTAATTTTGCTAGTGTTTAAAATGGACGAATTCCCTTAAATTCTGTTTCTGACTGCAGGTTTGTGCAATACTAAACTCCGTTAGCGATCTTGGGGCAGACTCGTACTTTGTGGCTGCAATGGCATGGGTGCTGCTGCTTGTGGTGCTTTCATACTTTGTGCATGTTCTGGACAATGTTATCGATACTGTGTATGTGTGCTATGCCATAGACAGGGACAGGGGAGAGGTGGGTAAACAGGAAGTTCATGAAGTTTACGTTCATCTCCCCATCAATAGGACCCATAGACAGTCTTTTATTCCCAGAACTCCACCCAGTGCATAACCATCCCTTAAATTTAATTTGTCTTGTGTTCTGCTTTTAATTTTGTATTCTTTGTTGCCTTGTACAATAGATGGATTTTTTTGCTATAAAATGAGGAAAATTTAGTCTGAAAGTTTGCATCACCTTGTAGCGAAAGGTTTTCAAGATTTGGGGAGACCATCTATGGAGCGGTTATAGCTGCTTTTAGCTTTCAACTTGTATTTGATAGGTAGACCTCGGCATCCTCCAAAGTCCAATTGACTCCAATGTAGAGCAAACAGGATGGTGGTTATATTCTATTTGTTCCATTGTTCTGACTGATTTCAGATGAATTCATCACTCTTTGTAACTGTCTTTATATCACTCATTCTAATGAGAATCTTTACATACATGAGGGAATCAGTTGGTTTGGAATTACATGCATACGTATTACGGTAAAGGGAAACCTCGAGCTTGGGGAGTTGAAACTTGGAATTATATGCACCTAGGCTTATTGAGAAGAACAAACCATAAGGAAGCTTTGGCGACAGAACCTGTACGGAAGAATGAATATCTTCCTACGGTTTCTACATGCAATTTGTTCACTTTTTCTGGAACAAAGGAAATGAAGTGAATTTTCTTCACTTATGGCAAGAAGCTTTTGGCCAGTTTTGAGTGGTCCTGTATGCAATATTGGCTTTTACGCAAAGACTATAGAGGAGTGAGGGATGGGTCACGGGGTGTGCGATCCGAGATGAGACCAGGCCAATGTATTCTCTTCTTCGTATATTTCTGCAAATGGTGTTTTCAGTTGCCATACTGCATTCCTCAAAAAGTATATATTTACTTCACTGCATTTGCATCATTAGGGAAAAAAAAAATTCATTTCTTTTTCTTTTTTTCTCAAATTTCACTTTGCTTTTTACCGTTCTTTTTCAAGATAGGAGTATTCTAGAATTTGATAGGCCTTAAACGGAAAGAACAGACAAATTGTACCCGTTTTTTAGTAAGTACATGTTTTAAGTGTATTTTAGTACCTCGTAAGTCTGGTGATACTTTTTTTTTTTGGAAGATGATACCCATATTTTTTGTGTATGGTACGCATATTTTTTGGCTCACTAGTTACATAATTTTTGATGAAGTTACAAATAGGGGTGTACAGTAAACTCCAAAACAGTTATTCATTGTTTTAATTATTTATGCTATTTTTCATATTAATTATGCATTTTTAAAGCTAGTTAAGCATTTTTTTACCAACTAAAACTCTTGTGTACCCACTTTTCTTAGTGTGGGACATATGCTTCTAATTTTGAGAGAGAGAGAAAATTGGAGCTGTGCATGTGGCAAATTATACAATTTTTATTGATGTCGTGGGATAAATAGAGTCAATTATACAAAGAACTTGGCATTGCTACTTACCATGGCCCAATAGCCACATTGGTATCTTCCATCTGGCAATAGATCAACAAAAGCACTACTCTAGTAGTCTAGTGCTACTCTGGGTAGGTCTTGAATAACGAGAGTGTTCCTTTTCTTTTGGATTGTGCTAGGAATAAAGAAAATAGGCAACGAAAAAACCTTTAAAATGTACATGAACCTTCATGTACACTTTAAGGGTCTTTTCTTTGTCAATTTTCTTTGCCCATTTTCTTTTCTTTTATATCTGTGACTCAGCATTAACAGCTCTTGCACACATAATGGCAGACGATGAGTGGAATCATGACATCGCGTCAGCGAGCCACGATGTCACAATTAATAGAGCCACGATGTCACAATTAATAAAATAGTACTTCTCCCTGAACCCTCACACCTTATTTCCCAAATGGGCAGGATCAATACATGGATAGACACAGAAGATTTTACTATACTCCCTCCTCCGTCCTCTTTTTAAAGTTTAGGCTATGTTTGGTAACACTGCCATTTTTCTGTTTCCTATTTTCTATTTGCTGAAATCAGTTTTTACTTTTCCTAAAAAAAAAGTAAAAGCAGAAAACATGTTTGTGTCAACCTGTTTTTTTTTTAAAAAATCAATTTCTGAAACNCCTGTTTTTTGTTTATGAAAATAGTGAAAGTTGAGTTTTCTTACTTCCTCAAATTATGAAAATAGTGAAAGTGATTTCCAGAATTTGAAAGTGGAAGTAGTGYACCAAACAAACTTTCAAAGTTAACTTTTGAAAATTTTGAAAATGAAAACAGAAAACAGAAAATAGAATGGCTACCAAACATGACCTTAGTATTCTATTTTGGGCTGTTCCTCAATAAGTGTCTATTTTGTAAAATTAGTGGGTAAAAGTTGGTACATTTTCTATTTTGCCCATAAAAATAGATTCCATTTTGAAAAGTTAGTGAGTAAAAGTGTAATGATGATGTCTCCATAGAGGGTAAATAGGAAAAATTAAAGTAAAAGTTAATGTGAAAGGTGTAATGATGATATTTTCTTAATAAATTGAAGTTACGAAGCGAGACATTTAAAAAGGAACGGAAGGAGTACTTAAATACATAAATTACAGTTTAATGTAGGAAAAAAATATTCGGGTTCCTCCTCGACAATCCATACACGTGCTCAGGGAGGCAACAGCTCCCAAGATACTAATGGCGACTGGTGTAGTATATACTCTTACAGATAGAGGGTAATCTGGTCATTTAAACCATAGATATGTCTTACGGTAATTTACACCAATATCAATGGCATTTCCAATTGAGCACATCTATATATACTACTTCAGCAGTCATACATTCTCCTCCAACAAATCTCAAAAAAGTCCATTGCTCAGACCATACTTCAATTGCAAGTTTGCAACAACAGCCACCATGGCTATGGCTTTCAAAATGGTACGTCCACCATTATTCCCCCTTTGCTCAAATGGCTCTGTTTTTAATTTTTGGGTACGGGTCTGTTTAATTTCTTTCCGATCAAGCTCCTATCTTTTCATCTCTACGGATTACGTGACAATTTTTTTTTTTAATAACTCAGCTCTCCGAACCAACTTACATACGTAGATGTATATCTGATTGGTTATTAAATTGACAGGCGACGACGGGGATGTGGGTGACGGAAGAGTGCAAGAGCTCGTTCATGGAGATGAAATGGAAGAAGGTGCACAGGTACATCGTGTTCAAGATTGATGAAGGGTCAAGATTGGTGACCGTCGATAAGGTGGGCGGGCCCGGAGAAGGCTACGACGATCTAGCCGCCTCTCTTCCCAAGGACGATTGCCGATACGCCGTCTTTGATTTCGATTTTGTCACCGTGGACAAGTGCCGGAAATCCAAGATCTTCTTCATCGCATGGTCCGTTTCTTTTCATCTCCAACCCAAAAACATACAGCACAGCACAGCACACCTACGTTTCACATTGGTTTTTTTCAAATGGTGTGCGCGCATATGCAGTAAATTACGACTTTTATCCCCTATTTGACACAAATTTCACTTTGTTACCTGTTGTTTTGAATCTTTTGTGACCTTTGATATTCGATTTAGCACTTATATTTGACATATAATTTGAAAATCTATATATTTGGAAATTGGAGTAAAAAAGGAAAATTGGTTGGTAGACACATGTTTGGACATAGATTTGAAAATCGATATGTTTAGAACCGTTTCATGCATGTATCTCATCCCATGTTCATTGTCTAAAATCTGCGTGCATCGGACAATGTTAACACATTTGTATCTAAATTTGTGTTTGGGGGTCTTTATCCATAGGATTGCTCATTCGAAATGGTGAAACATAAAAGGGTAATACAGTTGATTTGTAATGTGTGTGTGTGTTTTTTTTTTCAGGTCTCCAACAGCATCAAGAATAAGAGCAAAAATGTTATACGCAACATCAAAAGATGGATTGAGGAGGGCCTTAGATGGAATCCACTATGAAGTCCAGGCAACCGACCCTACTGAGATGGGGATTGATGTCATTCAGGATAGAGCCAACTAGCTTTGAAGATTTTTGCCTTTTTGGATTTGGCTATCTTATTTTACCATCACAAAACTTGGATTAGTGGGTGCTTTTTCTTCTTGTTGCCTTTTCCCCCCCTAGCTTTGTCTGACTTTTGGCACTAATGTAACCTAATCTTCCAATTTTGCTGTAATATTATACTATGATCATGCGAGTAATCCAATGGTACGGTAAAGCACCTTCACTGTTTCTCACTTTTATTTCGAAAAAAAGGGTATCGGCACCTTTACTTCCAACATAAAGAAAAAGGAGCATATATAATCCCACTTTTTACTCTTGGATGTTTGGCACCAGCTTTTCTATAGCTTTTCAAAACTAGTTTGTCTTTGTATTGGTATGTTGTGTTTTTTCCATTCAACATTAACAAACTTTTAAGCTGAAGAAAAGCCTAATCAATTTGGTGTAATTATTTGGTGTCAAATATCCCAGATCGATCCATGTACTAAACTCATTGTTAGTTTACACGTATTCTTTCTTTTTTTTCAACATCCACCCCCAAAAAAAAGAAAAGAAAAAGGAGTAAGACAAAGCAAGAGAATAATTATGTAAAGATTGTTAGGCGATACAATGTGACTGTATTTGGGCCTTACTATTTTACTGTATATGTGTGGGTCCCATGTGCATCGAGCGGCTACAGAATAGCATGGCTTGTTGTGGAAAATGACAATGTCAAAGCATTCTGGGAGTACCCCGCTGCAACTTGTTACGAAGTAGTAAAACAGTATCCATTTGAGTGTGCAAATAAGAAGAAACCCTGCTTTCTAAGGGATAGCTATGGAGCTGCTGGTAGAGCCCGGCCCAAAGCGCTCAGTGAGTGCCGAGGATACAGATAATTAGATAAAGGACTTGCTATTGTTGGTAACGATAGTGAATCTGGGCCATTAGTTTCTCGTGCTTTGGTTCAGATCGAATTTGTTTGTAGTACTTACTACTTACAATCAAATCGATCAGATTCTAATCCATTTGAGACAAGCCCGTGAACCCATGAGTAAGTTGTGCCAGCCTCAGATTACTTAAAACCTGCAATGCTAACAATAAACCCCACAAATCCAATATGCTGATAGGATCAGCTGGGACTAAAGTACGAATAAGGGAACAGTTTTCGGGGATCTCTTCCAAAAATCCTGTTGGAAATCTAGCCTTCTAAAATTGAAATTCGACTACATCTCTTCTGAAAATGTAGCACACAAAATCACTTTAAGGTGCGTTATTGAGCTGCTCTCTGAAACACAATATTTGTTTCAACAAGATGGTGGGCACCGAGTTGCAGCAAATTCGCATGCAAACAGTAACTAAATAAAAGTACTAGTTTTCCCAAACAATCAAAAGATATCTCACTAACCTTAGCGAAGACATAAAAAAACACCTAATTTATTTAACCCCAATTTGATTGTTCAATATGCAAAATACTTTATTTATTTTCTAACCGGGCTAATTGGTCTAAAAGGACACATTTAAAGAGTTTCTCAAGCAATACGGACATCAAAATATTTTCATTCTAGGGGAATGACACAAAGGATTTTCCATCTGCCACATCATCACCGAAGAGTCGACTGTTGACCGGCATGACCATCGTTGACCGGCGTTAACCAGATACACCAATCAACAGTCAAAAGATAGTTTTGTCATTTCATAGACTTTAGACTCTAAATATTATCCATTAATGGATCAAACAATGGATGAAAAAAGAAAATGTCCTTTAATTCGAATTGGGCCCTTGAATTTGGACCTATGACCAATTTGCTGTTTAAGGACCTCCAATTGGATCTGGAATGGTCAATTTACAGTCTAAACTGACTCCAAAGAGGCCCTCGCGTGCTTGGAGAGAGAGAGACCTTGGTAGAAGTATTAACTCATGTGGTGTGCCAGCAAACGGCTTGGACTTGGAAGAGGTCCCACAGCTAGCTGTTTGGCAGAAATTGGTTTACAAAGGAAGGGAGGGCGGGCTAGCTAACGTGGAAGAATAACGGAAGAAGAAGAAAAACTTGGGAGTTCCGTGGGGGCCCCTGAATAGGTCGGCCACTGCATGCAATGACGCAAAGCACTCAAAGTTCAATTTGTCCGCGTTTGCACCAATAATGCTGACAGACAAAAGAGGAAAACTTGTTTACTTAGCTTTTGTAATCAAGTGTTTATGGAGTTCAATGTCGGTCGTTTAAATATATATCTTAACCGTTGATTGTCGAAATGGACGGCTAAGATCACTCCGCTCCATAAAGAACAAAACGGCTCCGTAAATAATAAGTTTCCCTCCAAACAAAATATCCATTAAAGAATATAAATATAACTAGGAACCACTGAGACATTTGTTTTCTGTAGAGTAACAAAATTGGTCATGTGTGAATTTAGACAGAAAGAGTATTCGAAGGAGCATGCACGCACCCAGTTGCATGTTTCTGAACGTAGGATTGATCCGTAAGAAGACGGCCGGCCTCGCGCTGGCAAAACACCACATTGCAGCCAGATTACAGGTGTGCAAGTCATAGATACGGGAATCGACTTCGTAGAGACGCACCAAAGATGATCCAAACACTTTTGAGATTAAAAATGGAAATTAATAATGCCAAAACCCTTCTTGTTCCTGCCTAAACTCTTTTTGTTCATGCCAAAACTTAAGGTGTAATTTTCATTGCATGACTTAATTGCCCTCCACTACACTATTTCTTTACAAAAATGCCCCTTGAAATCACGTTCACGGAGAAGCAACTACAGATTTTAAACTGAGTGGATCAAACCCATCATAAAACAGAGAATCAACACGCATAAGTCATTACATGTATGTGTAGTGGGCCGAAATATCCGAAGGACCAAAGGGGTCAACAGATTGAGCTTGTGGGCCCACGGTCCAACTGTCCCAGTTCGTCTGAGCAAGAAAAGTCAAACGTGACACGTCAGCCCTGTTACTCGCCGAACGTTAACCGGCCTCGCGGGTGTTGGCCGAGCGTTAGCTATCTCTCCGAACGTAAATACAACGNGGGTTAGATATTCTTCTCCCTTAACTTATTCTTCTTCACTGTTGCTCCTTCTTCTTCCCTCCGGTTCTGACTAGATCGTCGGAGCGTCTACCCGGAGGAACACCCCCCCCTCCGGTTTGCAGGTACACGACGTCGTTCCACAAGGTCCACACGGTTCAAGCATCAAAACGGAGGTTCAGGAGGTTTAAGGAAAATCCACACCCCCACAATATGCTTGCACATGGAAATCTGATAGTTTAACGACAAACATACAAATGCAATCAGATATTCTACGACCTCTTATCATGTACATAGACAAAAGATATGGGCTTCTATGGCGGTAACGATCAATTAGAAAACACAAGGATATATCACAGTACTCCTTCCTAACAAGAATGATCAGTACCTTCCATGAACAGACAACTCACAGTAAACACAATGGAATTAGTTAATAATTCTCAAATCTTAATTAAATTAAATCGCTGAGGAAAACCTGTTTCTGTGAACTGCACATTAAACTTTTTTTTATGCTGACAAAAAACAAGCTTGTGAGAAAAGAGAGGACTCCGTTAATTTTAAGCAATGGTATGGTATGCCTATGGTTGAGGCAAATTTCTTTATTTTTTTTTGGCTAAATTCAAAACATATTCTTCGTCCTTTTCTGTCTTCTTTTTTTTTTTTTAAAAACAATTCAAGGTTTTGAAGCAGAAAGTCATAAACTAATTTTTTTGTTGAAGAGTTTACTTTACTTTGGGAAAGAATTCAAGATGCACATTAACAAAACAAGTGGTGTAATGGAGGACAATTAAGTCATTTAATGAAAGGTACGTCTTGAGTTTTTGGAAGAAACAAAAAGGGTTTTGTCAGGAACAAAAAGGATTTTGGCATTATCACCTCCCCTAAAAAAAAACTTAAATTCATACTGTGATTTGTTTATGTATCATTTTTCTCTTCAATTTCGTCTCTTCGGCAGAGTTATGGGCTTTGCGTGACGGGTCGAAACAAATGCTATGGTTATTCTTCAATTGATTAATGATAATAGTCTGTCGTACCACCCACTTGGTAATATTCTACTCGATTGCAGGTCCGTTATGGAAGAGTTTGAGGCGGTGTCTATCAAACACATCTATCGAGAAGCAAGTCAATGCGTAGACGCATTGACAAATGATGCGCCTATTTTGGCTAGGGACTTTTATGTTTGTCATAGTATTCCTAGTTGTATTACTAATGTTTTCTATGCGGATTATTAATGCATCTTTTCTTTTTGGGAGATGCTAAGAGCATATTAATTTTTCGCATCTCAATCACACTCCTCTCACATACATGTGGGTTCCTAGCGGGTCCTTAACATATATTGTGAAATTTTCACAAATACATATAAGAGAGGTGTGGTTGAAATGTAACACATTAATACGGAGTATGTCCCTAGCATTTCTCTATCTTTTCTTTACCCAAAAAAATCAAAGATTGGGTGGAGGCAGCCTGGGGCACCAGGTGTATTGCTAAAAAAAAAAAAAGAAGAAGCAAGCAAGCGCGCGATGACCAGATGTCGGTACGCGGGTTTTCCCATCCTTCCACACCAACGAGACACGACGCGACACGGCCTTGCTTTCCTTTTCTTTTCTATTCTTTTCTTCAACGGTAAGATAAACCCCCAATAAAAACCCTAATTTCCCTGATTCCACCGACGAGTATCAATCAATTCTATCCAAGTTAAAGTACCTGAATTTCCACATTTCTGATCAGCCAGCCATGTCAAACTCAAAGAACTCCCTCTACCCACAAGTAGACCAATCCAACCCAGAAGCCATTTCCTCNAATTCTTCAGTCTCCTGCCTGGAGAAATCGTTCTTGCGTCCTTGGATGGATTCAGTACGTCTTTCATCTCAATCTCATGTTTATTTTGCATTTTTCCCTGCCTACATAGTCTGTTTTGCAAGGAAATAGCCATGCGATTATCATCATGTTATCAGTTCTAACCACCTTGGTTCTTTGGTCGAGTCCCCATTCTCTTCTGCTAGTTCTAAGTGTTTTATGCCACACGCTATGATAGAGATGATTTGTGATCTAATACTTGTCTTGGATGCTCGGTC